>CM042834.1:120355377-120822877 GCA_023653725.1 Bungarus multicinctus
TGTGGTCTTTGTACCATACTTCGTACCTTCTTGAAGGAAATGGTGATGCTACCTCTCATAAAAAGGGAGTCTCTCATGCTGGAGGTTCTTGAGAATTAGCATCCTTTCTGGTATGTTCCAAAAATTCTGTATTCACTGATTTAGAGAGTACATGTTGGAGCCAATCCTTTGGTAATAAGATTTAGAACTCTCAAATCTGAAGCAGTGCCTCTCTCAGGATATATTTTAATAAAGATTGTTCCACAAGAAAACCCATGCTGGGACTGGAAGAAATTTGTTATTTGGAGATGCAAAGGCGTCTTGCTGTATGGTTGGTATTATATGTTATGATTATTTAAATATTTATCTTACTTGTGCTTTCTTGTTTGACTTGCTTTTTATGCTATTTATTGCAGTCTGCTGCAGGGCCTCTTGATAGTGGATAGACTACAAATATTTTGAGTAAACAATAGTGCTAAGTTTGGGGGAGTCTATGCAGATTCATAGGGGCACTGCCACAGTTGTGTATTCTCTCTTACTATCTCCTTATGGGTTCAATTTGCAAGGCACAATAAATTGGAGATATTGTTTGCTTTTGAATCCTTTTGTACGCAGAGCAGCAGGTATAGGCTTCTGACATTTCTGCCCCAGTTAGTTTTTGCAGAAGGCTTGGTGATATAACCTGATACGAGCTGTTTATTAAACCACAAAGGAGAATTAAATCCAGCAAGATAAATGGATGACTTGCATAAGCTTGGGATTTACACATATATTTCATATCCATGCTTCTAAAGAAAAGGAAACTCCCTCTGATAATGGGACAGGTGCTGATTCTAGTAGCAGTCTGACTTAGGAAGAACCTGGAAGTATGAAAAGCAAATTATTTGTCTTCTTCGAGCTTCAGAAGCAGGTCCCCCACTTCACTCCAGAGAATAAGCTGTTTCCCCCCGCCCCCCTCTATTTCTCTGCAAAGGAGAAATGTTCTGGAATGACTCTTTATGTAAAGTGGTAATAAATGAAGGATATAAACCATAACTGACAACTCTAAAAAAATATCTAGGGAGAAATGAATGATGAGAAAGGAGGTCAGCGGGCAAGGGGAACACCTTTTGATTTTCCTCTCTGTATGTTATCACAGAGTTACGCACAAAACCACTCATGCTTCTAGTGACAAACAGTGACTGGGAAATTCATGAATATGCAGTTTCTCTGCTAAGCTTCTGCCCTTTGCTCCCCATCTGGCAAGTATCTTTCTCAAAGTGTAACATAAAATCCTTTTCAAATAAGGCGTTCATCTACCATGTTGTCTACTTTTCCTCCTCCTTTTCCTCCTCCTTCTCCTCCCATATTTAATATCAGGAGCATGACTTGAGTTTCCCTAAAAAGAAACTTGACTTTCATTTATTTCTGTGTTTCTAATACCATATTTCTACCCTAAGTCTGCATTCAGCCATCTACTTGCATTGCGTTAACTCTTACGAAAGTGGTGGTGTGGGGGTCGATAAAGGGTAGAAGAATGGGGGCCTGGGGACATGGGAGAATGAAAGTAAGCAGAAATGAGGCAAGGTGGAGGAGCCAAGTCTTCTAAGACCTCAGTTGGCTTTCTCCTTCTTGCTGAGTGGTTAGAGTGCAGTACTGCAGCCTACTTCTGCTGACTGCTGACTGACTGCAGTTTGGCAGTTCGATTCTCACCAGCTAAAGCTTGCCTCAGACTGCCATCCTTCTTGAGGTCAGTAAAATGAGGACCTAATTGTTGGGGGCAATATGCTGACTCTGTAAACCTCTTAGAGAGGGCTGTAAAGCACTGTGAAGCGGTATATAAGTAAGTGTTATTGCTATTGCTATTTCAATTCTTTGAAACACACACACACACGTCATCTACTAGTATTACCATGCTCTAAATGCACAAAGCAATTTTGACTACCTTTAGGCATCCAAGAAAATATTTTGGGGAAGCAGGGGACAGAATCTCAGTGAACATAGAAGGCCCATGTTTGAATGCCGTTGCTACAAAAAAAGCCATGCACTTGTTGCAATCACTTTTTTGACTTGGCAAATGAAGGAACTGTTCCTGAAATTGGAACTGGCCTCAGTTTCATTTGCTAGAAACTGAAATGTTTTATTTGGTGATGATGATCCCTTGTAATAGAGTTGTGAATGTAGAAAATAGGCTAAATTCAGTCTATATTAGCACTTAGACTTATATTCCACTTTATAGTGCTTCACAGCCCTCTCTAAACAGTTTACAGAGTCATATTGCACTTAACTACATTAGGTCTGTTTAGGCATGCTAGTTAGGGTGCTTTTGGATGTGCAGACCAGAAGAGGTAGCTTTATCCCTCATCCTGCAAGCCACATATGCTGTTCAGGGTGTGCAAAATAGCACACATTTCTGCAGGAAGAAGAAGGAGCTTGGTATGCACAGTGGAGACAATAAAGCGCCTATGTCATGTATAATCATTCACTATCAGATGCCATTAAGGCTGCATGTGATGGGCTACACATATGAAAGTTCCTATCCAGGAGTGGGATTCAAATTTTTAACAACCGGTTCTGTGGGCGTGGCTTAGGTGGTGGGTGTGGCTTGGTGGTCATATGACTGGGTGGACATGGCTTGGTGGTCATGTTATTGGCTGGGTGTGGCCAACTCAATATCACTGACATCAAGGCACGCATCTCCTTGCCTGGCCTCTCATGACTGTGGGGATGCCACAAAGTCGTAAGTGTGAAAAATGGTCATAAGTCACTTTTTTCAGTACCATTGTAACTTTGAATGGTCACTCCACACAAGCAAAGTACCAGCAAAGGAGGGGAAAAAAACTCTAGAGAAGTTCCTGAGACAGGAAGTCTAGTCCTGCAAGAATGTAATGAGGATTAATGGAGAGGCAGTTTCTGTAAGCAACACCAGAATGTTTCCTTCCTGCCTTCCTTATAGGATTAGGCCAGTAATTTCTTTTACAACCAGTTCTCCGAACTGCTTAGAATGTTAACAACCAATTCTAGTGGATAGGTGCAAACTAGTAGAATCCAACCCCTGTTCCTATCCCTACAGAAGTATTCACTACATGGGAAGATGGGAAGGAACATGATAGGAGAGTCTAATTTAAAGATGTAGCTATATGATGTCTCCCAGTCCTTGGCTTACTAGTTCAAATTCACAGTCAGCAAAATGCCTGCATATGACTTAATAAATGGGAAATGTGCCTTTACATTAAGTTGATGTCTACATGATACATGCCCATGAAACTTTATTGGCAACAATATGTAATTGACTTGGCATACTTTTTTATGGGATTTAAAAAACAAACAAATGAACAAACTACTAAGTCTAGTCTATAGCTCTGAGATTTTACATCTAAGGACTAATCAGATCCAGGCTGCTTAGCTTTTTCAACTCAGTGACTAGAACTACATCAACAACATTTCTATATATCAAACTATACAGTAATATGCTTTGCCTTTTGTGGTAAAAATCAGATCAATTATCATCTATTTTATTAAACTGAGCAGAGGAGGGAGTGAATTCTCTAACATATATTTTGCAAAATGCGGTGTTTCTCTGCTTCCAGATAGTGTGTCAGATGCTGTTTCTGTTTGTCAGATGCTGCTGAATCTGTTGATTCTCGCTGCAAAATCTTTAAATTTCAGGTGGTATTAGCTAGTGATTTTTGCACATCTTTTTCATTGTAAGGAAATGTTAAGTATCAAATGTTACTCAGAACTTTCAATGAAATATTTTAGGTAAAATAAATTCCAGTGCTAAATTTCTACTTTTCCCTACTGTTTCTTTACTCCTAATCTCCTTTAGCTGTTCAAAATAATTTTTATCCAACTAAAGAGCTAGAATTACAAGTATTCTGAGAAGTCACATGAAGCTAGAACCTCTGCCTACCTTCTAGTGTGATGTTGTAGGAGCAGAATTTGCTGACTCCAAAGAATATTGGATTGTAATGGGAAAGGCCAGATTCAAATTCTGTCTTAGATCTAAAACTCACATGGGCCAATGTCTGATTATATTCTGACAATATAGCAATCACCATCTAGTCAAAGCTACATTGTTGAAGGTTTGTTCTGCTATCTCCAATTGTATGTCTTCCAGAAGAACACAATTGAAAGAAGCTATGGGTTATTCTCCATTGAGCTGCTCCGAGCATCCGTAGGTTGGGAAGTGTTTAGTCTCCTGCACGATAGGCTGAGCTTAATTAATAGGACACTGGCTCCTCCCCCTGTCTGCTGCCCAGCGTCCCCAGTTTTTTGCTCAGCCTCGTGACGGTAGGCAGCTTCCTTGATCAGAGCAGGACGACTGAGGTGATCTTGGCAATACTTGGAGGGGTTTTTCTCTCAATTTGGCCCATAAATCACCCTCTTTGAGCCTAGCCGACTGCGATCTCTAAATTGCAGCCGGAGCGATCGCGGAGCATCTCTGGCGCTCTTTGGAGATCGCGTTGATAACGCAGCTCTCCGAAGCTCAGCAGTTCGTTTTCCCTGACTGTTACTGCTCCCTTTTCCTTGCCATTCAGCAGAACTGGGCAGTGGTCTCTTAATTCCTCCCCAGAGACCAGGGGTGGGAGCGCTGAAGCCATCCCCCCCCCCATTTGGCATTGCAGCAGCACGCCTCTGCAGCCGTTAATTTTGGTGCCAATTGGCTCTGCGCCATAAACAAACGTTGGGGACAGTCCGCCATTGTTGGCGCACATTTCCCCCGCTATCAGCCTCACTGCCTGCCACGCGAGGCGTCTCCATCTTGTCCTGTAGACCTTTAAGGAGAAAGTTGTCTGCAGCCTCTTCTCTTCTCTCGCTCCGATTGAGGGAAGGAATTGTTTCCTTCTGCATTGTGTTCAAGCATCTTTTGGTTGTCTCCTCAAAATTGGATCGCTAAGGCTCAGGCCTGTGGGATTCTTAAGCTCAATACAAACCTTGACAGGTGGAGTTGTTTCCAATTTGGCTGTATATAGTTCTCATAAATTTATTAAAATAATAATAATAATAATAATAATAATATAAAAATAAATAAATAAATAAATACAAAATATAATAGAATAAAGGGGAGAGGTTATTATTTGGGTCACCTGTCACCGTGCGGCTGCAGGGACCTGGCTGTGCCCTCTGACAACACAATCCTTGTATATAGATAGATAGATAGATAGATAGATAGATAGATAGATAGATAGATAGATAGATAGATAGATAGATAGATAGATAGATTTAAATTGCTGACCTCCTCTGCTCAGTTCTCCTATTTTTTTGCTGAAATGGCAGGCAAAGGGGGGGGGGGGCAATCTTAAGACCAAAGACAGGTCCCAAAATCCCGGTAAACCTTCAAAGGCCGCGGATAAAGACGCCTCCAGGCGCCAGAAAGCATTAGAGAGGCAGATTGCCAGACACACTAGAGAAAGAGAGGGAGTCTCTCTACCATGCAATTCATCCCCTCGAGCTCAGGCTCAGGATACTCAGGCACCGCTAGACTTGTCTTTGCCATCTCGCCCATCTAGCTTCACCAGACCCAGTACTTCTATAACCAGCCCAGGAGTGCCCCAGAAGCTACGTTCACACCGACAGCAGCTGGTTTGAGACAACAAGAGGTTCTCCCAGGAGAAGTACCTCAAGCGCTGAGGTCCTGGGGGGAACTGGCAATTAGTAGGGGCATTGCAGCCGGGCTTCATCAATCCAACAACCAATCACTCCGCTCCTTAAATAGGTCGGAATATCACTACCCGCAGGTACTTTCTCCAATGGGGCCTTCCTTAGTATCTCACGTTCCTCCTGTTGCTGAGGGTTGTGATGACCTCGATGTGGACCCTCTGGACTCAATTTCCATGCAAGGCAGTAACCTTCCACTGGACGCTGAGAACCCAGAAGGGGGTATGTCAGATGATGAAGAGGTCCGTCCCGACCAGCCTGTCTTCATGGGACTCTTCCACCCCAAACTCTTTAAATCCCTGCTTTACAAGGCAAGAGCCACAGCTCGCCTTGACAAGCCTCCTCCTACCCAGCTCCAGGAACCTCAAGAGCAGGTTGACGACCTCATCTTCTCGCAACCTTCCAGTGCGGTTGAGGTTATCCCTGTCCCCAAATTGTTTTCCAACTTACTCCAGAAACAATGGTCCTCTGCCTCAACACATCCTCCACCTACAAATTTTGACAAAAAATTTTTCAATTTAGACCCAGAATTTTCCGACCATCTCACCACTCCAGCGGTGGATGACCCCATCATTTCCTTGGCTTCCCCCTTCTCTGTTCCCACGGAATCAGAGGATGCCCTCAGAGCTGAGGACAAAAAAATCGAAATCACACTCAGGTCCGATGCCTGGACGATAAGGGCGGCTACCGCTGCTTCCTTTTTCACCAGAACTTCCCTCAGATGGTTTCGCCACCTGAAGGACACTATTCCCAGCTCCAATCTCAGAGCCCATCAGGATATTGCCAAGTTGATGGCGGCCGCAGAATTCTCCACTGATGCCACCTTCAACTCGGTAAAATTCTCGGCTCGAGCCATGGCCTCCCAAATGGCAGCCCGCTGGTTGTTATGGCTCAAGAATTGGCAGGCGGATTCCAAAAACAAGTGGAAGCTAGCATCTGCCCCAATTTCCGGAAATAAGCTGTTTGGCGCTGCTTTGGATCCCTTGTTGATTGAAACAAGGAATAAGAAGAAGATTCTCCCCTCCCTTCTCCGCCGCCCTGACCCAAGACCCTTTCAGCCCTTTCGGAGGAGTTCCTTTCATCCCTTCTACAGGGGATAGTACACCAATAGGTTCCAAAGGGCTTCTGACTTTAGGGAGATCCGACAGCCAGAAGGGCCCGACTTCGGGGATAGATTCCGCCGCAGAGTACAGGGGAGGAGATCCTTCAGGGGGCCTGGAGGAAAAGGGTTCAGGCGTCCAAGATAACTGCAGTCAATCACTTCCCATTGGAGGTTGATTGAAAGGGTTTGCAGATAGCTGGGACTCCATTACATCGGATGCCTGGGTCCGTGATACGGTTAGATTTGGCCTGGCACTGGAATTCTCCTCTACCCCCCCCCCCCAAATTTTTTTATGAGATGCCCTATCTCCAGAGATCCTATTAAAAGGAACCTTATGGAGACGGCAATTACTCATCTTCTTGAAATCAAAGCCATCCAACCTGTTCCTCCAGATCAGCAAGGCCAGGGTTTTTACTCCCTTCTTTTTGTCGTTCCCAAGAGTTCGGGGGGATGGAGGGCCATATTAGACCTAAAGCGATTGAACTGTTCCTTGGTTTATCGCAAATTTAAGATGAACACGTTGCAGTGCATTCTTCTTGGAGTAAGAGAAGGAGATTTTTTATCTTCCATAGACTTGACAGAAGCATACCTATACATTCCAATTCGGCCTTCTCATTTCAGATTTCTCAGGTTTTGTTACAATAACAGGCATTTTGAGTACGTAGCCTTACCCTTTGGTTTATCATCTGCCCCAAGGGCCTTTACAAAGGTCTTGGCTGTTGTGGCCGCTCACTTACGAAGTCTCTCCGTCCGGCTACATTGCTATCTGGATGATATTTTACTGTTATCCTCTTCCCTTGAACAGGCTGAATTGGATTTGCAACTAACACTTCAGGTTCTCCAGCAGCAAGGTTTTTCAATCAATTGGGCAAAGAGCCATTTGGTTCCTTCTACTCGATTACCCCACTTAGGAGCCATAATTGACACAGTTCAGGGACGGGTTTTCCTCTCTCCTGAGAGACTGGAAAGCATCCGGTCCTTAGCCCACAATGTCTGAACTCAGAAACGAGTCCCCCTTGCTGATTTGTCCAAGCTATTAGGAAAAATGATCTCCTCCATCTCTATCATTCCTTGGGCTCGGTTCCATACCAGATCGTTACAATGGTTTTTACTTCCTTACCAAAGATCAGGGCGAAGCAATTCCAGGCTCAAGGTGCTGGTCCCAACAAGTGTTCGTCTCTCTCTTTATTGGTGGACCATTCCGACTATCAACAAAGGTTTTCTTCTAAAAGAACCCCACAGGCTGACCATTACTACAAATGCCAGCCTGTCCGGCTGGGGCGTGCACTTCCAGAACGTATCGACTCAAGGACTCTGGTCAGTACCCGACCAATTTCACAACATCAACTGGTTGGAGCTCAGGGCAGTTCATTTGGCGCTTCGCAACCTTCTCCCCCACGTGTGCATGGCTCATATTCTCATTCTCACGGACAATGTCACAACCAAGGCCCACATCAACAGGCAAGGGGCACACGTTCGAGATGGCTCATGCAAGAATCAGAGAGGCTGTTCCGTTGGGCGGAAAGGAATTTGAGCTCCCTCATAGCGGAACACATTTCCGGGACGGCAAACACGACAGCCGACTGGCTGAGCAGGGCCACAGTTGACCAGTCAGAGTGGTGCCTGCATCCGGATCTCTTCCAGGAGATAGTTTGCAGGTTAGGTCTCCCGCTGGTGGATCTGTTCGCCTCCCCCCAAAATACACAGCTCACCAGGTTCATTTCGAGGTATCCAACTCAGGGGGCGGAGAACTTCGACGCCCTCCGTTGCCGATAGCCCCAGGGTCTTCTTTACGCATTTCCACCAATTCCTCTGATACCCAAAGTAATCCGCAAGCTGTTAGAAGAGAGATCGGAGTTGATCTTGCTGGCTCCGCACTGGCCCAGGAGAACGTGGTTCACGGACCTCAAGAAACTGTCCGTAGCCGAACCTTGGAGAATCCCACCTCGGAAGGTTCACCTTACACAGGGACTGGTCCAGCACCACGAACCTCAATGGTTACAACTAACCACCTGGAGGTTGAGCAGAGTCATCTAACTCAAGAAAATTTTTCTGACCGAGTGATCGCTACCATTCAAGCAGCCAAACGGCCGTCCACAAATCGCATATACAATGCTACATGGACCATTTTCCATAAATGGTGCACCAAACTCAGGATAGATCCGTGCTTGGCATCACCAGCACAGGTTTTGGAATTTCTGCAGGATGGCCTAGATAGGGGGCTTTCCTCAAACACCTTGAAGAGACAAGTGGCGGCTATTGCTTCAGTGGTGAGGTGGGCCGGTTTTTCTTCTATTTCTCATCACCCAAGGATAGTTTTCTGAAGGGCGCAATGAATCTACGTCCTCCCATGATCCACCGCTATCCCACCTGGGATCTCAATAAGGTACTCTCCGCTCTCACTGACAGTCCATTTGAACCCCTCAGAATGATGAGCCTCTGTCATCTCACCTACAAGGTGGTATTTTTAGTAGCAGTCACATCAGCCTGACGCATCTCGGAAATAGCAGCCTTGTCGGTCCGTAAGGACCTCTGTATTTTCCATGAGGACAGAGTGGTGCTTCAACCTGATCTGACGTTCACTCCTAAAGTAAACTCGACCTTTCATAGAGTGCAGGAGCTAATTCTCCCGAATTTCTGTCCCAACCCTTTTAGGGGTCTGGAGCACCAATGGCACCACTTGGACGTCCGCAGGGCCATCTGCATCTACATTCACCGGACGGCTTCCTTCCAAAAGACGGAGGCTTTGTTTGTGTCCTTTCAACCTCCACTCAAGGCCAAAAGGTCTCACCATCGACTATTGGCAGATGGTTGAGAGCCACGATCGCCAAGGCGTATGAATCCAGCTCATTGCAGGTGCCAAAAGGTATCACCGCACATTCCACTAGGAATGCAGCAACTTCGGCAGCATGGGCCACAGAGGCTCCTATTACTGAAATTTGTAGGGCAGCTACATGGGCTTCTCCATCGCCTTTTATTAGGCATTACAAAATTGATACATTTTCCTCCGCTGAGGCCTCCTTTGGCAGGAGGGTGTTGCAACAAGTCCATTCTGACAGAGAGGGAGTTCCAAATCACACGGACTCCTTCCCGTAGGACAGCCAAGCTTTGGTATGTCCCAACCTACGGCTGCTTGGAGCAGCTCAATGGAGAAAGGGCGTTGGTACTTACCTGATACGCCCATTCTCGGTGAGCTGTGATGAGCATCCGTCCCCTCCCAATGTCCGTCTGTTTGTTCCTGCTCCGACCAACGATACAGTTGTTGTTGAATTCTCATTTCAAGTAGTCTGACCTTCCTATGGGCGGGTTTCACCTCCTCGTCTTCGTCAAAAAACTGGGGATGCTGGGCAGCAGACAGGGGGAGGAGCCAGCGTCCTATTGATTAAGCTCAGCCTATCGTGCAGGAGACTAAGCACTTCCCAACCTACGGATGCTCGTCGCAGTTCACCGAGAACGGGCATATCAGGTAAGTACCAACGCCCTTTTTATTTAATTGAGTGTTAAGGGCAGAAATTGCAGAGAGAAGATACCATAAGTTTTCAACACATAAACGGTAGCCATTGGAGAAGTGTGCAAGGGTGGTAGGAAAAAACAATAAGTTAGGTTTGTTATGCAGGCTAAAGGTTGCAAGTATCTCTCAGTCTCACCTTTTTTAAAATTTCATTTAAAAAGGAAGAATCTCAGTCCCATGAATTCTATGTCAGTGAGATGGTTCTGTGATAAAACATAACATTAAAAATCAAACAGACTGTAATAAATTTAATTAATTTGCATGCATGCAACTTTCAGTTCTTCTTGCTATATGCTCAGCCCATTTCCATTTCTATTCTTTTGCTGTCTTGATGATATTGTACTCTTGCATTTGTTCTCTAATCCATCTGCAGGTCTTTCTTCCTATCTTGTCTTGTAATGCCAAGCATGTATCTTTCCAAGGCTCTTTGTGCCACTTGCAGCTTTTGTATTGATTGTGGAGACCAAGGACATCATAGAATGGATCCCACTTGATAAAAATCATACACAGCAGAGACCTAGAACAAGATGGATTGATAGCATCAGCAAGTATTATGGGCCCAATCGGCAAAAGAAAGCTCAAGACCATATTGATTGAAAACATGAGAAACAGGCCTTCATCCTGCAGTGGATAGACAATGGCTAAAATGATGATGATGATAATGTATGTGACTTTAACATTGACCAAGATGGCCAAGGAAAACAAATTAAGTTGGCTACAGTATTATAAATGGACCCATCTTTGTATTGAGTTTATATTTATCCTATACAAATATACACTATAAAACCATAGTCAGTAGTTTTAAAGCAAAGGTCAGTTTTTTTAAAAAAATGACTTTTAGTCATTAATGGAGAGCAATAATTTTCAGTATCAAAGTGTGTGCTAGCAGTGTATGCTTAAGAAGTACGTGGAAAAGCTGCAACAGTAGACTTCGATTGATTTGCTGAGCATGCTAAAATGATATAATTACTACTATTAGAACATCTGAGGGTATAATCCTGCAAGATGTTGTATACCAGAGAAATAATCTGGAACCTGAGCACAGCAGTTATCGCAGGAGCAGAATTTGCTGACTCCAAAGCTGGCTGATGGATATCTCGGGCATTACACCCTGGGACACTGATGCTAAGTCAATATTTGCACACAGGGTGAACAAATGAACAAACTTATGTCCATGTTTATGACATTATATCAAAAACCTTTTAAAGTCTGCTGCAGTGCTCTCCATTCAGACAAAGATAATTTATATCTTGCTTATTAGAGGATGTTTTATCCTTTTTTCCTGTTTGGCTATGAATGGGGCACATTTGTGGTTTGGAAAAATTGACCTTCTTACTCTTACACGTTTATTCTTACATCTTATTCTTATTTCTTACTTCTCATCCTTTGCTGGGAAATATGTGGTTGCCAAATTCAGCTCCCAGCTGAGATAAAATGTAGCCATGCCTCTTGTCCAAAGGCTCATTTTGATGGGGAAAATGGCCTGCTTGCTCTCTCACTGTCATGTTTGACTACAATGTTCTGGGACACCATCTTTACATGTTGTACCAAAAATGGAAATGCTTGGTTGGCTTTAATCATCACAAGCCTCCTGTTATAGAGTTACATTTCCAAAACTGTTGTTCTCTAGTCCAGGGGTCGCCAACCTTTTGGACTTCAGGGACCACCAAACTCATAATTTTAAATCCCGCGGATCAGAGACCCTGGGAAAATCCCCCAAAAAGTCTGCAGGAAAATTCCTAACCCCATTTTACTACTGATCAATCATTCTTTATTTGGGATCGCAGAATACCATCTCCACCTCCGTTCTCAGCGGGAGAAAGAGAGAGAGAGAGAGAGGTTTTTGGCTTCTTGCAAGGAAAGCAGCAAAAGTCTTTCTTTCTCTCCCCCAAACTCCACCAAAGTCTTTGTGAGACTTGTCATGCCGGCACAGCCTCTTGGAGCAAGGATGCCTTGCAGGGTCCCAAAGACCCAAGAGTTTGGGGGAGAGAAAGAAAGACTTTTGCTGCTTTCCTTGAGTGCAGCCAAAAGCAGAAGAAGAAGGAAGTGGAAAGAAGCAACCTGGTGGCCAGACAAGTTCCCCCCCCGCCCTTTCCCCCCTCCCCTCACTATCTTTTGTTGTTCACAATGCAAGCGATGCAAGCCTTGTGTTTCCGCGGGCCATGTGGGTGGCTCAACCTTATGTTGCCGTGCAGCCTGGATTAATTGCTTTGGGGGGGGTGCTTTGAGGGTGACATTTCTCTGCAGACCACCAACCCAGCACACTGGTTGGCAACCACTGCTCTAGTCACAGTTTGAACACATTTTTTTTCTTCAGAATTTTTTTTTTTCACAGCTTATTTCAGTTCCAACTAAATATTACACAAAATCAAACTTTTGAGGTTTCCAGGTCAATAGGAAGTCAGAATAACTGAGTATAGGATTGATCCGAGATGGAAAGCAATGGAAAACAATGGAAAACAATCCAAATCTGCATTTTGTAAGTCTTAAAATGGATCAGGGGAGGTATCAGGGAAAAATTGTTGAATGTAGTCCATTTAATGCTAAAGATGTTAGTGCTGTCTTTTTACTTTTTTTTTTTTAAAGGCGGTGAGGGAGAGAACAATTTTGTTGACCCAGTGGCATTTGAAGTTACTTCACACCTTAACATGGCCTAATCTAATTAAAGGTGCATACATCCGCCACTGATACTTAAGGTGGCTAAATATAGTAGTCTCTGGAGCTTTTTCTGGTGGCTTTGTTTTGTCATCTCCCCTCACCTGTAACACTGCTGATTTTACATAATAAGTCAAGAACAGAAAAAGAGCCAAGAGTCCTGTTGGTTTGGGCTGGTCCAGCATTCTGAATCGCACAGTGGCATCCAGACAGCTCATAATAATTGTATGGTGACTTCTCAGAAACCACATGTATGGCTTCGTGTGACTCGAGAGATAATAAATACCCATTGGTATTCCTAATGCCTGACCTTTTATAATTCTCTCCTGTTTCTAAAACCATCCAAATGGGTTGCCATCACCACAACTGCTGGCAGTGAAGTCTACAGTAAATTGCACTGAGTGAAAAGTTAATCTTGTGTGAGATGGTGAACTCTCTCAAAATTATTACCTGTGCCAAGCATGATTTCTATGAAACTCTTTTCTTTTAATCAGGCAAGCTCTTAAAAACAGTAGATGATGAGAAGACAAGCTAGAAGGTCTCCTCCATTCATTTATTCTATGTCAAACCTCCCTTCTTGTCTGCCTGCCTGCCCAAGGTCAAACACATCAGATTCACATTCAAATACAGCATAAAAGAAGAGATGCTCAAATTAACACCAAGGCCATTATTACTTTAGTGGTAACGACAGTGCTATTAATGTAAGATTTAAAATGCTCAATTCCTAATGGAGTTTCTAATAATAGGGCCTTGCTTGCATCTGCCTTGTGAGAAATCTTACCATTTGGAGCATCACTTGAAAGGTCTCTCTGAAGATTTAATTTGGCAGGCAGAGGAGATTTCTCCTGAAGCAGGTTGAGTTTCAGAGGATCACTAGAACATACCTACTAGCCAAGGAGGTCTTCTGCTTCAACAAACAGTGTTATGCTATAAGTAGGGATTATACCCTACTGCTAATGTTGCGCTGTGGCCTACTTTACTCAGTACATCTTTCTATTTGCGGGCATTCTGAGTTCACTAGTGTATTCGATTGCTCATTTGGTTATGATATTCGACTCTATGGTGAAATGGATGTTATGTTTATTTGAGTTACTGTAACTATTTTTGAACTTTAATAATAAAAGAAAGAGCCTCGCAGATGCAGAATAGAGGTCCTTCTAAGGACTTTTGTCTATATTTATTCACTGTATGAGAAGCTTTTTAGCCACATGATAGAATTCTAAGCAGCAAAACAAAGAAAGGCACTTTAGGCAACTAACTGGGTACATGTGTGCCCAGGAGCAACGCTGCAGATATATAAAAAATAAAATTGTTCCTGGAAAACTATACCTCCTTCAGGGCCCTTTGTTTTGGTTGTTTACCAAAATACGGTCACAAGCAGACATACTGTATATTAAGATTAAAAAGATTAAAAATGGGGGTTGCACAAAAACAAACACGATTGGAACAGTGAAATGCACACTACCATTTCAGATAGTGAAATGCACACTACCATTTCAGCTGCATGCCTGCCTCCTTTGTTAGATTAATATCATGCAATGCCTATATTATGTACCATGTACATATCATAAATTGGTGGCTGAATATACAGTATAATTTGACAGAAACAAATTTTTAAGGGACCAGGCTGGAAGGAATGTGGATAATGAAAAATGAGTGGGGTGAATAAACTTCTCATATACATAAGAACACTTGAAATGTACAGGCATAATAAAATTCACGCTTTTCAAAAATTGGTAACACAAAGCTCAAAAAAAATTCCAAATGCATAAACTGCCTAAAATATGCACAAAATTATATCTATTGTGTACAACTAGATATACAACTAATAATGGTTCCCCCCCCCCTCTTTTTCCTATTGAGGTTATAAACAGCATGGCCAAAGAGAATCTGTAACAGGAAAAGTGAGAATTAGAATTGGGATATTAAAACCAAGCTCCCTGCTTCTACTTCTCTCTTCCCTCATTTGCTTGCTGCTTCCAGACTTGTTGGCCCTGTCTTGGCTGACTTTCTCTAGTTGGGTCACTCATGGGTTCAGTAATGAATGCTTAGAGAGGTGCATATTTTAGGAAAACAGCGCAGGGTTGGAAAGCGAGTTCTCGGGAAGAGGGCACATTTCACATGACGCAGCATCTCGGTGGAGATCACGTGAGAGAAAAAACAGGGAAAACTAATTAGTTCCTAGGAAAGAACCCTTAAACTGGACAATAAGCTGTATCTAGCTCAGTCCTCCTTATTTATAACTGCAGAGAAGGAAGCGTCCTGGCGATCTGATTCCCTCTCGGCTGCTGTGTTCTTACTAATGTATCTGCTGGCAGAGCCCATGCTCCTGAAGGCACAAACCATGCAGTTCAAGCATCTCTTTTGGGCCAAAAGGAAGTGTGTCAGTTCAGAGTAGGGGAAAGGATTGGAATATTTTGCAGGATGGTGCAGTAACCTCCAGTTTAAACAAAGAGAAGCCTGAAAGAATTGTGGCGCTGGAGAGGGTGGCAGCTATAGGTTGTGGAAGAATAAGTTTGGAGGAAGGAAGCAGAAGAAAACCCAAGTCTCTTGAAAGTCTAGAAACAATGAATGATACCAGTTTTGTGCTGGCTCAGACTTAAAAGGCAGCATTGCCTTGTTTCAGAGGCACCTGGTTGGTGAAGGTTGGTTCTTATCCTTTTATTGAAACTTGACATATCTTGGGGACTGCTGCTGGAAAATATCTCAGAATGCCTGTTTCTATGTAATGAAGAATGGCAAATGGCAAAGTTTAAGATATGTCTCACTCATCAGATAAGATTGGTCCCTAGTGCAAAGCTGAGTTGAATAGAAATATATTTATTCCAGAGTTGCTGCAGTTTGAAATAGAAGTGAGGCTATATGTTATGCATCTGCCAGCAATCTAATTTTAGACTTAGCTGCTGCACACACCTGGAAATAACATTGCCTGTTCTATGCCCCTTCCCCTGCATTTTTGCCTGGTGATGCCATAGGTGTAGCCACTCTGAATTTTACAAAATTTCTATGTTTAAAATCACATTAGTCAGGGTATTTGTGCTTGTGTCAGTAGAGAAGTGATATAAATGTAATAGATAAAAAGGGAAGCAGAAACTGAAGTGAAGCCCTATTCTAAGTAATGAGCAATTTATGCCCACAACCATATCCAAAATGCAGTGGATGACAAGGCCAGTTCTGCATTTTGGGAGTGCCATTTCTCAGCTTGTACTGTGAAAACCAAAGAAGCGAGTCTTTAGTCTGTTTTAAAGATGACTGTTGATATATTCTACAAGACTTTATTGCGTTTAGTCGTGGACTATTACAATAGAACACTGACCCTGCATGATAATGGCAGGGAAGGAATTTATTCTACAAGCATCCGTGTTCTACAAGGATACATAACAAGAATAAGTGCATAACAGCATTTGAAAATTCCATGTCACCTTGCATTTCTCTATACAAGGCTTTTGCCTTTGACTCTGTGCTTTATTTGTGAGACTGAATTCCTCCCTGCTTATGTGTTCTCTTTACTTGTCTGAAATAACCCAGAAATACACTTGTTTCCCAAATATTCACCATTTAGAAAACAACCTAGCTTCCAATCACAGCAGTACAGTTTATAACTTTAAGGCCTTGAGCTGGATTATTTTAAGAAAGGGAACTTCTGCAGACTTGGTCATATGGGTTATTGATTCCAAAATGTGGGAAGCCAGAATCTGCTACCATTGAGGATAGACTCTCTCTTTGTTAGGAAGTTGTTAGCAATAGCACTTAGACTTATATACCGCTTCATATACAGCTCTCTCTATGCGGTTTATAGAGTCAGCATATTGCCCCCATCAATCTGGGTCCTCATTTTACCCACCTCAGAAGGATGGAAGGCTAAGTCAACCCTGAGCCTGATGAGATTCGATCTGCCAAATTGCAGGCAGCCTACAGTCAGCAGAAGTAGCTTGCAGTATTGCACTCTAACCACTGCGCCACTGAGGCTCATTCAGTTCCTGAACTTTCCCCCAAAAGTGCTGTTCTGAGGTTGTTGTTTTTAAAATACTGGAATGTGCCCTTGGGAATATAGGTGGATCCTTGTTTAGCCACTGCCTTGTTTAGCGACCATTCACAGTTACCAAAATACAACTTTGCAAGCCATTCTCCCATTTGCCACCTTCCCAGTTCTGTAAAACAAAGTAAAGTGGAAGTAAGATAATCATGGTTTCATTTAGTAATCATTTCACTTAATAAACCGAGTTGCTGGTCCCAATTGGGATCACTAAATGAGAATTACCTGTAAGAACTCAGCTACTCTTCCTACAGATCAATACAGCAGCTGTTTTTAGAGGACAGAAGTGGACAATGTCACTGTTTCTTAATCCCCCATTCACTGTCAAAGTGACATTAGGATGTATTTTTCTGTTCCACAAACAAAATGACGTTTTTCCCTTAAGGATCTTGCCTTGGTGCATTTCAGTTTGTTGCAGGCCAATTCCAGTAGTTCATCAGTGACTGCAGAGGCAACAATATCCCTTAGCATGGTCTCTAATACCTTTTAGAGCTGCCTTTACACAGCAAATGTTATAACCCACTGTACTATTACAGGATTAAGGATGAAGGTAGCATTAAATGGCATTAGAAAGCAGCACTGTAGGGCAATAAAATATATTTATGTATGTGGTGCCTGCATGTAAGTGCATTTAGATGCTTTGAATACTGTATATAAATTCAGTTTAATTACACATAGATGCATACGAGTACGGATACATATACGCACATACACACATGAAAGTATATCTGTCCAGTAAAATCTACCCACAGGGAAGAAGATGATTGGCTGCTGTTTTCCTGAAACAGAAAGGTGAGATGATACAAAAGGAAGAGGAATTGTCCAATGGAAGGTTGTGGCAGCCTGCAGTCTGGACTAAATGTTTTACAAAGTGTTGCCATACTGTCTTGGACCTGCAGGATTGTCTTAAATTGCCTTTAGCATAGGACAGAACCAGTTTAAACAGTAATGATGGATAAGCCCTTTTGTTGATCCATGTTTTGCTGATTTTCAAGTGACAAAGCTGGCATCTGTATAAACTGGGACAAAGAAAAGCATTACTGGAGATATACTTTAAAATCAAACTTCTCTGTGTGTGTTTTTTAAATCACCCATGCAATGAGCTGGGCTTTTTCTAAATGGAAAAAAATATTCTTCACTCTCCTTCATTCTCTGCTTCGACTGAAGGTCATTTCTCACAAACATTTCAGCCGGTGGCAGTTGCAGTTACAATTGGCCAATGTTTTTTTTTTCTGAAGTGGTAGAGCAGACTGGGCTAGTCATGTGGCTATATCAGCAAAATATGTGAAAATCTGTCCAAATTAGATTTTGGCATATGGGGAAAATAGGTATTCCATCACCAGACAAGTCTTACTATTGACTTGGTCTATATTATTGCATTGTCTTGGAACATCTGTCAACCTCTGGCCTAGATCTGGTCGTTCAGGAATGTACATATGGCTCTTCATCCTGAAGAAAATGTATATGTGAACTGCTCAAAGTTGATGTTAATTTGATGGCACTTAACTAGTTAGTCACATGTATCTTATATGTGTGCATCTGTCTGTGTGTGTGTGTGTGTGTGTGTGTGTCTGTGTGTCTGGGTGGGTGGAGAGAGAGGGGAGAAGGAAGGAAAGAGAGAGAGAGAAAAAAAGAAAGAAAAAGAAAGACAGAAAGAAAGAAAGAAAGAAAGAAAGAAAAAGAAAGAAAGAAAGGAAGGAAAGAAAGAAAGAAAGAAAGAAAGAAAGAAAGAAAGAAAGAAAGAAAGAAAGAAAGAAAGAAAGAAAGAAAGAAAGAAAGAAAGAAAGAAAGAAAGAGAAAAAGTGAAATCTTCAGTAGAGAGATCTCTTTCCCCTTAACCCATCCAATACAATTAAGCAGATTGTCTTCGTCATACAATGACTTCCATGTTAATAGAGGAGAACAAATTTGTTCAGACCTTGGTGAATTTGCTAGCCATGACCCAGATCAGTAAGTTAGACTGGTATGTCTCCACTTGAAGATGAGACAGGGTCAGAAATGTGAAAGATGTGATTTGGGATGAGCCTAGTGAAGTAGTCCAACCAGGAAGTCCAACCAGATGGAATATTCTACTTTATTGTAAGGTTACTTTTAACAGATTCTTGCAAGTCTGAAAGAACAGCATTGCCCCCATCATCTTTGCTGTCTATGAAACTAGGGATGGTTCCTTCTGAGATATTTGCCATGTTCACACTCCTTTTGCAGACTAAGCTGCTTCTTGCCTGAACACTCCCCTGGCTGTGGCTTTTTCCCCCTGTCACTTTCACATATCATTACTGTGTTAAGGACAAGCAATGCTTCCCTATACTTTGACTCACTCTCCTTGACTACACCCTGGCTGTTTTATTCTGATAGTACCTCCACAATTAAGCTCTGGCATGTCAACGGATTATCATGGATTATTTTATTGTGGCTTTATTTTTCCCAAATGAGAAGAACCTAGGTGTTTGCAGTCACTTTGGTTTCACCCTTTTTCCCTTCTCCTTAATAAACTAGAACCCAGTTTTAAAATAAAAGGAAGACATGCAAACTGCTTTAAAATATGCACACACTACTCTGGATTTTATCACCATTTTTTAAAAAATAAAAAAAGACTGCTGGGCAAACTGAATAAACACATCACTGGCAACAGCGTGTTGTGTAGCTGAAGTCAAGTCAGCTGGTGGCTACCAAGGAAGGCAGCTCAGCTCAGCAAATATAGCTGAGGAACAAGGAGAGACAAAGCTACAGAGTACCTTAAAGGGGGGGGGGGGGCTTCTGTGCAGCAGCTTTGAAAAATACTCTGGTAGGACTATTGCAAATATTAGCATGGCTAGATTTTACAGTCTCTAATCCTTCCTCTCATCTGTAGCACTGCCCATGTGACTGAAAGTATTTCGTGACTGGAGAATTTATTACAATCTCATATCAGGGCTTTTGAGAAATATCAGAACAGTTGCTAATGAAGGGATGGCAATCCATAGGCCTAATTTCAGAGCAGTAATAGGATTAGAAAGAAAACAAGTACATATCAGGCTTAAGGCAGATAGTGTCTTTATTTCTAGGTTCTTTTAAGTGTTCATGCATGTGTTTTACGTTACTCTTTAGAATTAAAACAACCGTGTTTTACTAGAAGAAAATTGATGAGATCATACTGGATTAAAAAAAGGAAATAGTATCTAGTTATGAAGAAATATCCTATCCAGTTTTGCTGGTTTGCTTCTTTGCTGCTGTTATCATCATCATTATTTCTTTTAAAAAGCTACTGCAAGAGAGAGCTACTATATATATATACTTTATATGTATTTTAAAAACTGAAAAGTTGAGGTCATGAGATAGAAGCAGAGAAGATATGGCAAATAATGGTAGAGACAGAGCTTTCTTTTTTTCTTTCTTGCAAACAATTTTAGTTAATTGTTCAATATATTTCTCTTTCCCTTCAGATAGGAAAATGAAGACTGGTTGCAATCATCCCTTTAACTTTTGGAGAATGGATTATGTTTCACATGCTATTTGGAGGATGCTGGGCATACAAAGAAAAGAAAATGGCTTTATTTCAAGTTAATTTGGGGATTACTTCATTATGACAACCCAAATTAGACAAAATAATGTATAGCACAATATTTTACATACACACACAAAGATATGAGGAAGAATCTCAAAAAAGTCAGGCCTGACATTGCAATCAGGAAGTCTGTTGTTCCAAGTCAGATAAATACCAAAGAATGAATCTCTTAATTAGTCTGCTTAATTAATGGCAGTTACTATTTCCAGCTCCTAAATCAATACTAATTACTAAGGGCGCTTCTACTACATAAGCAGCCATGAAGAGTTTTGCAATAGTTCAGAAGCAAATCCAGACCTATGTGAAGTTGCACAGAGGATGAAGAGAGCTGAGTTGACTTATTTCTGGATTTGTATCCCTCTGTTTGAAATCAGAATGAAGGGTGTTTTTTCTTTGTAAAACAGTATCTCTATAAAGTTTGTGTGGAGGTTTTATTTCCTCCTGTTGCTGTGGTCTCCTGACTCATCCTGCCTCTTAATTCGAAGTAACTTCTAGAGATCCCATATTCTGTCCTTTGATAGGTATTGTTTAGAATCCATCTCCTTTCCAGACTTTTCAGCACCATGCAACTTTGATTATAGCATTTGGGGAAAGGACCTGGTTGCAAATATGTTGTCATGCTACCTTGCAAGAGGTTTTCAAGGACAACAGAAAAATGATGTCATTACAGCCAGTTACCCCAAAAGCAATTGGTCATTTTTTTTTAAAGCAAATATGCTAAGAAATGTAGATAACATGAATTTAAATTTTTGATGGGAATTGGCTAGCAATTTAATTTCTCTTATTGTGGAGTGGGGATGAGGGGATTTCTGTTCCTCCTGAATCCACGTGGCAGAAAATTATTGATTGGGTAACTGTTTTTGCCATCTTCTTTGTGTCAACTGTGAAGTGAGTGCTGACTCGTTTATAGTATTTCTGGGAGGTTCTTGGTATCTTGAGGTTTGCAGAAATGAGAACTATGATAGGCCAGATCCAGATTTAAAAAAAAAGAGTTGATAGTGCAGTTTCTTTAGAATTTGCCCAGCTGCTTTCTCCTGTCACTTTCCTTGGTCTTGTGATAGACCATCCTGTACAATTTGGCTCCCTTTATTTGACTCTGTCTATCTTGTCCCAGACAATATTTATCTTCCCAGAATACCTGGTATAAGTAGCTAAACACTACAAAGGCTTCCATACAAAGTTTCTTTATTGGATTATATCAGGCATCCTCACAGTTATGCTGAGATTCATCTAATGTCCAATCTTTGCATTGTTGTCTTCATAGTGTGAAAAGATGTATCCCATAACGATACAGCAAGGGAAGACTCCAACATGATGCTGGGTCCAGGCAAGAATGACCAAAACTCCCCCAAACCCAACTAGAGGTCAATTCAGTAACCAATCAGAATTACAGATGTGACCACATGACATGAACTACATCTCCCATGAGGCATTAACTACATTTCCCATGAGGCATTCCCTTAAGGGGACAGCTCCAATTCCCAAACTAACTATCTACTGTCTAACCAGCACACTGTCCTACATAGATTTCATTGCAGAAATCTGGCGCATTTTCAAACTTTACTTCATTTGCTTGTTTATAAGCTCTGGAGAAACTAGGTAACATTACTGCCAGGTGTTGTATGTTAATCCCTTACCACTCCTATTTCTCCCTCCATTTTAAGAATGTACATTTATAATGAATTTCTACTTTTTGTACCATGGGTTTAAGAGTCAGCCCTTCACAATCAGCAAAGTGCACTCAACTCTGACAGATAAAAGGCCTTTGACAAGATTGATGTAATGAAACCATTTTGCAATGTTTACCTTTCATTTTGTGTTTATCCTGCCATCATTATATATTTTACCTCCATAAGGCCTTTTTAAAATGGTTAAAATGATCTAGTAGTCTAGCTGCTACAATAAGAGACAGAAGTGCTCAGCTTCACTTTTGCCTTCACAATCAGCTGATGTGAATTTCTACTACTACTTGTTCTCTCTTTCTTTTCCTGTTAATTCTTAATAGTTTGGGCTTGAGGGAGTTTTGCCTTACCTTTTTCGTGTGTGATTGAAAAAGCATGAAGATAAAACCATGAGTAAATGTTATTTTTCCCTGAAAGCAGTAATGTAACTTTGCCTTAATGAAGCACCTTTTGCAGCTCTTGGCATGGATATACCTAGCATTAATCCTTTTTCAATGGTGGGCGCTAGATTTTTGAACTATTTGCTCTCAGAACTGAAGCCAGCCCTCTCATTTTGGCAGTCCAGGAAGAGGCTCAAAGCATATCACTTTACACAGGACTATAATATTTTGTTTATAGAGCAGAATTTTGTTATTGGGATAAATTATATACTTTAAAGTCATTTGGGATTGGGTGACATATACATTGGTTAGAAATAATAATAAATTCTCTTCTTGAGGAATGTAGAACAGCAGTACCTCTGAATTGCTAAAAGGGCTTGAGTTTAGAAAATATTTTGGAACATTTTTATAAGAGCGCGATCAATTCTGAATGCCAAATCAAGGACTGTCTCATTTTTAATATATGATTGGATTACTCTCAGCTTTTGGAGGAATGAAAGCCTACATCCTGAATTTGGCGACTTCATTACATTTCTAAATATTATTTATTTCCATTATTGTTGACAACTGTTTATTTGATAGCCAATAAATCAATCCTGAAATTTAATTGATAT
This sequence comes from Bungarus multicinctus, assembly GCA_023653725.1. Classification (NCBI taxonomy): domain Eukaryota; kingdom Metazoa; phylum Chordata; class Lepidosauria; order Squamata; family Elapidae; genus Bungarus; species Bungarus multicinctus. The sequence goes on from CM042834.1 coordinate 120,378,521, forward strand.
TTTTCTTATAAAAGTCATTGCAGAAACAATAATTGTTTATTTCTTTTAAGTTGTCTGTTTATACCATATAGTTTGCTTTTTTTCAACAAATGTTAACATACAAAACTTTAAAAATTTGGTTAATTATGGCCAAATTTGCTGTTAGTAATATCAGAATTTTTAAAAGAATAAATCATTTTGGTAGCTCTAATTTTCTAGGTTCGTTTCATTGCATTAAAATGATGATTGGCTCACTCAGATAAAATGTGAATCAGATACAGAGTTGACTTGTAGATCTACCTCAGATCTTCTTGGATGGGAGAAACAAGTAACATTTTCTATGCCTCTTTATTCTTATCTAGCAGTTGCCTGGATTTTCTGAATGCAGATTTTGTAGCCACTCAGCAAGACAAGTTTGAAAAAGAAGGCTGGGTCTTCTAAATTGGAAGAAAGGTTAGATTTGGGGAGAACAGAACTCGAAATGACATAAAACCATAAGCAGTCCTCTCTTTTGTAGATCAGTGTCTTTTATTTGGAAATTTTCCTTTTGAACTTTTTGGGATGCTAAATCTGGACTTGAAAACCTTGTAGAACAATTCCAGGTCTTGGTACTGGATGCTTTCTCCTTTAGCCGGAATAAAACTGATTTCTTACTCTCTCTTCCTCTTCCCTATATTTCTTTTACTCTTCAAATCTAGAGATAAAGGCACCTTGATGAAAGCACTTTATCCAGAGGCACTTTGACAGTTAATTGCTCCCTGTTGTATAGCTTGGCATCAAGTCGAAAACTGAGATATGATTAGTTCTAGTCTCCCCTTAGCCAGCCAGATGACCCTGAGCCAGTCACTCTTTCTGAGCCATAGGAAGCAGGCAATGGCAAAACACTTCTGAAATCTTGTTGTCAAGAAAACTGCAGAGATCTTCCAGACTTTGCCAGGAATCAACCATGACTCAAAGGCATGTGCATGCGCGCGCACACACACACACATACATGCACTTGTTCCTAATGGGTTATTTCAGCCTATAATGTAGAGAGGGGCAAAGAGCCATCAACGCTAAATATGTCTCAGTCTACGAAAGCAAGTAATTTAAATTTTACACAAAATCCATTTTGGGGATTCATCCAACATGTATATGTGGATCCATTCAACTTGTAGATCCACTTTGTGAATCAGTACATAATCTTTGTAAACTGGATGTAGTGCTTGAGTTCCTAAAAGCAAAGATTTAATGCCAATAAGTCACTCAAGAAGTACTTGCAATAATCGAAATGGAACTGGAAATCCATAGAGTGGAATGGATCCTCTCATTGGGAGAGGCTGTCCCAAAGTTGTCAGCTTGGTGTGAATGTTAAAAGTTTGCCAGAAGAGAGTCCAACCTTGAATAGAATCATGGAATGAAGTTGCTATTATTACTATTACTACAATTAGTACTTTTTGCCTTTGCCTTTTCGAAGCTAGTTGTCAGTCAATTAGAGTTTATTATAAGCCATCTTTCCCCAACTTGATTTTCTCCAGTTGTATTGGAATTCAGCTCATATCTAACCCTTTGGCTAAGTTGATAAGTAATAATGGGATAAGATGTCCAACACATTTGTTTGGGAAGACTACTGTGTGCCCTCTAACAGGTGAATCGGTGAGAAGCTAGCGTAAGATTGCATTTAACAGATAAGCATCCACATAGGGTAAGCCTCCTTTCTTTTTTTAATAAAGCAAGATGATCTGTTGTCCCTGCAAAATAATGAAATATACTCTGGAAAAGTTTTGCTACAGCCTTATATTGCTGTCAACTTGTTGGGTTTTTTTTCAATTAAGATAAAGGGAGGTTGTGCATAGTAATGCTTTTGATGATGCTTGAGGTTTCTGATCACTGGTTATTGCTCAAAATCTCTGCAAAATCCTTTTTTGTCCTGCAACTGAAGCAGAGGTGGAATTCAGCAGGTTCTGACCAGTTCTGGAGAACTAGTAGCAGAAATTTTGTTTGGAGAACTGGCAAATAGCACCTCTGACTGGAGATTTTACAGTATCCTTCCCTGCCACGCTCACCAAGCCACGTCCACAGAACTGGTAGTAAACAAATTTGAATCCCACCACTGAACTGAAGTGGGTAAAATCATTGCCAACTCAACACATGGACTAAGTGTTTTGTTCCCTAACGGACAATATGCCTAGATCAGTGGTGGCAAACCTTTTTCGGCTCCCATGCCAATAATTGCACTCGCGCTCGCATGCCAGCACCCAGAAGACAATGCGTGCTGGGGCTCACCCCAGCCCCTGTGTATGTGCACTCAATCCCCCTGCCGCTGCGCCATGCCACACTGCGTGCTGTGCGCCTCTGCGCATGCGTGTGATCACTCCCCACGTGCCATCCATCTGTGCATGCGCATGCGATCATCTCTGCGCATGTGTCTCCCATGCACCCCCCCTTGCATGCACACCAGATACCCAACAATCAGTTGTTGGGCGGCAGCGGTGCACGCGCATGCACAGTGGGGCTTTTCCAGGCGAGCTCTCGCATGCCAGCAGAAGTGGCTCAGTGTCCCACTCCCGGCATGCGTGCCATAGGTTCGCTATCATAGGCCTGGATGGACAAAGATACAGCACAAAGATTGCAATCGCTGAAAGAAACAGAGCAATTGTTGTGGTTGTTGAACTCAATGGAAAAGTTGCCAGGATTATGGGAATGAATGCTGAGCTGGTTATATGATTATCTATTTCCTTAGTTCACTTTACTGTATAGTTACTCACCTAAGTAGGCATGATTAGGCTTGCTCAGCTGGGTTAAGTACATTGGGTATGAGGTGCTGTGTTCCTCAAATTAGGCTGCTTAAGAAAGACCAAGTTTCTTCAGGAAACTTCACCGTATCTTCTGGGTAAGGGCAGGGGTGGGATTCAATTTTTTTAACAACCGGTTCTGTGGGCATGTCTTAGTTGGTAGGCATGGCTTGGTGTTCATTTGACTGGGTGGGTGAGGCTTGGTGGTCATGTGACTGGCTGGGCGGTGGCCAACTCAATATAACTCACATCGAGGCACGCATCTCCTCGCCTGGCTTCTCATGACTGTGGGGATGCTGCAACAGTTGTAAGTGTGAAAAATGGTCATAAGTCACTTTTTTCAGTGCATTGTAACTTTGAATGTCACTCCACACAAGCAAAGTACTAGCAAAGGAGGGGAAAAATCTCCAGAGATGTTCCTGAGACAGGAACTCTAGTCCTGCCAAGAATGTAATAAGGGTTAACGGAGAGGCAGTTTCTGTAAGCAACATCAGAATGTTTCCTTCCTACCTTCTTTATAGGATTAGGCCAGTAATTTCTTCTAACAACCGGTTCTCCAAACTGCTTAGAATGTTAACAACCGGTTCTAGCGAATAGGTGTGAACTGGTAGAATCCCATCCCTGTGTAAGGGTGATGCAGTATAGAGGGACACATAAATAAAGTAAATCCATCTTCAGTTCTAACAGGAAGGCTGGTTTTCTACTACTATTCCCTTTTTTTTCAATTGACTTCAATGGACACGTTTTTTAAAAATACCTATTTCAAGATCTGGGTTGCGCCTCCAGCTGCCAATGTGGGGCTTCCTCCCACCACTTTCAAGGATGATTTGTTGTCTACCTGCCGCTTTTCCTTGCTCCCATTTACTTATGTCAGGTTTGGATGTTAATTAAACAAGACTGTTTGTGTTTAGTAGACTAACATGTGGACCCACAGACTGCCCTTCTTTGGGAGGAGAGATTTGTTAATGTGATTAAATCCGAATCCGGTTTGTTGTCAGTCTCTATTAAAATTGTGTTCATGTATGTGTTCTCATTTTTGTCAGGGACAGTAGTGCCAACATGGCAGGACTTTGGGGCAATCCATGGCCTCTTTCAATAGAATAAGTAGAAGAGTCTCTTTGAGAAAAAATGGCCATCTAAACAGGAGGTTGCATAAGACAGTTTAAACCATTTAACTTCAGGATTGGCTAAGGGACCTGCTGGGTGTGAAGGATAAAATATACATCTGCAGAAGATAATCCCAAAGGTGCTTTTACAAGAGGCAACTGAGCTTTCTGGGTTTTTTTTTCTCCCTAAGACATTTCACTTCTGATCCAAGAAGCTTCTTCAGCTCTGATTGAATCTTATGTGATTCTTCAGAGCTGAAGAAGCTTCTCGGAGGAGAAGCAAAATGTCTTCAAAGAAAAACCAGAAAGTCCAGTTGCCTCTTGAGAAAGCACCTTTGGGACAGCTATGTGACTGAGAATCTCCATAGATATCTGCAGAACATAACATTGCTAATATTGCATAAGTGCACCATCGTGCCTACCATCCCTGTCCTATTGTCCCCATTTATTCATATCTATTTCCTGTATTCTTACTCATGTTTATACTTACATCTATTATCTTGTAAGCGATTGACAAATCAAATCAAATCAAATCAAATCAAATCCAATCCAATCAATCAATCAATCAATCAATCAATCAATCAAATAAAATAAAATAAAATAAAATAAAATAAAATAAAATAAAATAAAATAAAATAAAATAAACTTGGATTGCTGATTCAGGACTAGGATTCCCTAGTACAGGGTGGTCAAACTCCCAGCCTGTGAACCGGATGCATCACACTCTGGCCACACCCACACCTAATCTCAAAGAGAGAGAAAGTCCCAATAGGTCACGTGACGCCACCATGACGACGTGAGTTTGATATCCCTGCCCTAGTAGAATCATCAATGATTTTCTGGGATCACCAGGCACTAAAACCACTCTCATGCTGCTACACTTCTGGGTTCATGTCTGAAACCATTCAACAATAATTTCTAAAGTAATCCAGATGCATATAGTTAAGCTTTTCATTCTAGACTCAAGTACCCACCTCCTTGTGGCTTAGTATGTGGCAAATTGAAAGGCTTCTAGTCTCTGGAAAATAAAGTTGGGGAAGTGGGAGAGAGAGAGATGTGCTTTCAGACTTGTTTTCGTTACTGTAACCTTACAACGAAAGTGGTGCTAGTCCTCAAGGTATGGATTTCTTATCTGGATTGTCTCAAAGGGCTGGCATCAAGTCTGAAAATATCTCTCCCCTCCCTTACTTTTATCCTTCCCAAAATTGAGGGGTGGTTCCCTTCTGAGACACTTACCATGCCCCCATTTCTTATGTGCACTGAGATATCTCTTATCTGACCACTTTCCTGGCTCTTCGTCCTTTTGTCTCTTAAGGATATTCCCACAGACCCTTATAGCCTCACTCCATGGCTGCTTATGAAATAACTAAAAGACACCTGCAATTTTTATTTCTGGGTTGATCATGATGAGACCCTGTGAACTGTTGAATGGGCCTTCAGCACCACCAGTTGATTCTCTCCAAAGGGCTGCTTCTTAGGAAGCCAGTACTGCTGATTCCCGAAGGATTTATTCTGCAAGTAAACCTGTTCAGGGGTACAGCCCCAAATAGACGTGACCTTGATTTAAAGGCTTATTTTGGAAGCAAGCGCCTACCTCTTCAGTGCCATGGTGCCATCTGGGGCCCAGAAAAGAGCACAGCAGGTGTGAAACTATTATCTGTGTAACCTGCAAGAATGCCTGAAGCATAAGAGATAGACCTTCCCACTTATGAAGCTGCCTATGTTCTGATCCTATTTTGCTGATGTTGGCAGGTGTGTGTGTGTGTGTGTGTGTGTGTGTGTGTGTGTGTGTGTGTGTGTGTGTTAAGGAGCTGGGAACATTCTCTGCTAGTGGCACAATGCAAAAATCCCTGGAAAATTCTTCATGTATTTATGAGCATAAGATAAGACATTCACTCACTTCCACTCCCTTTTTTCTGCCTCTTCTTCTTCTTCTTCTTCTCTCTCTTTACCCCCTGGAAGACTTGATACATGCAGGCTAATCCCCATCAACATCTGCATAAACAGTGACAATGAAAAATAATGCAAATGTGTCCAGCAGGGCCTTACATAACAGACAGTTATTTAGCTACGAGCAAAGAGGGGAGTGAATGTGGAAGTTTCCCCTTTCGGTTATATAACAGCAGCAAAGCAGGGCTGCTTAAGCAGACAGCCACACAAAGAAGTAGAAGAACATGGAACTAATGAGAGGTTTCTGGGTGGGTGGGTGGTGGGGGCTTTCTGACACTGGCAGTTTTGAACGAACAGCTTCCTCGACTTCCTGCGATTTATAGGATTAATTTTGTTCCTGCAGCAGCTGATGCCTCCTTTTTGCTGCTGCAGACTTTTTAAACATTCATACTCTGCTGACAAAAAAAAAAGGTTTTCCAAAAGATGGGAGGCATCAGCGGAGAAGGATGGGAGAAGGTGAAGGGGTGAGGAGACAGGCAGAGAAGGTGCTTTCGATCCAAGAAAGTGGCAAATCTAAAACGCGGGCCTTAGATCAAAGTATGTTTAGGGTAGGCCTAGAATTGAGGCAGAAAAAGGTGGACTGAAATTCTGTCTTAATTGGTGGTCAGGATCTATCCACTTTTGAATATTTTATACAGGTAGTCCACAATTTAACAACTATTTGTTTAGCAAACATTCAAACTTACAATGGCATTGAAGAAAGTGACTTATGATCGGTCCTCGCTATTACGAATATCACAGCATCCCTTTGGTCATGTGATCAAAATTTAGGAGGTTGGCCAACTGGCAAGTACAGGTAGTCCTCGACTTATGACCACGAGTGAGCCCAGAATTTCTTTTGCTAAGTGAAGCATTTGTTAAGCGAGTTTGCCCCATTTTACGCCGTCTCTTGTCACAGTTGTTATGTGAATCAATACAGTTGTTAAATTAGTCACACGTTGACTTGAGTCTTCCTTAAGCCTGATGTTGCATGCATTGAAGAATCCTCCGGGACCTTCCAGATTTTCCCACCCTCTCCCAGGTTGCATGGAGCAGAGATAAGGGAGATGGTTCACAGAGTCACAGCGGTGTTCTGCTCATCTTAAGTCTTGCTTGTGTGTATATGACCCTGCTTGGAAGGTAGATATCTCAAGATGTATCCAGTTAATGCATACTCACTGCGTTTGTGAGTCTATTTCTAGTCACCCATAGCATTGCTGTCCTGATAATTTGTTTTTGTACTGTTCCCCCTGCCAAGAACCCACCACTCAAATGTCTTTTAAATGTCAGGTGACTTTTATGGATAAAAGTCAGATAGGAACAGTGGGCATAGTACATCAAGTATCTTTTTCATTGCTTCTCTAGCTGCGGCGCACCTTGACATTCACCAGATGACATACCTGATGAGGTTGATACAGAAAGTTCTTTTAATAAATAAGTCTGTGAAGCTAAGGAAGAGGCCAATGTCCCTGGGACAGAGGAAAAATCCCAGCATCTCTGACCTGTTTTTCATTTGTCCTCTCTTCCAAGTCACCTCACCATAAGGCAGCCTAGCCCTGACAAGCAGCTTCAGAGTTTTGCTCCCAGAGGGGACGCATGATATCTTGTTAAACCAATCAGTCTCCTCCTGATCTTGACAAGGAACCAGTGGGGCAAGTCAACAAAGAATGCTTCAGGGATGCAACTTGCTTGGACAGAGCAGCCTGGAGATTTTTTTTTTTCTTTTCATTTTGCTCAAGCGCTCCCCTAACTTGAGCCCTGAAGCTCTTCAACTTTCTCAGCGTTCCCTTCAGGGGAATTGCTCTCCTTGGATGGATCTGGTTGATCAATCCTTGTCCAAGTCAGAATGCCCAGGATATCATTCAATGTAATGCAGTGATCACGCAGTGGGAAAAGTAAGGTACGGAAGAATGGGGATAGTACGCTTCATTTTCACTGAGTAGCAGAAGGTGTTTTTCACACCTTGTTGACTAGCTCTGCTTTCCAGCCTGCAATAAGGAGCACATTGGCATAAATGATTGGAACTGTGCTAAGACTGAATGCCATGCTATCTCCGGTGGGACTTTGGCTGGTGTCTGAAATGTTAATTTTAACTTGTTTTTCCTAGCCGGCATTGTGTTTTCCCTCACAATGGGAAATCTTACTTGGTTAATAAGGGGTTTTGCAGTGTATGGTGTCCACATTTCTCAAGTACAGCTGCAGTTCTCTACTACAAACAGATGACCTTCCTCCTTCTCTTCTCCCTCCCCAGCTTATTCAGCTTGTTTCCAACTGTTCTCTTATCCTTTGGCTTTTTCACAGCACAGAATTCCCTTCTGCTGCAACAGATCCAGGTAGTTTCTGTATGTGCTGCTGACAGCTCAGAATACGTGGCTGACAGCATATGGCTTCATCTTATTCCCATATCATTCATTCATTTTCAGTATGTCAGGAAGGGGGAACAGCTCAGGGCCAGAATGAATGCCTGCTGTACCAAAGGTCTCAGGCTTGATCTCCAGCATCTCCAGATAAAAGGATCAGTTACCTCTAGTCTAACAAAAAGAAGGACTAGGGGGAACAAGATAGCACTGTTCCTATATTTGAGGAGCTCCTACAAAGACAAGAGGGTCAACTATTTTCCAAAGCACCTGAAGGCAGGACGAGAAACAATGGCTGAAAACTAACCAAGGAAAAAAGCAATCTAGAACTAAGGAGAAATTTCCTAACGGTGAGAGCAATTAACCAATGGGAATGGCTTGCCCTCAGAAGTTGTGGGTGCTCCATCACTGGAGGCTTTCAAAAACAGACTGGACAGCCATTGGTCTGAAATGCTATAGGGCCGTGATTGAGAACCCCAGGCAAACTTACCTCACTGCACATATACACGCCTCACAGCTGATTTTCAGCCCGTTTGAGGCCCTTTTTGGCCTCCCAGAGGCTTGAGGGAAGTCTCTGCAGCCTTTGCAGGTCGAAAAATCAGCCTGTTTCGTCACTTTCCTGTATTTCTAGAAATACCAGAAGTGATGAAATGGGTTCATTTTTTAGCCTGCAAAGGCTGCAGAGGCTTCCCTCAAGCCTCTGGCAGGCTGAAAAAGGCCTCCAATCAACTGGGAGGCGCGGTGCATGTAAGCATGGGCGGGAGCGATTGCACACTCATATGCAGGGGGCAGGAGGGCACACATTGTCTTCTGGGGGTTGGCACACGAGCGTGTGCACACGAGCGCACACACAGTTTTTGGCACAGGAACCCAAAAAGGTTAGCCACCACTGGTATAAAGTCTCCTGCTTGAGCAGGTGGGTTGGACCTCCAATGTCCCTTTCAACTCTATTGTTGACATTATTATTATTCTACTGTAATCAGTAATAGGGAGAGATCCTTTATGACCAGTTGCTGTATACATTTCTGGATTGGACAAGATGGACTGGTCCTGGCATAAGGTAGTTTCTAGCATGCCTCTGGAGCAACAAATGTACACCAGCTGCATTGTGAAGCAGCTAGGCTTGCATAGTCTATAGCTCTGAGTAGAAGAGTCACTTGTATATGTTATAGTTACAGGGCAAAACAATCTGGGAAAAAAAATGAAAAGTTGGTTGTTCTGCGGGGCAGTTTATTTGGGACCAAACATCCCAGCAACAGACCTAGATTGGAGAAGCAAAATACTCTTCCTTGCCCATATTTCTCGATGGTCCATCTGGTTTCTCCTTTCCCCCAGCTCTTCCCTTTTCCATATTGCTCAAGCTCACCTCTTGCTCTCTGCTATGTTCCCCCACCTTCCCTCTTCACTGGCCGCAGTAGCCCTTTTCCCCTTCTGATTCCATATTCTTCACAGAATGAAACTGGAATTGTGCCCGGCATTATCACGTCTCTGAAGGATGGGGATGGGGGAAGGTGGGGAGGGAAGGTAGGAACTAATTCAAACATGGGAGGGTGTGTGTGTGTGCTCTGGCCTTTCGGAGGGTGGGGTTGTTGAACCTGCACTGAGGGACTAGATCGTAACCATCCTACCTGGCGCTGAGATTTATAATCCTTTCCCAGCATGAATACAGAACACTTTCATAGCATAAGCGATCCTGTGTACTTTTACTGTATGTCCTCAGGTGGAGCAGCCAATAAGATCTGCCTAGGCATGCCAAAGTATCTCTGGTATTAATAGTTGCTCTGAAAGTTGTGAATGAGCAGAATACTGAAAAAGAGGGCTCCCCATTGAGCATTTTGCATTTCTCTAATGCTTTTTTTGGATCCTTTTGTGTCTACCTAAATCACTGTTGTTCAGCACCATTTCCTTTCTTCTCTCTTGGCTCACAAAGCGCTTGGCCTCATCTGCTCATGTAATCCAACTGGCTGCAGACAATGCACCAGGGCCCATCATATTACTGCATTATGACAGTATTCCCCCGACCGAATCAGGGCTCACAATCTGTAGGAATCAACAGCAAGATGAGTTTGGTTTCTGCGATGTTTGCTTCAGGTAGCTTAAGAGTCATGTCAATGCAAATGTGGTTAACTGTATATGTTCTCCTCCCTTATAGGAGCTGTTGTCTCCCAGCTAATGCCCTCTGGATGTGTTTGCTTATATTTTTTGAGAATCCCCAACTACCAGGGACGGCAGCTATTTGAGAAAGCTGCCAAATATAGTATGTTCAGGGCAGGTTTTATTCAGAATTAACAAAATAACATAAAAGTATAAAAATCAACAACCCAACCCAAATTTGTGGCAGCCTATAGAAAATAACCTATATTCAATATTAAAGAATCTGGGAAATCAAAATCAAAATGTGACTAAATAAAAATATGGGAAGTAGACTGGGAGACAAGCTAGATCATAACATGTGCTCCAGTGAGCATTTTTGGAGTGCATGAACTAGAAGTCAATAGTTCAGGATTCTTAAAATAGCAGATGGCATTCTTGAGTCTCTCTGCTGCAGACACTCACTGTGATATGCTGGCCCAGAAGCATCTTTTTCTGTTATTTGATTTACAGGACTACTGAGTACATGATAGTTATGTAAAAACAATTGCATCATATTCTATAGGACATCAGTAAATATTCCCAAGAGTGGCGTTCATTGACACAAGAGGAAACTTTTAGCAGTTATACCTGGCCATCAGCAGTCCACTGTTCTAGAAACCTCAAATATAGGTAGTCCTCGGCTTACAACAGTTCACTTAGTGACCATTCAAAGTTACAACAACACTGAAAAAAATGTGACTTATGACCATTTTTCACAGTTATGACTGTTGTAGCATCCCCATGACCATGTGATCAAAATTCAGATATTTGGCAACTGACTCACATTTATGACTATTGCAGTGTCCCAGGGACATGTGACCATTGTTTGCAAATTTCTGACAAGCAAAGTCAATTGGAAAACCAGATTCACTTAGCAGCCATGTTATTAATTTAACAACTGCAGTGATTCATTTAACAACTGTGGCAAGAAAGGTCATAAAATGGGCCAAAATTCATTTAACAAATGTCTCACTTAACAACAAAAACATTGGGCTCAATTGTGATCGTAAGTCGAGTACTATCTGTACTATATCTTTGGCTTTATTTAATAAAGAAGGGCTGTTGGCTTCAATATCTCTCCAAATGCTGCAAGTTTAAAATCAACTGGGCAGTAAATTAAAATGGCACGATTTCTTTTCAAAGTTCAATGGCTATGATTTTTTTTTCAAATGTCAATTATAATTTCTTAGCATTCTAAGGTTTTGCATCTCTTTTGTGTATGTGCGATTATTCAGCTTCTAGCATTTGGCTAGACATGTCAAATGTCAATGCCCTTTTAGATATTGTGGTGTAATGGGGTACCATGATGCTGATAAGAATATGCTACAATGGGCCTATGAAAGAACGCTTGGTTCATCAAATGGCACCCTTCATTTTTATTTTTGACTGAGGGGAGCAATATTAATGGCCTTGTTATTAACTTGCCTTTCCCCTTTTAGAGCGCATGCATTATTGACTGGATCTTGCAGTAGTATATGCAGATTTATGCAGTTGTTGGCATGTTATATGTTGAAAGATAACAATTGTGAAAATTTTGAAAAATGGTCCTCAAAGAGAGAGGATCAAAGCCTCGAAGAAAGTTTGAAATAACATAATCTGGGCTATAAGAGCTACAAGAGGCAGAATTGTCTTTCTAACCTATCCCATCTCCCGTGTTGTTTGTTTGTTTTGTCAAACGCTTACAATATAATTGAAATAAGAATAAACATAAGTTTAAATATATGAAATAGGAACTAATAATTGGGGACAATAGGACAGGGATGGTAGGCACGATTGTGCACTTATGCACGTCCTTACAGACCTCTTAGGAAAGGGGTGAGGTCAATAGTGGATAGTTTGAGGGTAAAGGAGTGAGGGTTTGAGCATGTGAAAAAATGAGGTAGTGAATTCCAGACATTGGCCACTCTGTTGCTGAAATTGTACTTCCTGCAATCAAGTTTGGCGTGGTTTACATTTAGTTTATATCTGTTGTGTGCTTTTGTGTTGTTGTAGTGAAAGCTAAAATATTCATTAACTGGTAAGACATTGTAACATGATTTTATGCACTATGCACTATGCTTAAGTCCAATCTTAGCTGGCGTAGTTCAAGGATGTCTAAGCCTAGAATCTCAAGTCTGGTGGTGTAGGGTATTCTGTTGCGAACAGAGGAGTGTAGTTCTCTTCTGGTAAAATGCTTCTGGACTCGCTCAATTGTATTAATGTCTGATATACAGTGCAGATTCCAGACAGTGGAGCTGTATTCAACTATTGGTCTAGCAAAGGTTATGTATGCCCTAGTTTCAAATCAGTATTACCAGAGGAGAAGCTTCGTAAGATCAGATTTACAACTCTTAAAGCCCTTTTTGCAATGTTGTTGCAGTGAGCTCTGGAGTTTAGGTCATTCGATATGAGAACTCCAAGATCTTTGACAGAGTGAGGGTCGTCAACGAGGTCATATCCACTAACTTGTATTTGGTGTATTGATTTTTTTTTTTAACCAATGTGTAGGACAGAGCATTTGTTGGTCGAGATTTGAATTTGCCTTTCCAACCTATCCCATCTCCTGTGTTAAGCAGGACTTAGAAGGGGAAATAGCCCCACGATGGATCCCTTTCCTCCAAGCCTAGTCTTGGGGTTGCTTTGTTATCGTTCCTCTGAAAAGTCTCCCTTCATTCCAAGGGCACTCCACAGTTTTTTAAAAAACAATTTTGTCATGCAGACATCTGCAATAAGCACAAAAGGACAAAACGGATCCCTGAGATCTGGCACTTCTGTCTCCAAAAAGCTTTCCTTGTCTTTCTCCTTTCCATTGGCTTGGACAAGCTTTGAGAAAAGATGCGGCTTTGATTCTTACTTTCTCACATCACTCGGACTCTTCCAGCCAGATGTTGCTTTCGATCTCTGCCTATATGTTATAATATATAATTTGCTCAGAGGCAAAGTCACACTTCTCAGTTCTTAAATTCTGCTCTTCGGAAATGTGTTGGTTTTGTTCACATCATCAACTTTTCCTGGAGGACTTAATTTGGGCTTCTTGCTATCATATGACAGATTGTCACCTCGGTTCCCAATTAGCACCAATTTGGGGGCCATTTTTCCACCAGGTAAAACCACGTGGACAAGAAATCATCTTCACACAATCTGCTGCCTCGTGTTAATGAGTTCTGAGCTCTGGGGAGTTTTGTGCCTGTGTTGTTGTTTTTTAAACCGCACCCACAAAAATGATTGAAGCAGGTGAGAACAGCCCTACTAACAGTCAGAGGAATAGCATCTCTCCCAGAAAAATTATTCTTGCTCTCAGATCCAATGGCTTATGCTGCCAGAATTTGCAGGACAGTTTGGATTATCTGCTGGCATCCTCAGTGTACCGAAGAATTGAACTAGTAACCTCCGAGTGTGTTCATTTTGGAGTAAGAAAATAAGACGGTTGGATTTATTTACAAATGATTTTTTTAAAAATTGAAAATGGTAATTGGCCATGAGCACGTTCCCTCCTTTGCATGTATGTGCTCCTGCATCTTCAAATATCCTGGTGGAAAGCCGGTGTAAATACTTAGCAAGAGTAAAGAAAGTGGAATTTATGAGGAAACTCCACTTGAAATCTTGGTTCGCTGTAAAACTTAGAAAAAAGGAGTCGAGCCAGTGACTGGCTTCATTCTTTCCACACTTAAGCCAGGAATCTTGGCCTATTCACGGTGCATGAACTGTATGCTAGTGTATGCACTGGCTCACTCCTGTTTTATTTCTGCTGGTTGCACAAGCCAATAAAAAAGTCCAAATGTGATCATTTTAAAATTGTATCTGCATCCAGGATTCCGTTCTGTTTCCCTCAGGGGACCTAGGATTTACCAGACTCCAAAAACAATGAAAATGCTATTTGAAGCTGGCTGAACTGCTCTTTCAATAGAGCAACGTATAATTTCATATTTGCACCGCCTGCTATTCTATTTAGGGCTGGTTTGTTTACCTGTTCGCATCTGTGCAGCAACAAAACAGAAGGTTAGAAAGGCTGCTTACGCCACCACATAGCACGGGCAGCAGGATTTAATAAGCGAGGATTCATGGCTTAAATTGTGAAGCAAACTCAGTCATTGGTTTTCAATCTAAGATTCTCATAGGGTTATTTTAATGTGGAACAGCACTCCTCTAAGAAAATTTCTTCTGCGTTTTTCCCATTTATCCTTCTTCAGCTCAGTGAAAAAATTAATGACTTCTTTTTCATCTAAAGGAGAAAGTTGGCACGAAATTCCCATCTTAGCTGAAATCAGTCAGTGTCCCGTTTCTCTTTCCACAGTCCTGTCTCTAGCTGTCTGCAATCTCCCATGAGTCCCATTCGTCAAGTGGGGGAGCAAGGGTAGAATCATCAAATGATTTTGGATTTCACTGGGCTTTTTCAGAGTGGGAAATATAAGACAAATCGGAGCCACTGAGAGGGGGATAACAGAAAATAATAATATTCTCTGCTCGAAAAAGGTATGGGAGTTAAACCGAAGATGAAGTAGAAAAACAGAAGCACCTTCCATGTGGGAAGATATCTGGGACAAATTGGTGGATGATTTCAGCATAGGGTTTCCCTGGATATGAAGATATGAGATACAGGAACTGCCTCGTTTAGCAAAGTATGATGATGATGATGAAAAAGTAACCTTAGACCAATTCTTACATTGTGAAGGTTTGTACAGCAAAGGAAACTGAGGTAAGATTGTAAGCCCAGTTGCAGCTTTCCTTAATGACTGACTGTGGTCATTAAGTAAATTGGGGTTTCTAACGCAGCCGGGGGTTTTAATTTTAGGGATTTTAAGGGGTCTTTTAAATTATTTAAATTTTTGACGAAATTTTTAATGGGGTTAGGGAAAGGGAATTTATTATTCGGGTTAGGGAGGGGGCCCGGGCTGGGTTTGGGGGACAACCCGTCTGGGGATAAGGCCAGACCGGGGGATACCTGCGACCGGGAGGCCTTAGGATCGGGGACGGTCGATCCGAAGATGGGGGCTTCCTCTGGGGAGGGGGATGAAAGGGTTATCCCTACGATCGGTGGGAGAGGCAGGTATGGTGTTGACAGGGGGTCTTATCAAGTTATGGGAGCTCGCCCCCGCTGTCTACAAGCGGTGGTGCGCTCCGGCCCCCAGGTCATGTCTCGCTCCCTGAATTGTTTGAATGATCGGGCCCCGGACCTCTGGCTGATGCTTTGCAATGCCAGGTCCGTAGTGAATAAAGCCCCCCTTGTTCACGATCTTGTCACGGAGGGGGGTGCGGACCTGGCAGGCATTACCGAGACCTGGCTGGGACAGGAGGGGGGTGTCCCTCTAGTGGAGATGTGCCCAGCCGGGTTTTGGGTCTTTCATCAGCCGAGGGCCGAGGGGAGGGGTGGGGGGGTTGCGGTAATTATTCGGGAGGATCTGGATCCTAGGGAATCCACTGTTCCTCAGACGACCGGATGTGAGTCTCTGTTTGTTAAGTGTGGTTCCGGGGTTCAGATGGGCCTGTTGATCACATACCTGGCTCCCTGCTATGTGACATCGGCCCTGCCTGAGCTCCTCGAGGTCATAGCTGGTCTGGCGGTTGAGACCCCCAGGCTGATGGTCATGGGGGATCTCAACCTGCCTTCGGCCGGTGGGGCCTCGGGGATTGCCCAGGAGTTCTTGGCTTCCATGACAGCCTTGGGCCTGACCCAATTAATTAAGGAACCCACGCATACTGGGGGTCACATTCTGGATCTGGTTTTTGTCTCTGGATAGTGGCAGGATGATCTGGGTGTTGGGGATGTTTCTGTTGAACCCTTGTCATGGTCAGATCATTCGCTCCTTAGGCTGGACTTCCAAGCCGCTCCTCCCCATCGCAGGGAGGCGGACCAAATACGTTGGTACCGCCCCAGGCACCTGATGGATCCAGATAGGTTCCTGATGGAGCTTGGGCCATATCCCGACATTCGGACTCACGACGGTGGGGGACCTAGTCGCCACCTGGGAAAGGGTGGCGGCTGGGGCCCTGGACCGGGTCGTGCCCTTGCGGCCTCTGACCCGGCGCCGCTCTCGCTCGGCCCCCTGGTTTTCCGGGGAGCTGAGGGAAATGAAGCGCCGGAAAAGATGCCTGGAGAGTATTTGGAGGACTACTCGCTCCGGATCTGACCGAACACTTTTACAGTCTTTTATCAAGACCTATTTAGTGGCGATAAGGGTGGCAAGGCATCTTTACTTTTCCACCCTTATTGCATCCGCAGGAAACCACCCGGCTGCCCTGTTTAGAGTGACCCGCTCCCTCTTAGAAGGGGGAGCGCGGGAGGACCCCTTGCAGGGACAGGCTGAGGATTTTTCAAAGTTCCTGGTGGATAAAATCACTCAAATCCGGGGTGACTTGGACTCCGAATGGGCAGCTCTGGGTGGGGAATCGGGGGCGGAATTTGGAACAGTCATTTGGGATGAGTTTGATCCTGTGACCCCCGAAGACGTGGACAGGTTGCTGCGGGGACTGAATGCGACCACATGTTTATTGGACCCGTGTCCCTCCTGGCTGGTGTTGGCCACCCGGGAGGTGACACGAGAGGTGACACGAGGTTGGTTCCAGGGTATTATTAACGCTTCCTTGAGTGAGGGATATCTACCCGCCGCCTTGAAAGAGGCGGTGGTGAGACCCCTCCTCAAGAAACCGTCCCTGGACCCAACTTTGTTATCTAATTATCGTCCTGTCTCCAACCTTCGTTTTATGGCGAAGGTTGTTGAGAGTGGTGGCACAACAGTTTCCCCAGCACCTGGATGAAGCTGTCTATTTGGATCCATGCCAATCGGGCTTCATGCCTGGGCACAGCACAGAGACGGCGTTGGTCGCATTGGTGGATGATCTCTGGAGGGCCCGTGACAGGGGTTATTCCTCTGTCCTGGTCCTCTTAGATCTTTCGGCGGCTTTTGATACTGTCGACCACAGTATCCTATTGCAGCGGCTGGGGGGGTTGGGGGTGGGAGGCACCGTTATGCGGTGGTTCTCCTCCTTCCTCTCTGACCGCTCGCAATTTATGTTGGCAGGGGGGCAGAGGTTGGCCCCGAGGACCCTGGTTTGCGGGGTGCCTCAGGGGTCGGTGCTCTCGCCCCTTCTATTCAACATATATATGAAGCCGCTAGGTGAGATCATCCATGGCTTTGGGGTAGAGTTCCATCAGTACACTGATGACACCCAGCTGTACATCTCTACCCCGGGCCACCCCGATGAAGCCGTTGAAGTGATGACCCGGTGCCTGGAGGCCGTGCGGTGTTGGATGGGGCGGAACAGGCTTCAGCTCAACCCATCTAAGACTGAGTGGCTGTGCTTCCCAGCACCCCGGTACAGCCGGCTGGTTCCATCGCTGGCTGTGGGGGGGGAAATTCTTGCCCCCACAGAGAGGGCCCGCAATCTGGGTGTCCTCCTGGATGTACGGCTGTCATTGGAAGATCATGTGGCGGCCGTCGCCAGGGGGGCTTTTGGACAGGTCCGTAGGATCTACCAGTTGCGGCCCTTTCTGGATCGGGATGCGCTTCGCATGGTCACTTCCGCCCTGGTGACCTCCCGCCTAGACTATGCCAATGCTCTCTACATGGGGCTGCCTTTGAAGAGCATCCGGAGGCTCCAGTTGGTGCAGAATGCGGCCGCGAGGGTGGTAATGGGAGCACCTAGGGGCTCCCATGTTATGCCACTTCTGCGCGTGCTGCATTGGCTCCCGGTGGCCCTCCGGGTGCGCTTCAAAGTCTTGGTCACTATCTTTAAAGCGCTCCATGGCTCGGGACCAGGTTACTTGTGAGACCGCCTCCTGCCACCATCGGCTTCCCACCGACCGGTACGCTCCCATAGAGTTGGTCTCCTCGGGGTGCCGCCGGCTGGACGGCTGGCGACCCCGAGGGTGCGGGCCTTCTCATTGGGAGCACCCTCTCTCTGGAATGAATTACCCCCAGAGGTAAGGGCCGCCCCCGATCTCATGGCCTTCCGTCGGTTACTCAAAACGCACTTATTTCGGCAGGCCGGACTGGCCTAGGGGGTTTTAAATTTTAACCGGGTTTTAATCTCTTTTAATACTTGCTTTACATTTTAATTAGAGCCATATTATATTTCAGTTTTTAAATTTTAATATTATTATGTTGTCTCGTGTATTGTACTTTGTATATGTGTTCTTATTGGCTGTTCACCGCCCCGAGTCCCTTCGGGGAGAGGGGGGCGGTATATAAATCGAATAAATAAATAAATAAATAAACAAGGACTAGTTGGAGTTATATAGGTAGCTTTGAACATGGTAGTTAAATGGAACATTCTGTTACAGAGGATAAATGAATATTATAAATAACATTGGCTGGGTGGGGATTTGCTGAAACAACCTTTTTCTCCAGGCTGTTGTTTCTGTTGGGTCCAGGAATGGTCCCTTTTGCCCTCTTCCTCTTTAGCTTTTTTGTTGTTGTTTGTTTGTCTTATGAAATTCCAGCACACCTGGAATTTAAGACTGCCCAATGAGACTCCACAACTGATTGGCTACCTTTCAGCTGCTGCCACAAAACGTACATTTCTAATCCAGGGTTAAATAGGATACGTGATATAAAACAGGGGTGTCAAACTCAAGGCCTGTGAGCTGGATCCAGCAGGTACTTAAATCTGGCCCATTGGGCTGGCCTGGAAATATTAAAGGACAGGCCCGTGGTGTTTCTGTTGGCCAAAACGGGCCACGGGAGGGATGCATGTGCCGCTCCCAGCACCCCATTTTCAGCCTCAACAGATTACTGCAGCACTTCGCTGGCCAAAAACAGGCCGCGGAGAGTGCTGAAGGAGTGCTGATGGAGCAGTGGTGGGATTCAAATTTTATTACTACCGGTTCTGTGGGCATAGCTTGGTGGGCACGGCAGGGGAAGGATACTGTAAAATCTCCAGTCAGAGGTGGCATTTGCCAGTTCTCAAAATTTCCGCTACTGGTTCTCCAGAACTGGTCAGAACCTGCTGAATACCACCTCTGTCATGGAGGCCAAAAACATGCCCTGTTTTGGCCAGCAGAATGCTGCAGTACCAGGCCGTCCTGTCTCTCCCATGCTCCCCGCCTCCACCACCACTACCCCCGGCCCCTGGAGGAGACCTACAATGCTGATCTGGCCCTCGAAGAAATCCACTTTGACACTCCTGATAATGAAGCATAGGAATATAAGCATACATGTGCAAAGTGGGGGCGGGGGAATGGGGGAAAGGGTAGTGTGGAGTAGGAAAGGGGAACAGCTCATAAATTGTTATTTCCATCATTATGAATCTCTTTGCAGGAAAATTGTGCAAAATTTGTGCAAAATATCAGGCTTTCTAAATTATAATATAGTTTCTGGGCTATTGCATTTGCTTGAAGGTTAATACTGACCACAGGCAATGCTAGATTCATGATCACAACTGAGACTGGAATTTCAGTTGCAAATGAAAGCGGTTTTAAGTTATGCCTGGACACTTTTTTTACTGTTTTTTATGGTGGTCATTAAGTGAGCCACATGGTTGTTAAATGAATCCATTCTCTCGAATAGGCATCTTTTTGCCAGAAACTGGCACCAATGATTACAAACTGCAATTACACAGCAGTGGGACACTGCAAGTGGACATAAATATGCTACTTGCCAAGCACCTGAAATGTGGTTATGTGACTGAGGAAGACGATGCAACCTTTTATGATGACCAGAAGTGTTTACATGCCATAAAGGCTGTTGTTATTTCAAACCAGTGGTGGGATTCAAATATTTTTACTACCGGTTCTGTGGGCGTGGCTTGGTGAGTGTGGCTTGGCTTGCTGGGTGTGGCTTGGTGGGTGTGGCAGAGGAAGAATACTGAAAAACCTCCATTCCCTTCCCATTCCAGGGAGAAGATTACTGCAAAATCCTCCCTCTCCACCCCAATAACCTGCTTTCCAGCTCCGTTCTCCTGTGCAGGGCAACAAAAGAAGACCCAGCTGATCAGCTGGGACTCAACAGGCAGAGAAGAGATTGGGGTGGGGCCAGTCAGAGGTGGTATTCCAAATGACTCAAATTTTCCATTACCGGTTCTCCGAACTACTCAAAATTTCCGCTACTGGTTCTCCAGAACTGGTCAGAACCTGCTGAATACCACCTCTGTTTCAAACGATCATTAAAAGACTGGCCATAATTTGAAAATGTCTGGTAGTCTATCATTTAGTATGCATGGGATTTTAAAAAAAAACAAGAATTCTGCAATGTTTCCCTAGCCTCTCTCTTAAAAGAAACCACAGCAGAGGTGATATATTCAGCAGGTTCTGACCAGTTCTGAAGAACCGGGAGCAGAAATTTTGAATAGTTCAGAGGCAAATACCACCTCTGACTGGCCCTGCCCCCATTTTTTCTCTGCCTCCTGAGTCCCAGCTGATCAGCTGGGTCTTCTCTTGTTGCCCTGCACAGGAGAACGGAGCTGGAAAGCAGGATAGTGGGATGGGGAGGGAATGGACATATTGCAGTAACCTTCCCCCAGGAGTACGGAGGGAATGGAGATTTTATAGTATCCTTCCCCTGCCACACCCATCAAGTTACACCACACCCACCAAGCCCTGGCCACAGAACTGGTAGTAAAACAAAATTGAATCCCACCACTGGACCACAGGCAATAAAGATGTCACCAATGAGATCAAGATGACAAGTTACAGGCAGGTTTCTCTATACTTAAAATTAGGGTCCACGTCTGAACAGAAGTAGATACCCAGGAGACTCCACCTCTTCCATCTCCATCTACAGGAGCTTTGGAGAGCAACCAATGATATATATCTCCAAACATGTACAGAGTCCAATAATAACTTTTTGATAACAAAAGGAATCTCTGGATTTTTCCACATACACATACCAAGATATGGTAGTTTTCAATGTTTTATAAAGGAAAACACCTTTTCTATAGGTGTACACAGCATTTTACTGTAGATGCAATATATCTGGAGTGTGTCATGTCAGGGGAGGCTGCATGAAGCTCTTAGAAGTCAGAAATTCTTGTTCTGGTTTACCAGTTTTGTTCAAACTTTATGAAGAGATTTATCTTCTGCTCATAGTTGTGTAGAATTCATATGAATGCGCAGAACCTGCTTATGTGCAGACAATTATATAGAATTCCTAATAATTCCTAATTATTAATTTCAGCCATCTGAACAAGATCTTTTCTCCCATTGTTTTATGGTGCCTTGTAATGGTGTGGTGAACTAACCTTGCCAAAATGTCATGGCGAGATTTGTACAGAAAAACTGAAGAATTGCCCGCCTCTGTGGCTTAGGTGGCCAAGTGGATATGTGAAGAATTTTCAAACTAAACATCACAGACTAGCATGGCTGGAATGTAGGCTTTCTGCCTCCTGATATGAATGTTTTATAAATGCAACCTGGTCCTCTGAGTGTTAACTGTTCCCAAATATTGCAAACAGAAAATGCCACATTTGTCTTCAACTTTAACAAAAGGCAGCAGTGTGACTGCATCCCTGAAGCCTTTCCAAGTCTGACTTTGTGATGTCTGTTAAAATCAATGGAGGATTGGACAGGATGTGAAATCTTCCTGATAAGTTGAAATGTGTTCTCCTTTTTTCTGCACAGTGACAAAGTGGAAATAGACACTCTGTGACTATGGAAATGTCAGAAAGAGAAGGCGGGCGGTGGGGGTGAAGTTCTCTGAGTTCTCAATGTTTTTGGAAGCTGATGGATTATGGCAGATCGGCACCGCAGACAGTGTATCCTCTTAGCATTTCCCACCGATTCCAATTCCTTAAAATTCTGAAACTTCTCCTCCTTTATCCAGAACCTGGATATGTATGTATGTATGTACACACACACACGTACAAACACACATATAGATATAGATAGATATACATATACTGTTCTGACCCAACCGGGTTCCCAAAGAGCAAACACAGACAAAGGCAGCAGCCCCCATCTTTTAAGGTTTAACAACTAATTCTGTTCTGAAGGCTACTTTCCACTAATTAGCTCAGACAAGAAAGAGCCTTGCCAAGTTGTTTGTCAAGGCTGCCAAAAACCCAGAGATAAGAACTAATTTACAAAATTCTCCAAACATGAACTAAGATGTCCACCAGTTGAGTTTAAGAGCTTCTTTGTTTTCTGCAAAGAATGTTTTTCTGAACCTGGCTTTTATCCTCTTGAGGGAGGGGCCATTAGCTTGCAGCCTTACTCCCGAGTCACCTGTGCTGCTGTAATTGTTCTTTCCTCCAAGTAATCCTTCATGTACGTGCACTTGGCACAGGCTCCTCAGGAACCTCTTCATCACTGCTGCCAGCCCCCACAATCTCTGAAGGCAGCAGTCCACTCCCTGATGGTCCTGGCCCTTCATCAGAGTCATCGCTCTCCTCAGCCATCTGCACCTGCTGCTGGCTAACCACAACATATACATATACATATAAATTATATACTATATATATCCAGATAATGTAAATGGGGGAGGGAGATTATATCCATGTCTTTCTTATGACCTTTTCATTGGCATCTCATTGGTTAGACTCTTAACTGGATTCTAGCCATGTGATCACTAGCTTTGAAAAATATCTAGCTTCAAAAATATCCAGCAAAGTTTTGTCTATTAATTAGCACAGCATCGCATGATGTCAATGTTGAGAGAAGTGTAGTGGATGCCAGTTGCATTCTGGGTACAGCTTTGGGCTTCTCTGAGAAGCTGCTTCTCCTGTTCCTTTAAGATAGCTTTGAGAGAGACCCTTCAGATAATCCTTCTGTTTTCAGGAGGCTGCTTATTAGGCATATGAGAAAAGTGACATGTGCCTCTCTCAGTGTATAAAATACACCACCCTAATAGTTGCCATTGGACTCAATTCTCTCTCCCAATTTAGCCAGACCTTTAGATAGAATAGAATACCTTTGTTGTCATTGCATTCAAAATACAATGAAATTTGAATAGATGATATATAAATAGATGATAATGATACTGCACTTATATTACTATAGAGATATCTATTGCTGTGTTGCATAATTACTTGTTGTTTTGCTGTCAACTGCATTGCATGTTCAATATGAAGGAAAAGATGGGATATGAATTAGGTAAATAAAAAAAGATGATGAGTCACTACATGGACATCTAATATAATGATTTATGTGTCTCTCTGTGTGCCAAGTCACTTCAAATCAGTTTTCCATTCCTGGTGACTAGACCCTGCAGGGTTTTTTTTGATAAGGATTTCCAGAAGTTGTTTGCCATTGCCTCCCTCCTGGAGCTGAGAGAGAATGATTGGCCCAAGGTCACACTGACTCACAATCTCCTGATGTCTGAAATGGAATAAGGTTTCCTGCTTCAGCAGGGAGTTGGACTAGAAGACCTCTAAGGTCCCTTTCATCTCCGTTATCATATTATTCTGATGCCTAAACCAGTACATCAAGCTGATTTGATGTAATGATTATCATTTCTCTATCAATCATAGGTCAATGACCAAATGTATTCTTCTGCTGGTAGCACTACAAAGCCACCGCTTGTGATCATGATGTTTTTCTTTTACAGATCCATAAGCTTAAAGCATTCTTACCTTGTCTTTGTTTTAAAAGTTTAGCGATTGTAGAGTTTGCATTTTATATTTTATAGTTTGATTATGACTAGATTCTTTTGACAGCCTATTGGATTATAGTGTTCTGACCAAGGCTTCCTGAGACACCAACAAACACATATAAAATCCAAAACTCTTTTATTTCAGTTCAATGGCTGTGAATTATTGTCATTCACAGCCCGGGATAAGTCTTAACCAGTTATAATTAGTCCCAGGGACATCTGTTAAAGTTCTTCTTAAGACATCTGATAATAACGCATCTTATCTTACTTAAAAGTGCTGCCGATGGCTAAAGTCCCAATTAGTCTTTCCAAAACCAAACAGAGAACAAATTTACCACAGAGCTTTCAAAGTCCAAACCGATCAGAGCGAATGTCTTTGCTTCCTGCAAAGGTTTTCTAACTTTGCACTTCCTTTATACCTTGTGAAAGGGGCAATCACCTCCAAGCCTTATTCCCGAGTCGCCCCTTTTGTCTTAATTGTTCTTGCCTTCTGGCAGCTCTGCATACATGTGCACTAGGAACAGGCTTCCCTTGTTCCTTTGCCTCGCTGCTGCCAGATTCTGGAGACTCCAGAGTCAGCACCCCACTCTCAGACGGTCCCGGCCCCATCTCTGTATCAGACACAGGACCCTCGTCAGAGTCCTTCCCAGACTGGTCCCTGTTCTTCCTTATTGTCTGATTCTGCTGCCATCTGCACAGGCTGCCGGTGAACCACAACATATAATCTATGAGTAGATTTTTTCTATAACCTATTGGTTTTCCACATAGTGTATTGACTATAAATTATATACAGATAAGCATGACTTGATGCAATTTATTCTGAATGTCACAGAAAGAAATGACACCAGCCACATTTCATCCATTTAAGTGGTGGAAACGCCAGCAGAATGAGACAGAATTGTGCCAGGCATAGTATTTTACCTGTTTTCACATGGGTGTTAGGAAAATATCATGCTGTGTAGTGACAATAAGCCCATTGTTTGTGATTAGTCATGAGGATATAATTCTTCATGCTCCTGGCAGGGTATGCCTGTTAAATCACAGCACTTAAGGACAAAAATTATGTATTTCCATTTCTATCAGCACAAAATCCAAATTCAGTTAATTTAGAAGATAGAATTGAACAAGAATTCTTGGCATTTCCCATCAATGAATCTACTATTGGTGACTTAGGGGACTTTTAGTTCAATAATATTTCGATGACTACAGGTTTGTCAGTTCCTGTTGTATTTGTCATGAATGAGAGATAGAATCTGGTTTCTTGTCTTTCTTAGAAACTCAGGAGCTCGTCTTGATCATCATGCTTTTTAGCTATGAGAATATTGTGCTAAATATGAAACAACCTACCAGCCTGATCTCTATGTCAGAATTGAAATGAGCTTCAGATCAGATTTGGGGACTGAATCAGCCTTGATCATTCTTCTGGAAGGTGGGGAAAGTATTATCTTATTAGAAAACTTTAATTTCTTTGCAGCTTTGGATAACATTGACCATAATAATCATTGGATTACCTTCAGGGCTATATGAAACATTGTATGGTAGTGATTCTGCTTGCATCTGCAATGTTAGTGACAATAAATAGTGTTTGATTAATACTTGTCAGCTTTCATAGAGCAGTAAGGAACCATCTTGTTCCATACTTTTGGATCCTTTCTATAAGGATCTTGTGAAAAAATCATTAGGAAATTTAAAGAACAGCTTCATAAGTAAAATGTTGACACAATGCTCTAGGTTCCTTGTTACATTACAATCAGGGGTGGGATGCTACCGGTTCGGCCCAGTTCTATAGAACCAGTAACTCTGAAGAGCAGCAGACACCGAACTGGTTTGCTGCCATGACCTTTTGGCCATCTGTTTGGCCCACCCACCCACCTGGCTCTTGGCTGTCCTTTATTTCCTGCTTTTTCAACCTCAGCTGCTTTGCGCGACACAGCTGAGGTTGAAAAAGCAGGAAAGAAGAGGATTTTCAAACACTGTGCACCTGCGTGCAGTGCTCGTCAACTGTCTGGGCGGCACAGCTGAGGATTTTTTGCAAATGCGTGCACAGCGCGTGTCAGGTGCGCAAAATGCACTCTCACTGAACCGGTAGTAACACCAGATAAATCCCACCCCTGCTTACAATCCAGAAAACTGTGCAGGTTTGGGGCTAATGTTTGGATGCAAGGAATGGTTGGATGGGAGTCAAGTAAGCTAGGAAATCAGAATAGTTTGCTCATTCTGAAGGGGATTACAGTCCCTTAAAAGAACAGATAGGCAGCCCTACAATTTTCATAGAACCATAATTGTTATTCGTGGGCCAAATAACAGGGATGACAAGGGATGTGTCTTATTGCCTTTAGTTCGTATGATACCTTCAACCATTCCTGAATATGGATAGAGACCTAGTAACACACTCTGCAGAGGGCTACCAGTATGTATGTATTCAGAATCTGTAGCTAATTGTTGTGCCAAAGTCCTACGTAACTGAAGGGCTAGGATGTCTGAGAGAAACGGTCTCTTATATCCGCCAATCTATAGAGATTGCTAATAGTGGTCTGATTTTGCTATATCCTGCGGTCATGGATTTGGCAGCCATTAGAAAATTGAGCTTTTCATTGAGGCATCCACTCAATGGATTAATCTTATGTAAATAAAATACTACTGTATATCTTTATAATCAATGATCAGCATATTTTCAAAAAATATGGGCATCAATAAAACAATGATTGATTATGTTTACATGATCTGTTGCTTTGTTTTTGCTGTGCCTGTGCAATATTTCTCTACCATGTAGGTAAGGGATCCATCCTTGTAGTATGTTTTACCTTTCCCCTTGGAAATTTGGATTGTTTTATGTTTCTGCCATATGTTGACTTGGAAATTATGTAGGACAGAGACCCAATCATCATATCTGAGATCAGACCTTGGGGATTGCATCTCACTCTTGAAGAGGTATTCCATAGTTTTTGAATCAGGAAAAAGAGATACCTATCAATATAAATATTCTTAAGGTCTTTTTTTTCATAAGATTATTATAGGCAAATTTGAAATTTATAGACCCATTAATAAAATGAGCAGTATACAAATGTGATCTACAGCTGAATGCCTCACTCTAAATCCTACTTGTTCAACTCCAATTCTATTGTTAAGCTCCATCTAATTTTGGAGATTTTGCTTACTGCACTCAAAAGACTCATAAATATATAATTAGCTAGACTTTTCTTGTTACTTTTTTTTTGTATTGGGACCACCATTGTTACCTCCAATCAGAGGTACGTACCCACAGGGATGGGCAAGAGAATGTGGGACAAATCACAAAACCATCAATGCTGATGTCCTGCTCCAGAGCTCATGGCTGTATGTTTATAGGTTTTACCTTTTTTTATGGATTTAGGCACGTGTTGCATTTTAAAATGCACAAAATGGTGTTTAATGTTGTATACCACATGGCGATTCATGCCATTAAAAGCCAAAAAGCCAAAATATCAATATTTTAAACAATCTGTTACAAGAGAGACCAATTGGTTTCTCTGAAATTTTCACAGGGATAAAGCGCTTCACACCTGATCATGTTTTCTGCTTCAGGATCCTTGAACTGGGTACATAAAATTGGACAATATGCACATCTTACCTTTGCTGTGAAAAGTGTTCTTCCCACTCCTGTTTTAAACTCTGTAGAAAATCATTGATTTTGATCTTTTTCAAAGTTTTCCAGTAGTAATAGTAGTCATCATCAGAAATATCCATCAGTATTTCACTGCAAAAGTCCACCTTAAACTAAAACCCCAGAGGCAGATTGGATGAGTACACATAATGTCCTTGCTTTGAAACAACTATGCTGATAGTTTGTGTGACATATATAACCCAGGTACCTCAAAGTACAGCACATGAGAGAGAGCTTTTTGTGATGGGTCCCAACTGGGTGTTTTGCTTTATTTTTTTTAAAAATCCAGTGGGCCTCTTAAGCAATGCACCATTAAATCTGATCTTGCAGCTAATAGCTGCTTTAGAAGTAATAGCTGGACAGTAGGATCCTATTTGCTTAGCTGGCTTGAATAAGTGACTTTTCCTGAAAGCTCTTAAGAGTGTTTTCCCTGGCCTATATCCTGAGTAGGTTAAAGGAATTCCCTTTTAGCTTTGCCCTGGTCTGGAGGCTGCAAGGATTCTGGTGGAAATGGGTAAAATAAATAGCTGTAATTGCAGACACTTCCTGGGCTTTCTCTCTCCTTATCACGGTTTTGTCCTCATTGCTTAGTTATTGTGTCCTATTGATTTCCTGACACCCGCTTGTTATAGATATTAAGGAAGCACTGAATTAATCAGTGGTTGCTATTGACCCAGTAGAGCTGTAACTTTTCTTGTGCTGTTGTCTTAGAGGCAGCTCCTGCTCCCTGCCCTGAATTAATCTTTCATAAGTTCGCTTCATGGATTTTTAATAGCTATGAGATTTTTTTGCCAAATCACGTGCCAGCTTCAGGCTATGGTCTTGGATATTTTTTCCCCCCTGGCCTGGTTGTTCTTTTAAATTTGAACAGGATGCCAGGGGAATCCTTGGGTCCTTGAACCACTGACCAAGCAGAATAGATCAGATCTTCAGGGATGGAGATAGGACTTGGAATATTATAAAATTTGAAAGTTTAATGCTGAACAAACTGCTCTGTCAGACACTTTGCATTCACTAAGATTGCTGTCTGCAGATTAGACAGATGTCATATTTCTTTAAAGATATGAAGTTTATATATTTAAATTACCAGTTGGTTTCTCTTTGGGAAAAAAAGGCAGACTCCCAGGAAAGGCTGGATTTTTCAGGTTTTCTGGAGAAACAGTCATTTCTTTACCCATCCAATTGCTCATTGTCAAAAATCAAAGCCGTGATCCCAAAGTACAATTATTGGATGTAAGGTTGCGTAGGTTCAAGTCTGCTTTAATTTGTACTTGATTCCTGATGAACATCTATCAATGCTTTCTATTTGTTTTGTTTCAAATAAGAATTCAGGAATTGCTTGAAATTTGCCTTATTCCAGCATGGCTTTTTTTTTTTTTTAAATATCTTCCCAATCTAGGCTATAACTGGGGTCTTATGGTGGTCTTTCATCCAAGCACTAATCTGACTGGTCCTGCTTAGCTTTTTAAGCTAGATGTGCCACTCAGTTGGGCATCATTGGATACATGTGGATTTTTAAATATATATATATTTAAAATATAAATATATTTTTTATATTTATATTTTAAATATGGAAATATTTAAATATATATATATTTAAAATATAAATATATTTTTTATATTTATATTTTAAATAGGAAGCAGTATGTTGAGGTGTGTGAGGAAGTTGTTCAGTTTTTCTTTCCCATGTGGCCAGATTATGAAGGTGTCATCTACGTATCTGAGCCAGAGTTTGGGTTTGTGATCATATTTTTCTAGAGCTTGTGTTTCAAAATGTTCCATGTAGAGGTTTGTGATGACAGGTGAGAGGGGTGATCCCATGGGTGCTCCTTCTATTTGTTTGAATTTTTGTCCATTGTAGGTGAAGTATGTATTGGATAGGCAGTGGTTGGTCAGATCTAGGATGCACAAGCCTGAAGATGATGAATGAGACTTCATCGAAACGTCGCCTAGAAACTTCCAATTCTACACAGGAGAAAACCCGAAGAACCAAAGATCGATCGATCGATCGATCGATCGATCTATCTATCTATCTATCTATCTATCTATCTATCTATCTATCTATCTATCTATCTATCTATCTATCTATGGATTTCCCCCTAAGATTTGTACATCATAAATATATGATGTGCTAGATGTGCCACTCAGTTGGGCATCATTGGATATATGAGTATATATATATCCATATATATATGGATTTCCCCCTAAGATTTGTACATCATAAATGTTATTGTAATCACTTAAAATGGATCTAGGAAAAATGTTTTGTCTTGCATCAGTCCAGGATAGCTAAGCAGCACTTCAAAGGAGGACTGGTAGTGTAATTACCTTGTCAGATTTTTTCCAAAGGACTACTGCAACTCTGGCTTTTAGATTCTGGTGTAGTGACTATCATTCACACTATCATAGCCTCAAGTAATCCTGTTTAATACATTCTATTTCCTTGAAGTTTCAGATGATGTAGATTGTTGCAGATAGCCTTCTGGCATTTTGTAATGTAATGTTGATTTTTATTATCAGATGGTTAGATGCCCTGAGCCATGCACACACAAGGAGGCAGGAAAACATAAAGAAATGATAGGCATTTGACTTTGTGAATATTTCTTCTGTTTTGCCATTTCTCTTTGCCTGTAGTAATTTCATGGCTGACTTGCTTCTCTTCCCTTTGAGAAGAACTTGGAATTTCAAATGCATCCATATAATGTGCAACACACTGGTTTGTGGTGGTAGGCAAAATTTGATCTTTGGCTGAAGTTGGGTTGAACTATGGGCAGGGACTTCTTGGGGGGCCTTCAAGGGCAAAACCTAAGCCAGGGAGGGAGTCATATCAAGCAGAAGGCATCTTATATTTGGTGGCTTTAGGATCTTCCTCTGACACACACCCATTTGCCTCTGCCTTCCAAGCATTAATAGAATGCTGTGTAATCAATAAAGGAGAATAGTTGTAGCCAGGGGTGGGATTCTACCAGTTTGCACTTATTTTCTAGAACCAGTTGTTAACATTCTAAGCAGTTCAGAGACCCAGTTGTTAGAAGAAATTACTGGCCTAATCCTGTAAGGAAGGCAGGAAGGAAACATCCTGGTGTTGCTTACAGAAACTGCCTCTCCTTTAACCCTTATTAAATTCTTGGCAGGACAAGACTTCCTGTCTCAGGAACGTCTCAGGAGTTTTTTTCCCCTCCTTTGCTGGTACTTTGATTGTGTGGAGTGACCATTCAAAGTTACAATGGCACTAAAAAAAGTGACTTATGACCAATTTTCACACTTACGACTGTAAGCATCCCCACAGTCATGAGAGGCCAGGCGAGGAGATACGTGCCTCGATGTGAGTGATATTGAGTTGGCCACACCCAGCCAATACAATGACCACCAAGCCATGTCCACCCAGTCACATGACCACCAAGCCATGCCCACCACCTAAGCCATGCCCACAGAACCAGTTAAAAATTTGAATCCCACACCTGGCTGTAGCTCAGGGTTGAAATAAGTGGTCCTTCATGTTCTTGCAGATGTTATCTAGTTTGGATAATGAAACATCTGCAAGAACATCAAGGACCACTCATTTCAACTCTAAGCTACAACTATTCTGCAACCAACCAAGCTCAGAGAGCACCAAGGACCCCTGAGAACACTGTGTAAAAATGCTGAAATTTTTCAATTGCTTTATGTGCTTATTTTCCTGGATGAGAAATTCATGCATAGGAATTAAGATACTGGCATGATTGCTATACTGCTCCTAGTTAACATCTGATCTGCTCTACAGTGATGAATAAATGCTGTCTATGGACATGTGAAGTCATCTTTTTTTTTTAATTGCAGGCCAAAAAGAATGTTTGAAATGGATTTGGGGAATGTTCCCCACTCCATTCTCTTTGCATTTATGGCCCATATAAGATATTATTTTTCTGTTCCACCTTCTGTTTTCATCTGTGGAACATAAGATGCAACATTCCTGGGGGAATTCCCTCTCTGAAATCCCAAAGTCCTTTGGCAGCAAGAACATTTTTCAAGGCCAAAATTGGGGAACAAACTTAAATGTGTCTTCTCTTGAAAGAGCACTCTTTGGTCTACCCACTGCCAAGTCTCTGCCAAGCATAGATGAGGTCTCAAGACTTCACTAAAAACTGCCAAGGGAGAAACCAATGGATTCCCAGATTACATCACCCCCACAGCTGCTTGTGTATAATCATGAAATCTGTCTTGTAAACTTCCATGTTCCACAAAGTGTTATTTAAATTTACCCCACACTTTGTAGATATCACTAGAGCTCTGTCCACCCCCCTGAGCTTTATTGTTTCTTTAATAATTCACATGGTGAAATAATGAAGAAAATGCAAGAGGTGACTAAAAATAGGACCGAGAAAGGAAAATAAACCAGCCAGTGATGTGAAATATCCCAACAATATATTGCCTTGGAATGTTATAAAGGTTTTATGACTGGCTGTTTTGGATAGTTTGCGTAAGACTCTTCGCTTCTTTTGTAGACATTCATTGTACAGGAGAGGTTTATAAGGTGGTCCTCATAAATGAGAAGCCACAAGTATGTCCTAATAGCCCTGGTTCTTTATAAATATGAGCTTTATTGGGAAGAGATGAATATACTTAAACAGTATGAATGTGAAGGTTGGCCAAGTCTTGGGCTGTATTGCCAGGTCTCATAAACCAACTTGTGTTGTTGGACAGCAGTTGTTAGCAAAATGTTCCCCATCTTGCCCTCTTCAGAATTTTGAAGCACCGATTTTAGAGGTACAATGTATGTATAATCTATTTGGAATTTTATTATTTAAACCAGGTTTAATTGCCAGTCCAAGAATCAGAGGGACATCTAGCATGGTGCTGCTTCTTGTTATTGCTAAACTTTTTCCACCTATCATCAAAATGTTTCCATGGGTTCTGGTGCTTTTGACTGAGCATCAAGCAGATTTTAGGCTGCAGGGCATCCTTACTGCTCATTGTCTTAGATTGCCAAAACATTAATATTTGGCATTGCATTTTAGATAATATAAGATGGTGAATAGCAAGGGTGAATTGTCGATACCCAGAAGTATTACCAGTTGCAAGTTAGAAGGTGGGTCTATGTTTTACTTGGTATATACTTGGTATATGGTAAATTGGTTAGTATTAGTTGCCTTTTGCCAAATAACTTTCCACAATTTTTCCACTTGAAAGATTCTTGTGCAAACAAAAAACCAAATAATATCAAGATTTCACAGATGCTTTTCCAAAAGGCTACTGGACTTTCTTTTTTTCTTGAAACTTTGTATTTTCAAGGGGGAAAAAACAAGAAAGTCAGTTGCCTTTTGCAAAAGCACCTTTGAGACAACCATGATCTGGATGATTGAGAATCTCCTTAGACCAAAAGAGTTCAACATTCTGAAATATAAATGATTGCCCCCAATACAGAAGAGTCTTGACAGTGCGCTGCCATAAAATCATCACCGATTTCCAAGCTAAGCTGCTGTGGATAAATTGCTTCCAGATAGAAGTAGGAACTGGGGAATGTAATTTAAGTCTGTCTCTGAACAGTAGCTGTTTGGGTGTAGAGTTACCTGTACAAGACGCAACAAAAATTACCTTCAGACAGCATAGAATTTTGTTTTTTGACTGGAGAGCAAGTGATTAATGTAGGCCAGCACAGTTTGGACCAACAGGAGTTCCAAGTGGTCTTCAAAGGTAAATCCATGTAGAGCACATTGCAGAAGTGTAATGAAGTAGTGATAAGGGCATGAATCACTCGATCTCTGCTCCTGGCCATCTGGATTAGTATCCCAATATCACCAAAGCCACAGCACTCTTGATTTATATTTACAGTATGTTACTAGTTTGCAAAAGCTAGCAAGTTAAATTTCTCCATTCCCAGAATTTTTAAAAAGAGTTTTAAATGGAGGAACATTTTATGTAAACTTCATCTACTTCACAGTTTAAGATTATACATGACTTCACAGAAACAAGTTAATCAATTTATTTCTCATAAGTTACTTAAGTAATTCCTCTATAAATGTCGAACATATAGAAAAACATGCGTCCTGTTTTACCTGTACACGAATGCATTTGGAAGCTATTGCCAGGCATACCTAAGATCCATTACATATATATTTACTTAAGAATCTGTAATGAGATGTTAAGAGTCCTAAAAACAAAGGTACACGTGATCTGGCCCACTTTGTGAATTAGATCTGGTCTAGATACCAGAGACACAACTGCACGATGTTTCTCCTAGTTATTATTTTGATCTTATTTGTTGCAGCTTTTTGTAACTTGAAGGTAGAGAAGAATAAAAGGAGAAGACTAATATGAAATGGTTTTAGCCTTGCCATCAGAAGTTCAACACTTTTGCCAAATTTCACCCCAAGAAAGCACCCAATGGTTTAGGCCCAATTTTTATTCTACTGAAAAATAAAAAATAAAACCTTCTGTCAGAGGAGTTCCAATGTAAAAATTCTTAGTGGTAAAAATGGAAAATTCAGAGTGGAAAGTTCATTTTTGTCCCACTGCGGCTCCTGCTTATCTGGGATACCTGATCTGGGATAACTCAAAACCCTAAACATATGAAGAACGGTTGCTGGACTTGGGTATGTGTAGTTTAATGAAAAGAAGGACTAGGGGTGACATGATAGCAGTGTTCCAATATTTAAGGAGCTGCCATAAAGAAGACAGAGTCAAATTTATGCTCCAAAGCACCTGAGGGCAGGACAAGAAGCAATGGGTGGAAACTAATCAAGGAGAGAAACAACTTAGAACTAAGAAGAAATTTCCTGACAGAACAATTCATCAGTGTAATGACTTGCCTTCAGAAGTTGTGAATGATCCAACACTGGAAGTTTTCAAGAAGAGTTTGGACAACCATTTGTCTGAAGTCGTATAGGGTTTCCTGTCTGAGAAGAGGTTGGACTAGAAGACCTCCAAGGTCCCTTCCAACTCTGTTATTCTGTTGAAATAAAAACAACCCATTGGAGCAGATTCAGAAAGGGGGCACTATACAGAGAATTTCAGACAAAGGGAATTGGTAAAATTGTTTTCTTCTTCCTGCACAGTTTATGTGCTGCATGAAAAGATTCCCAGAGTGCCATTGTCACTGAAAATTTATCTTAAACATATTCTGTTGACTTGATTCCCCATAATGCATTCAGGGCTGATTTTCAACTGTCAAATTTTGTGGAATTTGGATATTCCTGTAACCTTTTTATTTTTCCAGAAAGAGCAAAGGGGAAAAAAAAACCCTTCTGTGTAACTTACTGGCAAGGCCTACCTTGTGGAATCTTGAGCTGTTGACAATTTTAAATTGTCAGGGGAAGTGTTTCTCTGTTAAACTGCATTAAATGAGTTTTGTGGAGCTGTCAGCATAGGAAGGATGAATTATCATCCCCTTTTATGCAATTGAGTTCAAGGTCCCCATGGTGTTTTGGACTGTGGCAGCTACTGGGAACGATATGTGACGTTTCCATCAGCCGATCCATTGTGGAGGAAAGTGCTGAAAACCTTGACACAGCCCATGTGCCTCATATGCACATATCTCTTTGTGGCAGATGCTATGGGAAAGAATAAAGGATTGGTTTTGGCTGTGAGAAACCAGCAGGCAAATGACAGTGGTTGGCCAAGCAGGCAACAGGAAGAACCAGGGCCATCTGTTCCATTTAACATTTCATTCAAACAGTCTGATCAGAGAAACCAAAAGACCAAACTCAAGTAAAGATGTCCAAAGAGCAGGAAGGACGGGCTCAGATAACTCTTGTTGTGTGCACATCATTGTCTATATTCCAAGGCACTATGAAAGGCATTGAAAAGCTCCAAACAGGACCAAAAGACACTATCTACATTAGGTAGAATAAACTAAGGAATTTTCCCTGGTTTCCTGGATTACAGGAGAGCATATCAAACCCCAATTTTAAAAAAATGTATATTACATGGTGGGTTTTCAGTAAAAGCCATTAAAACCATTAATTGCAAACCCTGAGGGAAATGCATTGGTCAGAAAGGCACTTGTGCTTTAGATATAAGAAAGATGTGTCAGAAATAAAGGGCAAACCAGCACTTCATGCAGAAATTTGTATTTTTTCACTGGATTATTAGAAAAGAAAGAAAAATGCATTATATAAAAAACAGTCTTCTCTAGCCCAGCATCCTTCAGCTACATTAGGTCTTGAATTGCTGTGGTTCTCGGGGATTTGAAAATGTGCTTGACTTCATGGGGAAATTCACTGTGGACATCCACCAGTATCTCCCTGGCACAGCAGTAGCTGCAGTTTCAGATTCCACAAAAGACACCAACATTTTTGCCCCAAAGATGAGCTACCCTGGATGCAGCAGAAGAGGCAACTCCCAGCAGGTACCCAATCATGCCGTGTATCATCCTGGTTTCAAAGCTGCTGAGCAGGAGGGTGATGAGGTGGGGGTCCAAACTGGCTAAATTCCAGACTGGGAGAGTTGCATTAATATCAAGCACCAGGGAAATCACGAGATCCAGGCAGTTCAAATGTATATAAAGATTTATTGTAAGCTTAAGCTCTGCACAAGAATCTGAACTACTAACGTAGTTAATTAAATTGGTGATAGTTAAGAGTCACAGGAATTCAAGGTGGACCTAAACTTAGATCTCTTGTGGGTATGAAGGGACTCATGATGCTTGACTCCTTCCTCAGGCTCAGCCTGGTCACATCTTCTAATTAACAGAACAGGGATGAGGCAACAGTAGGCAATGATTGGTAGTCAATGGAATAACTTTTGCAGTCCTATATTAGGACTTATTTAGTGGCGATAAGGACGGCAAAGCGCTCTCACTTTTCTGCCCTTATTGCGTCCGCAGGAAATCACCCAGCCGCCCTTTTTAGGGTGATCCACTCCCTCTTAGAAGTGAGAGTGCGGGAGGATTCTCTACAGGGGCGGGCTGAGGACTTTTCGAATTTTCTGATGGACAAAATCACTCAGATCCGGGATGGGTTGGACTCTGACTGAGCGACTCTGGATGGGGGATCGGGGGCGGAATTCGGGGAGGTCGTCTGGGGGGAGTTTGATCCTGTTTCCCCCAAGGATGTGGACAGGATGCTGGGGGGGGCTTAATGCTACTACATGTTTACTGGATCCGTGCCCCTCCTGGCTGGTATTGGCCACTCGGGAGGTGACGCGAGGTTGGTTCCAGGGTATTATTAACGCTTCCTTGAGTGAGGGGTTTCTTCCTGCCACCTTGAAAGTGGCAGTAGTGAGACCCCTCCTCAAGAAACCGTCCCTGGACCCAACTCTATTATCTAACTATCGTCTGGTCTCCAACCTTCGCTTTGTGGCGAAGGCTGTTGAGAGTGTGGTGGCATGACAGCTTCCCCGGCACCTGGATGAAGCTGTCTATTTAGATCCATGCCAATCAGGCTTCAGGCCTGGGTACAGCACAGAGACAGCTTTGGTCGCATTGGTGGATGATCTCTGGAGGGCCCGTGACAGAGGTTTTTCCTCTGTCCTGATCCTATTAGACCTCTCGGCGGCTTTTGATACTGTTG
Source organism: Bungarus multicinctus (assembly GCA_023653725.1). Classification (NCBI taxonomy): domain Eukaryota; kingdom Metazoa; phylum Chordata; class Lepidosauria; order Squamata; family Elapidae; genus Bungarus; species Bungarus multicinctus. The sequence goes on from CM042834.1 coordinate 120,415,432, forward strand.
ACCACAGTATCCTATTGCGGCGTTGGGGGGGTTGAGGGTGGGAGGCACTGTTTTGCGGTGGTTCTCCTCCTTCCTCTCCGACCGCAATTTGTGTTGGCAGGGGGGCAGAGATCGACCTCGAGGCCCCTGATTTGTGGGGTTCCTCAGGGGTCAGTGCTCTCACCCCTTCTGTTCAACATTTATATGAAGCCGCTGGGTGAAATTATCCGAGGCTTTGGGGTGGAGTTTCATCAGTACGCTGATGATACTCAGCTGTACATTTCCACCCCAGGCCACCCCAATGAAGCCTGGAGGCTGTGCGGGGTTGGATGGGGCAAAATAGGCTTCAGCTCAACCAGGCCAAAATCGAGTGGCTGTGCTTTGCGGCGCCCTGATACAGCCAGTTAGTTCCATCACTGGCTGCGGGGGGTGGTGGAATTCTTGCCCCCACAGAGAGGGCATGCAATCTGGGTGTCCTCCTGGATGTGCGGCTGTCATTAGAAGATCATATAACGGCCGTCGCCAGGGGGCTTTTTGTCAGGTCCACAGGATCTACCAGTTGCAGCCCTTTCTGGATCGGGATGCCCTTCGCACGGTCACATCCGCCCTCGTTATCTCCCGTCTGGACTATGCCAATGCTCTCTATATGGGGCTCCCCTTGAAGAGCACCCGGAGGCTCCAGTTGGTGCAAAATGCAGCCGTGCGGGTAGTTTTGGGGGCTCCTCGGAGCTCCCATGTTACGCCACTCTTGCGTGAGCTGCATTGGCTCCCAGTAGCCTTCCAGGTGCGATTCAAGGTATTGGTGACTACCTTTAAAGCGCTCCATGGCTTGGGACCTGGGTACTTATGGGACCACCTACTGCCGTCATTGATCTCCTGTCACCCAGTACACTCCCATAGGGTGGGCCTCCTTGGGGTGGCGCCGGCTGGATGGCTGGCAACCCCGAGGGTATGGGCCTTCTCCTTGGGGGCACCCTCCCTCTGGAATGAGCTGCCCCTGGAGATGAGGACCATCCCTGACCTTTTGGCCTTCCGGCGCGCATTGTAAACATACTTATTTCATCAAGCCGGTCTCGCCTAGGGTTTTATAGGGTTAATTTGGTTTAATGGGTTTTAATCTTTTATATTCTTGATTGAATTTTATTTTGAGCCATTATATTTAATCTTTTTAATTGTTTTTAAATATTGTATTTGTATCCTTTTTTAATTTTGGCTGTACACTGCCCCGAGTCCCGGTAGGGAGAGGGGTGGTGTAGAAAACTAATAAAACAAATAAATAAATAAACTTAACAACCGGTTCTCTGGCTGGGTAGGTGTGGCCGGTTGGTCATATGACTAGGTGGGTGATGTCACTCATCACACCCAACCCTGCCTCCTGGGACTCACCTCAAAGGCAGAGGTAGGATTCAGCCAGTTGGGGCTAATCCAACACTGGCTGGGCCCACCCCAACCCATTTTTGGTCTGTTTTTTGGCTGTTTTGGGGGCATTTTCAGGCTGGGTTTTTTGGGCTGTTTCAGGCCATTTTTCAGGTCGTTTTTGGCCCAGAAAATGGCTCAGAAAATAGGCTGAAAAATGAGTGGGGGCAGGGCCAGCCAGTGATGAGATTTGCCGGTTCGCCAAACTGCGCAGAATCTTAACTATCAGTTTGCCTGAACTGGTGAGAACTGGCAACTGCTCACCTCTGCTGGTAGTACCATAGAGGGACTGGCAAGACCAGGCAGCCCTTTCTTCTCTGGATCTCTTGGTTGCAATCAGTCATGTCTAGGAAGCTTCTGGACCCAGAATTGGTATTAAATCCAGGAACTAATACCGATTCTCTAATTTATTCTTTTCTTTGATAGTATGGAATCCAGCAGTCATTTGAGCTTTCAGGTTTTATTGTATACTAATAGCGATCTGGGAAAAAAAGTACAGAGACAAGGAGGACATTGAAAAGATAATCCTGTGTTTTCATTATGTCAAGGCCATTGTCTTCATGGTTTCTATCCCAGGAAACTGTGACCTCTAGTCCTGCCTTAGGCAAGTCGAGCCAGTCATTCTCTCTTAGCCCAATCCACCTCATAGAATTGTTGTGTGGGGAAATAGGAGGCGAGGGAAGGAGTAGAAGGCATGGCTGTAGGTTTGAGCTCCGAGCTTGGCAATTTGGTTGCAAACGTTTCATCACCATTTGGGGGGACATCACATCTGTCCACTGTCACTGCGCTTGTTTTGGTTTGTCTGGTGAGCTTCCACAGAAGTTTACAGAATAAGCCGGACTGGTTATCAAGTTTCCATAGTAACAAGATATAAGTGTCTTGTGATTTTTGGTTTACTGCATATGTGTGCAGGGGAGGAGTTTTACTTCTACTTCATCTTTCATTATATCTTTTCTTTCGCTTGCTTCTTAGTATGGTACTGCTGTTTCTTTTGTTTCTAGTTATTTTGTAAATAAAGTATGCTGGCAACAGAAAAACACAATTCATTTCCTCTAATTTATAAAGCTGAATGTTTTTGCTTTGACACCCACAACCTGCTTTTGGGTTTTACAAGTATTTGGAGACTCACAGAGCTAGCACGTGACCAAATCTAATGGTTTATTTGGCTCACATCATGGCAAAAACCAAGATGGATTTACCATATCGGTAGAATGCAAAAATACCTTGTACCCCAAGCTCTCCTCAAAGATTGATCTATTGGCAAACAGACTTTAGAAAGGAGACTATGTTGGCTGTGCTGCTCCTGTTTCAGTTGCATTCCCTAATATTCTTTGTTTATTCATTGTTCCTAAGATATTAATTGCATTCTCCATTCAAATATTGCCAAGTGCCAGCTAAGCAAGCCATAGGTGATTCACTCCGATGCTTCAAAAGGTGTTTGCTCCCATGTTGCCATTTTGAAGTTTTGAATTTTTTTTTTTTTTTTGAATTGGTGTTTGCTGGTGTGCTTTGGAAGAAAAGATTGCTTACAAAATGTTCTCTTTTGGATGAATTATGTAAAACTTGATAGGCCTGCAGCTGTGCTGGAGGGAATTAAGGGAGAACTGCACAGTGAGAGAGAGCATTTTATTTGCTTACAGAAGTTAATATATTTTGCTTGATAAAAGAGCTATCATTTTATCCAGAAATGCTTTATTCATTGTAAGTATCCTATACCTCTAATTGTTCAAGGAGACTTTCTGACTCTGCTCTCCCTCCCTCCAGTTTTATCTAATTTAAGTATGGATTGTGTGACTGTACGCCAAATCCCGTTGTTCTTGTATACAATATTATGCATGTTTTCTCAACAGTTGGTGTTCCCTTGTGTTGAATGGGACTTATTCCCAACGAAAGTATCCAAAGATTAAGAGTTCGTTCTTTATACTGAAGAGTCATACCTGTTTTATGCCTCTGTTTGAACTCTGTGTATGGGGAGGAATAAAATCAATTTAATTTTATGAGCAAAGCTTTGTAAGTATACAGCTGGGAAACAACAAGAGAGAGATGGAGAGTGGAGTGTACAGGGCATCCCTTTGTCCCATAGATGTCTCAATAAAAGGATTTATTGCAAACTAAAGATGCCTCTAGATGCACAACACTGCTTTCACAGAATATCTCAGGCAGGTGCTTTAGGATTTGCTTTTTCAACCTGTAACTTGGAAATTGAATTTTTCATACATGTTCTATTTTTGTAGGTTGGCTTATGTTTGGATATATATATATATATATATATATATATATATATGTATATGTATATGTATGTGTATGTGTGTGTGTGTGTGTGTGTGTGTGTGTGTGTGTGTGTGTGTGTGTGTGTACAGATTACTTCTGCAGGGATTAGATTGAGAGCTTCTGTTTTCCCTATTTAGATATTATAGCAAACCAAGTTTTGCAAAACATAAGTCTAAAGTAGTAGTAGGAATTGAAGCTATTCTTGAATTGGAGGCAGACAACTGAAAACCAGCTCCCTGTTTTTTGTGTTGATTCTTTTTGGGGATTGTTTTAGATGGGTAAGGGAGCATACGTGAACTTTCATTATTCTGACATTTACACCCCAGGTTGAAGGAGGAGGAAGGAACCATACATGAACCTGTTTGAAGTCCGATCCAAGTTCATTTCATGTGACCTTATTTTATATGGAACAAGTCTGGCTATAACACTAAAATATGGAACAAGATGTAATACTAAAGTACGGGACAGGATTTTTTTATGAACAGGACTTCTTTGTCATACAGTAACTCCTACTGGAATGGGATGAAAGAGAACTGCTCTTAATCATGAATTTGTTGTCTGAAATGCAATGCTAGTGAAAAATAGCATTGCTCTCCAAATAAACTCAGGTCAGCTCTTTTGGTCAGAGTAATTGTAATAACATAGGTACAGTACCATTATATGCAAACAGCTCCCCTGTGCTTTATACAGAAAACAATATTTAATGAGGAAGAAAGAACGGTAGATAAGCTTGGAACTCTACAGCATCCCAAGAAAAAGTCTCCTTACATGTTTAACATTATGACAGAACAGAATGGGGCAACTTGCCTGGGACAACTTGCTCAGGACAATTTAATAATTCAATTTATTCAAAATAAATACATATTTTAATTTTTGTCATTCACATTTCCCTCCTTTTGCATCCTTTCTTTAATGATTCTATTCCACCATTTCTTGGTGGATATTAGTGTAACTCTCGTCCCACAACGAATTGTCCCATGGTGAGTTGGTCATACAAGTTGTCCCAAAGTGAGTTGGTCATGGAGAATCGGCCATGGCAAGTTGACCATGACGAATTGCCATAGACCCGTGATAGGAATCCCACAATCCTTTTGATTGCGCTATGCATCAGGAATCATTTTGGGCTGTAGATTCCTATAGTCAAGAACCAAAAACTAGGCTATTTCCATGTAAGGAAGATGGGGCTTCAAAAGATTTAGTTTGAATAAAGGCTTAAAAGGCTTTGAGGCTTTCCTTCTCTATTGTAAGAACTAGCCTCGAAAACCTTGCTGCTGGTGGTATCAAGAGGCTCTATTTCTGAAATGGATGGCATCAAGGGAGGCTTAAGCACTGCCATTCTATTCATGGCTTTAGTTTTACATTGTACCATTCCTGAACTTCCAGGATGTGGTTGCCTTGCAACTCCAGGAATTCCAGCCTGACATTTCTGCTTCCTTGTTGCTTGTGCATTGTGTGTTCTCTTGTCCCCAGAATGGTTTCAATGCCCTTTTTCAGGTTGCAACCACCAATGGAAAGGTCAGGAATATTTTAAAATAGTTTCTAATGGAAATTAAGAAGCTTGAATTTTTTTAAAAAAACCCAGATGTTCATCTAAGCATAAAAAGGAATTGAACTCAGTCTGGGGAGAATGCTCCAACAGACAAATACCGCCATTAGTGGTGCCCTACCTGTTGGCCACCTTTATCATTAAGAAGCCTAGAGAAGAGTATTCGAAGTGGAATTTATTAAATTGACAAGCTCTTCTGAGACAAGTCGATGATCCCAAAGACTTAAGCGATTTATACATTGGCATTTTGTATTTTGATGTTTATATAAAATCTTGAAAAGACTTCTTTAAAAATATACTTTGTAGAGAATTCTAATTGGTAGTCTACATAGGAATACAAGTTATTGTGAGCAAAATTAATGGGGAGAGAGGGAAAAATTTTTCCAGTCAGTTACCCCAGTGTTTATCTGACAGTTACTTACAGTCACTAAGAAACTTCTGCAGCCATGAGGAAGCAATGAGAAAAATAATTAGTAGCATTGTTTTCTCCACTTTGCATAATGTTTGTAATTGTTCCACTAGGCAAATCTAACTTGTCTAGAAGAAAAGAATCAAGGATTCAGTAAATACTTGTTACTTTGAAAGCTGTGCTGGGTGATTATATGATGATTATATGATGGGTGATTATATGATGCATGTTAATTTGGATATTTCAATTGAGGCCTGTTGGAAGTTGGAAAATAATAACCCTTCTCCATCGTATAAGATTTGATTATTTTTGTTTAGTAGCAGAAGAAAGAAGGAAATGAATTGGACTAAGAATGTTAAGAAAGTTTCATCTTTGCAGTAGTTCAATGGACAAATTCCCATAGAGATAGAGAGATAGATGTAGATGTATAGATGCATTTGCTATTGCAAGTTCTTCTCACAATTGTGATTGTTTGATGGGATTTTAACACTGTATTATTTTTCAACCTAGGCTGGCAAATAATTTTGATTTTACGGCCCCTTGTGGGAGTCTTGTGAAACACAGATCATAGGACCATATTTTAAGAAACCTTGGTCTAGATTGTTTGTCAGCTGCCTTATTTATGAGACTTATAGGGCTGCCTTATCTCTGGGTGGCTCACACCAACAATGATAAAAACATAAAAGAAACATTCATGTTCTCTACTGCTGGGGGAAAATTGAATTGGATCTAGGGAGGAGTGGCTATTTTCCCACTTACAAAGTTTGTGTTGGATATTGCAAGGCCTGAATGCTCAGGTCTGTTATTGGTACTTCTCTCATAGTTGGTCGGCCTTGGGCTTTTTAATCTTGCTGGAACTTCCGCTTTTATTCCTTCCATGTGTCTTATTTTGTGTTTACTGCTGAAGCTATGGCAGCAGCTGAAAAATTCAATAAGACTGGTTGTGCCCTGGCTAATTGAAGTATTCTCCTTTGTCAGCTGCTGAGCTCAAATAATGTCAAGTAAAAAAGTAGTATCCATCAGCATTTTGTATATCTCCAAAATCCCATTAGTAGTAGAAAGAACTGGAAATTTTATTTGGCAGAAGAAGAAAAAATAAGAAGAGAGTGGAAGAATAAAAACCAGGGGGGTAGGAGGGGGAGAGACTTCCATAGTTTGTTCATTAACATATCACATTAAGCACTATCCATCTTGAAAGTACTCTTTTCCTACATTTTTTAATGCTGATATGGGGATGGGGCCGAGGGATATGTGTGTGTGTGTGTGTCTCAGTATAATTTAGGAGAAAAATCAGTCAGGGCAATGCTTTTTTGCTGACAGCTGTATAGAATTTTAAATAGCAGCATCAACAATAGAAATTCTGTGGTTCCATTGATACATAGCAGACAAATTGTTATCAAAATAGGAGTAGTAGGTAGATGGAGGGTTGATATTTTCCTTATATTTTCTTATAGCTGCATTATAAGATTTATACAGTAAAAACAGAATTGGCTGAAAGATTTCTCTCCATTAATTATATGGAAATGCCATCTAAAGTTTCTTATGGGCCAGTGTGATGTAATAGGTAATACTGGTTTATGAATGAGGTTGTTCTTATTATCTGCTTTTAGACTTAATCCAGAGAGTTCTGGAATTAGTTGTTTTTAATTTGCCTGAAGAAAGACACCTTAGCCCATTGCAAGGAAATCAAGAAATTGAATAGACACTCTCTTTCTAGAGCAGGGCTCTTCAAATTTGACAGCTTTAAGATTTGTGGGCTTCAACTCCCAGAATTCCTCCTCCAGTCATGTTAGCTCAGGAATTCTGGGAGTTGAAGTCCACAAGTCTTAAACTTGCAAAGTTTGAAGATCCTTGTTCTAGAGCCATCAGGCTCTCTATCTGTTGATGTTCCAAATTCTAAAAACATTGGCCAGGCTGAGATGAATTTGGGGAATTGATGTGGCAACGCAGTCAAAGCTACTGGATTGGGATACGCTGTGTTAAACCATGAAAAATTGTCTGTGCTGATGGGCTTATTGTCACATAATATTTAATCTAAAATTAGAAATTGGATCACCATGATCATAGGGTAGTGAGTTTATGATATAAGTCATCCTACTGAAAAAATATTGATTGGGCTTCATTAGTTGTTATAACATGATTGACAAAGAGATACTGAATAATACTCGATATGTGTGCGTGCGTGCTTGTGTGTGACTCTGTATGTGCTGTGTGTGTGTATAGACATACACATGTATGCACACAGAAAGACACACACACACATGCTTTCAAATCAGTTTTTCACTCCTGGCAACTGCCTGGACAATTCTTGCAATCTTCTTGACGACTTGATGATATGTTCTTGCCTCCTTCCTAAAGTTGAGAGAGAGCAATTGGCCCAAAGTCACACAGCCAACTTATTGCCTGAGGATAGACTAGAACTCACAATTTCCCAGTTTTTAGTCAGATGCCATAACCACTACACCAACTGTCTCTCAAATAATACTGTGTGTGCGTGTGTGTGTGTGCATGTAGAGAAAATTTAGATTCAGTCTTTTTCAGTGAAAGAACATGAGTAGATTCAGTTATTATTCAAAGCTCAAGTCTTTCTTCTATGCAGATATTCTCCCCATTCCTACTTTTCTTCTATGATAATCTCCCCAGTCACTGAATACTGAGTCATCCCAACAGAATTGCCTTAGTATAAGGCTAACTGCTAGTTATATTTATGAAATAGCAATAACCCTCAAGACATTTAAATTGAAAAACATCAAAGGTAAAATATCTCTATGTATGGGTTTTTATAGAGGTATGTTGGCAAATTATGGCATTGGTTGTGAGACAGTTTAATTATTCATCTGAGCTTACTCTATGTTCCTCATGGATAAATTTCAATGAAGGACAATATAAAATAGGTAATACTTCTCCATGGAAGGAAGGTCTATATATTGCCATGTAGGTTTTTTTTAAATTGCTTGACCTGGAACCATTTGTTACAATTCTTTCCTTCAATTTTACTCTCATCTTCTTTTATGTAATTTTAAAGTCATCTCTGCTTCTTACAATCTATTATTATTTATCATTAATGGAAAGAATATGCAAGAAGAAAGAGGAAATATGCATTTGCTTGGGAATCTTGTAATTGAAAATGGATTATACAGAGAGAAAAAGGGGCTGTCTTTGCCACTATGTAATTAGGGAGAAGAAAGGGGAAGGGAATCGAGGAATCTCTAACAGTCTCTTGAATTCCAAGAGAGCTCCTTTCCTCCCTCCTTCTCTCCCATAGATTTGCCTACCTTCCTTTCCACCTGCTTGTTCATCACAAATGTTCCATACAAACCTGTCACGATGAACTACTGTATTCTAAACTCCTGTTTCAAACTTCAGGCAGCCTTGTTGCTACAGCTGTCATAAATGCTAAAACACTGAGAATTTTTCCTGGCTCCAGCTGGCTCCTTAGGAACTGGGCCAGGGGCCTCATCACCATGTAAATATATGCAATTTGCTTTTGACACACACACACACACACACACACACACACACACACACACACACACACACACACACACACACACGACTACTCTTCATGGTGGAAGAAGACTAGCAATCTATAATATGATAGTACTAGGAAGGATTAGAAAGTAAGAAGTCTTTCCCTTTGTTCTCATTGTTGCATGGTTTCCTATTAACTGCAGGAAAATATCTTTTGACCTTTGATCAGTCATCAGATCAACATATCAACAAGGAAAAATGGCTAGAGGTTCTGGTAGGTTTGAGGAGTTGATAGGAGGTTGACTTCTCTCCTTCCAGTAGTTTATCTGCACATCACTCATTTGTTGTTAAAAACATAAGGGACTACTCCTGATTGCTCCCCCTGCTCCTTAGTTGACTGATGAAGAAAGTGAATTAAGGTCTTGGTACATGACAGCTAAAGTCAAAGATCAATTAAGCCCTGTAGTTTGCCTCTAAAGAATAGAGAGAATAAGATTTTAGGATACAGGCTGTTCCATTGCAAGCCATATTTTCTGCTCAGTGTCTCCCATATGGGATGCTTGATGATCAAATCTTCTACCATTTTCCTGTTTATTCTAGCAACCATAGAGAGATCCCAGCTTGGCACTGCAGAAATAAAGGGTCCTTGGTGTTCTCTGAACTTGGTTGTTTTCTGTCTTTTACAAGTATTACCAGGGGTGGGTTTCTACCGGTTCTGTGCACCTCTGTATGTCTGCTGATTGTTTTTGCCCACCCGCCTGGGCTCTTACCTGACCTTTATTTCCTGTTTTTTCAATTTCAGCTGCCGTGCGAGGCACAGCTGCAGTTTAAAAAGCAGGAAAAAAGTGCTGTTTCAAAGGCTGCTTCTCTGCACGCAGCGTGCTGGTGACGATTTACAGGCGCGCGTGCAGCGTGCAGGAAAGCACATCGTAAATCACTGAACCTCATAAATCGTCAAACTGGTAGTTAATCCTGTCAGTTCCCTCCCCTGAGTATTACCCAATATATTGGGTATTGGTTGACAAGTATTACCCAATAAATGACTTGGGAATGGGTAATGATTACCCAGTGCTAGTCAAGCAAAACAACAACAATAACCAAACTCCGAGATTACTATGGCTCCTTCATTTCAGCCCTGAGCTACAAATATTCTTCTTTATTGATTATAGGAATATCTAACCATTTCTCTTTATACTATTGTAATTTTCTAAATCAGCCCCATAAAGCTGCTACAAAAGAATACTTACCACCTTTATACAAGTTGTTTTTTTTTTGCAACAAATCTTCATAGAATTTATTTCTGGAATATTTTGCCTAAATCTCCCATTCAACCCGGGGAGATGAAGAAAATCCAAAATGATGCTACTCAGATTGCGTTATGCAAATGATGTCTATAATATAGCTAAAGCCCTAGAGCAGGGTTGTCAAACTCACATCACGGCATCGTCACGTAACGTATCGGGACTTATTTCCTCTTCGCTAAACCGGACATGGGCATGGCCAGCACATAAAGCATCCTGTCCATGAGCTTGGAGTTTGACAGCCCTGCCCTGGAGGGAAAAGTGCAGTCATGTTCATGGAGGCTCGACACAGTTATTGTCCTTCGTGGAAGGGCCCCTTTTTTGTGATCCTTAGGCTGACAGCTGAGATTCTTATTAGCAGTAGCTCATAGGTTCATTGCTGACCATCATCAGGGAAAATGATATCCTTTTATTCATTTCTAGAAATTCAAGCTGAAAGCAGTAGTATTGCACAATGCTATCCCAGGTTTCTTTAGCTGTAGCAACAGAATCTTCTTCAAATGCTAGCATCTGACTAATGATCCACAATAAATATATTTGGTTTGGTTTTGTGATAATCTTGGAAGATTTGGGGTGATTTTTTTAAACGGGCAGCCCCTGGATCATTGTGTGATGGCATCCAGTCTCTGAAAATTTACCAAGTTTATCAAGAGAAAAATGGTACGGTAGCCACTAAACAGCAAATCCGCAATGAACATTATTATTGCTGCTTATGCTGTAGCCCACACATAAGCCAAATACTGCGTTTGTGAAAGTGTTCGTCTATACATGGACCAGAAGTTCTCATCAAAGTTTTACAAAGAAACTTTTGCTCAGCTTCCAGTTACTCCCTGAAATACAGAATTCTGCTATGAGAAATTGGGGATTCATAGACGTCTTTCCTGGTGGAATTCTTGCATGTTTATAAGTGCTTAGAACTGGGAACTCTGAGGTTGATAGGTTTTGAAGGTTGGAGCCTAAAGAATTGGTTAGTTTTTATATATAAAATGCTATTAAATTCTGTGCTGATGCTGATATTTAATGCTTTCATTTTATTTCAAAGAAATGTTTACACATTTTTGAGAACAAGAATTCTGGCTCCTAGCTTAGATTACAGCTTTCCTGGAATTCATCTCACATAAAGCAATATAGGAGCAGACAGAATGAGCAAGTATTATTGCCTTGAAAAGTATAGTTCCTTTCATTTTGTGTAGTTTGGGTGGCCTCCATCATTAGAGTCATTAGCTTTCACACCTTTCCATCAATGAGATGCAACGCCTTTAATAAAATAAAGTCTCAAATTGTAACCAGTTGGGCAATCCAGATTGGTGACAGAAAGAATATATCAAAAAAGTGAGTGAACATGTTAAATGCATAGCACACATTGAAAAGGGTGGAATCAACCTGATCAAGACTCTGTAAAAACTTTACTGTGTTTTGTTACAAAATATAAATCCATGTTTATTCCTGTTTGATGACAGTCTTTTTAACAGAAGGAAAATAGGAAGAAATAATTCTGCAAACTAAGAACGGGGACATTTTATGGCCTCAGAGCTATATCTCTTGGATTCCAGAGCCTAACATGAAAAAGCCTTCAGTTTTGAGAGTGTTTGCTTTCAGTGTAGCCAACAGAAGTGACAGGCCTAATGCCTCAGGTGTCTTGAGGGAGACCTTTGTGGTACAGTGTGACGGAGCCTTGGCCTAGCCTCCTCATCCCCAACCCTTCAGCCTTGCTGTATGCATGACTGGCATCAAGTCTGATAACATCACATGGCAACTTTGGACAACTGCCAAGTCCTACTCACCAAGTTTGTTTTTTACAAAATCCAGGAATTCAGCTGATTCGGAGAAAAACGGAGTGACCTGCAAAGAGGAGTTCCCAGCATGGTCCATGTTAAGACTTCCAGTATGAGAACTCTCAAGGCTTAAACTTAGTAGAAACCCCAAATGGCACAGCTATATCAGACTCTTTCTTATAGACTAGAATGAAGCTATTTGAAGCAGCTGGTTCTCTGTCAACATGGAGCAAACACCCTTTTTTTCTCCTGCCTTTCCCATGGTTGAATTGCTGTTTGGCCCCATGTGTTCAATCTTGGAGCTAGGCAACACTTAGTTGTTGACAGAACCATAGTTTCCACTCTGAGTAGAAGAAATGTTTGGAAATTAATGTTTCATCGAAGGTAATCTCCCCCAATCCAAAAACTGCACTGTCTAGCTTACCCTTTGTAATATCTTGCTGAAGGCCACCCAAAAATTTCTTGGCAAGTATATGTGCAACTTTTTTTTTAGTCCATTAGTATTAGGTATACCTACATAACTGTGTTTATGTGCAGCAATAGTCCATATTGGAAAGATAGATGAGACCTGAGTATTTGCCTCTGATTGGATTGGCCATAAAATTTCAGAGCTACTGACAACTAGGTTACTTCCAATTGTAGTCCCAAAATAAACCATATTGCAAGACAGTCAATTGCCATTTCTTTACCATTACCCAAGGTTGTCATGAGTCTTATGTCCTGAATTATGTTCTTGTTTCTGGTTCAAACCATGGGAACTGGATAGCTGTTGGTAGAGAAAAGAAATAGTGGGAATCAAATGAAAGTGCTATATACACTTGGAAAAATTTTATGAGAGAGTAAAATAATCAACAAACACAGATGTTGCTTAATGCATCAGCCTGTGTTTCATTTGATCACTATCTCTGGGATCATGTGATTTTACAAACTTACAAGATGATATAATATTTAGGTCAGAATTTGAAGTTTGAAGTTCTAGTTGCTAATGGGCCCTTTTAGTTCAAGGTTCTTTGAATTTTGGCAATTTCTGTGGCCGAGCTTGCCTATGTAAAGAGTAGCATGTTTTACTCCTCTTTCATTATGGAGTGCTTCTTCCCCCATATCCCTTAGTGCAGGGCCTCATAACACATCAAAAGTTACAGCACTGGCCTCTCACTGACTCCTCATTACCTCAAGCCCTTAAATATTTTCAGAATTCCATTCAACCACTTCTGATGGAATTATTCAAAATAAGAGAGGCAGGAGGCATTGTAAAATTCCATCTGTTTGTAACAATGATAGGGGTTTCTACTAACAGGCTACTTTCCAAATTTCCAAATCACAGAACATAGTTTTTATATGAAAACCAGTAGAAATGTAATAACCCTTGATATAAACTTGATCATATAACTTCTTTCATAAATAAAATTACAAAATGTTATGAAGTATAGAAAACTATCAAAAACTACACTAGACGTTCCATTATTATCTATATTATAAAAGAAAGAAACAGAAGTCGCCACAGCAGTCCATCATGATGACATGTCTGCAGTGCTTTGGTTATGGCAGGGCTGTCAAACCCCTGGGCTGCCAGCTGGATGTGTCACGTATTGGCCACACTTATGCCCAGTTTAGCAAAGGGGGAAAAAGTCCTCTGATACATCATGTGATGCTGGCATGATGACGTGAGTTTGACACCCCTAGATTATGGGCTTGCATCCTCATATTTGATTCATGCATGTAACTTACACCTGTATAATGACATCCATGCGCATTTTGTCATTCTCCCACTGTTCATCGAGTGAGGGATCTTTGGTACAAATTTACAAGGGTTGAATGAAAGTTAATATCTCCAATAATGTAAGTAACCAACAGATGTGGTATTAATACACCAGAAGCCTTGCCATATCCTTTTCTTTTTTCAATTCCTTCATTCAGTATTGTCTGATACTTGGAGACTGCCTTGGCAAGTCCCTGAAGTTTTCTTGGCAAGATTTTTCAGAAGGAGTTTGACATTGCCTTCTTCTTGGGATTGAGAAAAAGTGCTCGGTCCAAGGTCACCCAGCTGGCCAAAGTGGGACTAGAATTCACAGTCTCCTGGTATCTAGCCTAATGCTTTAACCACTACACAAAACTGGTTCCTCTGTATCTGTTAATTTGCTTCAGGAAGTTGCTGTGAGAACACATTCATGTTGATGAAATAGAATAGAATAACAGAATTGAAAGGGACCTTGGAGGTCTTCTAATCCAACTCCCTGCTTAGGCAGGAATCCCTATACTATTTCAAACAAATGGTTATCCAATCTCTTCTTTAAAACTTCCTGTGTTGGAGCATTCATAACTTCTGGAGGCAAGTTGTTCCACTGATTAATTGTTCTAATTGTCAGGAAATTTCTCCTTAGTTCTAGGTTGCTTCTCTCCTTGATTAGTTTCTACCCATTACTTTTTGTCCTGCCCTCAGATGCAAAGCACTTGGTGAATACTGGTGTGCCATGGTTCCATTTTTGACTATTGAAAGTCTGCTTCCAACTGAAAAGTACTACTCAGTGCAGGATGTTTATGGTGATGACTGTGTTGATATATTATGGATCACTGGACCAAAAAAAATGTCAAGATGGTAAACCAGGAAGAGCTGATTTTCTATGATCAAGGACAAAATAGGCGACCTGTGACAGCAACTAATGATTTTCATAATGAGATAGGTGGATGAACTAATTGAAGACAATCAGCTGATCACTCAAAGTGAAATTGCTGTCAAGCTTTGCTTTTCACAAGAATGTGTGGGGTCACTTTATTGATCACATTAATGATCTTCATTATTATTGTTCAATATCAGAAGGTCTGTGCAGGAAGGGTTCCTTGAGTGCTGAGGGTAGAGAAAAATAGAAAAGTTTTTTATTTCACATAAAACTTTTAAGGGTTGACATTTTGCAGTAATAGTTGTCACACTACAGAAATGAAGGTGAGAAATTTCTTCCATAGCTCACAATAGA
Organism: Bungarus multicinctus; assembly: GCA_023653725.1. Lineage (NCBI taxonomy): Eukaryota > Metazoa > Chordata > Lepidosauria > Squamata > Elapidae > Bungarus > Bungarus multicinctus. Next base: position 120,430,572 of record CM042834.1, read on the forward strand.
TAGTGAAATCGGCTCATCATTATTAACCATAAATGAAGTGTCAGTCCATGAATATTATCTTGAAACCTTTTTTGGGAGGGATTAAAATTCAGACCTCTGCAAGAAAACTCTTGGTTTGGGAGTTGTGGAAAATCCATTAGTCAAATCGATTTTCTTAAACCTGGCACTACTATCAACTCAGAGCACTACATTGCAACACCCAAAAGTTTTAAACAATGTTTAAGCAGAGTTTGGAAGCGCAAGAAGGAAATTTTGATACATCACCTTGCTTGGCCTCATATGTCATGAGCTACCCAAGAAATTAACCTGAAGTTGATTGTTACCTTTTAACTTCATCTACCCTATAGTTCCAACTTGGTGCTTCCACCTTTTCCCCAAAATTGAAGAAATACATTTGTGTTTGACTCAGAAGAAGAGGTGAAAAAGTTTGTCTTGACATAGTTGAAGAGACAAAGTACGGAGTTCTTTTATGATGGCATTAATTAATCTGCCAATTGTCAATTTACTGCAGAAGTGCAATAAATGGTGGCATTATATGGAGAAGTAAATACAAGTAGCAAAGAGCTCTCATTTCAAAGATTATTTTCTTAATTCATGTATTAAAATATTCCAAATGTAAAGTTATAGAGGTGAAGGCATTATTTTTCATTTAATCCTCATACCTTCCCCAGGATATGCTGGCAAAAGATAGGAAGCAGGTAAAATGTGCGTTTTACAAAACTGCAATACGAACTGAGGTGCATATCGGTGTGACTGGTTGGTAGGAGCAAGATACATGGTTTTCTTTCTGGAGAAGGTAAATTACAAAGAAGTAGGACTGTTACTGTTACAGGAAGACGCTGGCACTCAAATTCACACAGAACATGTTTTGGCTACTCTTTAACCAAAATATGCATAAAATTGCCTCCATGTCTTTCCCTTAGAATATGTGTTTCATTTTCTAAACTTGGTCTTTTCCTTAACTGACCTCTTTTGCACCTGGTTTGAAAGAATCAGTATGCTGGTAATTCTCCTGAACTGTGTCACTTTGGGCATGTTCCACCCTTGTGAAGACATGGGCTGCGACTCTCCACGCTGCAAGATCCTCCAGGTAAAATTTATTTTATCTTTATGCCAGTTTGTCAAAGTGTAATAAAAGAGGGGCTTTATCTCAATGGAGAAAGAAGCTCATGTTTTGACTGCATCAGGCTTCAGGTTCAATCTCTAACATCTCAAGCTTACTTTTTCTTTTGTTTAAAGGACCAACTAGGACTCTATATGGGATTGCCTTTGAAAAGTATCCAAAAGCTTCAGTTGGTCCAAAATGCAGTGGCCTGCATGGTTTTGTGCAGGCCTAAATGTGTATATGTGTCATGTCTCTTTCTGGAGCTGCATTGGTTGCCAATTTGTTTCTGGGTCCAATTCAAGGTGCTGTTTGTCACCTTCAAAGTCCTACATGGCTCGGGACCAGGTTATTTGAAGGACTGTCTTTCCTGGTCCACATCTATCTGTCGCACCAGAGCAGGGAGGCAGGAAATGCTACAGGTTCCGTCAGCATGGCTGGCTGAGGAATTCTGGGCGTTAAAGTCCACAAGTCTCAAAGTTGCCAAGTTTGGAGAGCTCTGACCTAGCAGGATGAAAAAGTAAGGCCTTGTCCATGGTGGCTCCCTCCCTATGGAACATCCCTGAGGAGATAAAATTGGCCTGCACTTTGACACTCTTTTGCAAGTCCATGTAGGTTTGCTTCAGAGAACCTAGATTTGGATGGAGCTCAACAAGTGGTTTATTTGACTGACTGATTGTTCTCATAAGGGGTAGGGGTGGGGATTATTGCTTATTATTGGTCTTTTAATATTGGGTTTTATGTTTGTAAGCTACCTGGAGTCACTGAAAGTGGTAGGTCATATACATTTTCACAAATAAAATGAGTTTGTTTTCACAAATAAAGAAATAAGGAACATGATATGCAAGTCTGAATGAGAATAGCTCTCATGGCAAATGTTTTCACCTGATTTAAGACCTTACATCCTGTATCCTACATTCCATGGATGTAGGGAAGTTCTGGTAGATGCAATTCTTTCTCTGGTCTGTTTGCCATATGGGTAAAAAAATCAAGATGGATTTCTTACCTATCATTCTTGAGCTATCCACATGCATAGTTTTCGTGACATATATCCAAGGAAAGCAGTAAATGCTAAATTTACTGCAGAAACTAGCAGGAATTAAAATACTTAGAGCCAAACATTTATTTGGGATGGGGAATTTGCCTCAAATCCAAACATTATTCAGTGTGGGAGATCCACTGGGAACTGAAATTTGGATCTAAAGAGGAAGCAAAACCACCAATTCCCACTGTTAAAATATAGGGGAGTTGTTTTTGACCCAAACTGGGGCAAACAATCTGTCATTTGAGGGTAATTCATAGTCTAGGTTGTTCAGATCTTGGCTTCTTACCTAAATAAATCTGGTTGTTGCTGGAGACTCATAGCCAACTTGAACAAGCTTTCTTCACTCACTTTGGCACTGGAGATGAGGAAACATCCAATTCATATAGCAGTGCACTTTCATCCCACTTCTGGGGATGAAATAATTTCCTTACCCATCATTCTTTTACACTTAGAAATATGGGAAGAGTTGTCTTTGGGAGCATATAACATTGTGATGGAGGATGACCTTAGAACAGATTGGGTCAGATTTCTTGAAAAATGAATTGCTACCACCTCAGATTTTTGTCACAGATCCTGCTTCTTTGTCTTCCAGAGTTTTGATGATTTTATCTTTGCCTTCTTTGCGGTGGAAATGATAATCAAGATGATTGCCTTGGGGATTTTTGGGAAGAAGTGCTACCTGGGAGACACGTGGAATCGTCTGGATTTTTTTATAGTTTTAGCTGGGTAAGTCAGAAATTAATTCTCTAACAAAAAGCAATTTTCTGCTGAAAACAGCTGAGAAATAGATTATCGTGTTCATATTTCTTAGTTATTACATGTAGCTAAACAGAACAAATGTAGAAAGCTTTAGCATAATATTGTGCCTAGCGCAAATTGTATAGAGTTTCAGTTGCTTAGGATCTACTTTTTAATGTTTCTAGCTTTATTCTGGCAACCTTTCTCTCCCAGGGCCCCTCCAGATGTGTTGGGAACTGCAATTCCCAGAGTGCAACCAATGGCAGCCCTAGCTGAAAACTCTCACCACAGCAATCGTCATACATGCCAATTATGCCATACATACAAAGAACGAAAATGCGACAGAGGCCTATTATTTATTTTGCCCCATTCAGAGTTACATGATAGATGTCAGCGAACATTTCCCCGGCATTTGGAGTACTTTCTTTCAGCTACTGAAAGACATTAAAGGCACTATAAATAATCTTATTAGAGATTTATGGAGTGTTTTATAAATCCCAGCCAAGAGTTGCTGTGTTATGTTATTTCTGGTGTGCAAAGTTGGAATTTTCAGGGGCTCCTGCACAAGTGGCCTCGGAGTCCTTCTCCTCTCCTTTTGATACAAAAGGCTCAGGAGATGCTAATGGGGAGGTGGGAGATGGAAGATAGGGGCATTGTTAGGGAAATTAGGAGAGCTTTAACTTTGCACTTTGATCAGTTTTCTTCTATGCTATATTCATATTCTTCTCCAGAAGTATTTTTTTAACCTGCAGGAAGTATAAATGAAAAGAGGCTATTTTTATGTATGGCACGTGTTCTGTTCCTCCTATAATGATTCACATATGACATATCTATGAAAAAAAGCAACCTGGGCAAACTGTAGAGGCAGAAGTATTAGGAGACAGAGAGTCAGAAGGTCTGGAGGTCCAGTTTAGCCCCACTTGCATAACAGATAACAGATAATCAGAGTTGGAAGGGACCTTGTAGGTCATCTAGTCCAACCCCCCACCCAAGCGGGAGACCCTACACCATTTCTGACAAATGGGAGTCCAATCTCCTCTTGAAAGTTTCAAGTGATGGCGCTCCCATAGCTTCCGAGGGCAAGGTGTTCCATTGGTTGATTGTTCTCACTGTCAAAAAGTTTCTCCTTATTTCCAGGTTAAATCTCTCCTTGTTCAGTTTCCATCCATTATTCGTTGTCTGGGCTACAGGTGCTTTAGAAAATAGCTTGACCCCTTCCTCTCTATGGCAGCCCCTCAAATATTGGAAGATTGCTATCATGTCTTCCCTGGTCCTTCTCTTAAGAAGGGCAAAAGAGCAAAAGGCTCAGGCAGGAGCCCATGTTTGTTAGCTGAGGGGCAGACTTTGTGAGCTATGTTTAGAGCTGCCTTCCAGAAGTGGATGAGCCAGACCCATTCTGACAAGGAATGAAGGGAGTGCTTCAAACAGCATTTGAACAGTTTTACTTCTTAAAATATCCAAGCCCTCCAAATGGAGGGGAGAAAAGACTAGAGTTTTGGCCTCACAACTCAGAGTGAGGAACAAAGAAGGAGTCCTGGTGGATCTTATATTTTTTTTATCCCTGGCACAGTGGGTGGGCAGGCCTCCTAGGACAGGATTTTGAAAAGGCCTCATTAATGTAATCCAAGGATCCCCAACACCCGATCCGTGGATGCATACCAGCAACCAGGCCACACAAACAAGTGATGACCCATCCGTGGGATGCAGGCAGCACGTGAAACCACGCCCCCTTGGGTCCACAGAAAAACCTCTCTCCATGGAACCAGTCCCTGGATCAGTTCCATGGAGGTTGGGGGCCACTGATCTAATCAGTTGCAATTCATCATTACTTCTCCTTTTGGTTACGGTAGAGGGTTTTCCAATGATTTGTGCTCCATGATGTTTACTTGGGAAAAGACATTATTTGATAACTGAGGACTTGATTTACCAACATAAAACTCCAGGTGTGATTCCAAGTAGCAATGGAAGGGAGATACCCCCAAACTTGCTGCTGGTCAGAGGATGCTGTATGTTACAGCATACAGTTATGCTGTAAAGGACAGGCCAGAGATCTTGTTTCTAATGTCCTAGGCCCTAGAGTTAACCTTGAATTTTCTGCAGGAAATCACATGGGGCCAATCTCATTAAGATACAGAATGATGCCAATGAAAGAGAATATTTGAAATGGGGGGTAGGGCCCTTGGTGCTCTCTGAGCTTGGTTGTTTTCTTGCAGATGTTTCATTACTGTACAGTATAGTACTGGTGATGTTACTTAGTTTGGGTAAGCTCAGAGAGCACCAAGGACCCCTCATAGAGCAATCCTTTTTTATATGTATTCAGAGACTACCTTGTGTATTCTTAAATCTCCAGGACTTTGTATGTAGGGAGCATCATCCCTGGGTAACCATTCTCTATTATCCCAGCCTAGAAGAGGAAGTGAATAAGGAATGTAGACAAAGGTGTGACAGAAGCAACAGATGCCTCCAACACCTCTCTATCCCCACTGTGCCCCTTGCAGACAGCAAATGGACAGTCTGAATGGTGTTCCTTGCCATTTTCCATGGGCTTCCTTGCTTCCCATGGCACTCACAGTGTTAACTTTTGCAGACAGCAGCAACCAAGGAAGGCCACTGTGAAGGCTGACAGCCACAAACCCTACTTTCCTTTGTTCCCTGCCAGCCTGTGTGCTGCTTTCCATACTGTAAGGCCTCTGCAACTTTGGGCGGACATAGCTGGCATCCTCCTCAAGCATTTGCTCCGGCTCCAGAAATATGGGTAGTCTCAGTTTCATGCCGATTGTCCAAATGGATGAGGTTTCAGCGAGTTTGTTTAAAGCATGAAGGCTGCCTTCCAAAAAGGGGATATTTTAGTCAAAATGTGCGTGATTGCCCTTTTGTTTTGAGGGAACGCGACCAAGTTTTTGCCTTTCATGAAGTTTTTTTTTTCCCCTTTCTTCCAGAGGCACCTGGTTTAAATTAAAGGTTCTTTCTAGCACCCGAGAATCTCCTGGCTGAGGTTTCCAATCCACATGAAAAGTTCCTGGCCTTCAGCCAAAGAGGGTTAAATTTCCTTGACACATAGAGAGCTTGGATGCTCTCTCTCTTTTCACCTTCCTATTCACAAAGAATGCCTCGAATCTCTTAGATTTCTGCCCCTACTCCCACACACACCCTTTTGTATATAATTAACTGGAATTTCCTGAAGTGGACTGAAGGGTTTAAGAAATAAACCACAATGGCCACATTTTTCGGGTTAGGAAGTCAGCAGCAAAAAATAAAGTTCATCGTGCTGGTGGAAGCAATTTTTTAGAGGGATGATGGGTTCTTGTAAAATCCTCCCGATGTTCTTCTTCATCATCATCATAATCAGCGGCAGCAGCTAACCTTTCTTTAATTTAAGCTATAGAGTTCAAAGCAGCGCACTCACATATAGGAGGCGTGGTTGCAAGGATTCCTAATATGGTGTCCCCAATCCCCTCAAGTCCAGTCATGCTTCATGTGGCAGAAAAAAAAAGAATTGTAAAATACATGGGGATGCAGTAATCGTATTAGCTGCAAATTGTTTTAATTGAAACAAAATGTTGGTTTCGTATAAGTTAAATGTTTTGTCACTTTTTAAAAGATCAAAATTTTTAAAAGATCAAAAAAGATCATTGTCTTCGACCAGATCATTTTGACCCATAGCCACCCTCACTCCCTCTAGGGAGAAAGATTAAGTCAAATGAGACTTGCTTATAGATACATGGACTCATGTGTAGGTCTGGGTGTGAAGAAGTCTCTGCTCAAACTTTTAATCCATTATAGTATATAAGGTCTAGTAGTAATTTAGCCAGCTCCATTATTCCAGTTCTCCAACATCTGGAAGCTTTCTCTTAACTTGATGCTGTCCAGAAGTATTGAAGCTATAGCCAGCCTGGCAGAAATACAGCTGGGTTTCTGGGACTTGCTGTCTCCACAACCTGGAGGCTACCAGGTTGGAGAAGACTGATGTATGATATAAAAATCTGCATTGGCTTCTGATTTGAGGAAGCCCTTGGCAGGAAATTCAACCTCTATTATTTTTACTAGTTACAATACACTTTGGACAGGATTTGCTAAGAAGGTGACTATGTTAAGCTCCAGGAATAATTTAACTTCGAGGTTTATATAGATAATTATAGTCCTGTAGGTTTCATCAGGGGAGTATCAAAGAAGATGGTCCAGCAGTGATGTTGGTAGCAGTGGTGAACTCTGAGAGCTGCTTGAGGATCTTCTTTGGGATCTCAAGCCTGCTTCTCAGAGTTTCGCTATAGGACTCAATTAAACAAAGGAGATTTTAGATTTCCTGTTAATAAATGTGGATTTTGAACCCAGGACAATCCTCAAAGCTGCCCAAGGGCTGTTAGTGACAGCAGATAATCTGATCTTACTTTCCGTATTTCCCTACTCTTCCTAAGGATTCTGAATATTGCCATAAATCACAGTATGGTCAAGTCCAATTTTAAGACTTGTGATTCTTCTTGCATTAGTGTGTAATTCAAATTTTGTTAAATCCTTACAGGAACAAAATGTGAATTCGACACTTGCGTAACAACTGAAGTCCCATACAGCTTATTGACAAAAGTGGAAGTATAAGAATAAACCCAAGTCCCTAAATGCTTCTTACATTTGTTTATAAGTTTGTGAAGAGGGAATTTTTTCTTACTACTTTTGAAAAAGATGATCCTAATGTGATGAACTGTCAGTCCCAAATTACAGAGTTGACTGTTCTTCAAAGTTTAAATTCAAGTCTTCTGATGGACACCAGGTCAAGGGCAGCCATATTCTTGTCTCTTCCCTGTTTTTCAAGAGAGGGAGTTCTACACACACACCAACTAACTCCATTTGTCTCATTGTAGAGCAATGTTTTTCAAAATTGCTAATTTTAAGATGTATGGATTTCAAAACCTAGAATCCCCAGCCGGCTGAGAGTTGAAGTCCACACAACTTAAAGTCACCAAGGTTGAGAAACACTAGCATAGATAATGATCTCCCTCTCCCTCCCCTCCCTCTCCCTCCTTCCCTCCCTCTGCTCCTCCTCCTCCTTCTCTCTCTCTCTCTCTCTCTCTCTCTCTCTCTCTCTCTCACACACACACACACACACACACACACACACACACACCCCACATCTTCATCTGTTGGTATTAGCTCTTTCAGGTAGTTAGATAAGAAGCACATCTATGAGTACTGACTCTGTATTATATGGTTAGATGAACAGAATCTTGCAAGACTGCAAATTATTTCTCTTGTTACTCTCCAGAAAAGTAGGGAGGGGTCATTCTGAAACACTTCCCACACCCCCTTTTCTTCAGTGAGCTCAGTTACCTTTGACATGATGATTGTCTATCCTATATCTCTTCCTCCTGCCTCCCAAGGTCATCCTCACATACTGTTACAGGTGGCTTGGTCAGAATATCCACCAACAAATAAAAGTGCATTTTAACATCCCTTTTAAAAGAAAAAATGTTTGTTTAGCAAGGTAAACTCTGATCAGAATTTGGGAAAGCATCTACTTCTGCTGAGCCCAAACTCAATTAATTGGTAGTCATTCACAGTTGATTCTGTATTTCAGGGCCAACTATTGGACACAAATCAAATATGTGCAACAGAACTATCAATTCAGTCTCACATTACCCCCAGGGGCTTGGTTATTACATCATGGTAACTATGAGAATCCAGTTTAACAATACTGCATTACCCATGGGGGAACTCTGGGGAACGTAGAGCATTATTTTGTGATTCCTTTCTGCTATCTAGGCTGCATTGCCCCTTTTCTCACCAGCACATTCTGAGAGTCGCGTGCAAAGAAGACAGCATGTAATTCTGAACATGTGCGAAGCTTGCTGAATTGAAACCTAGCCGAGGCTTCCCTCCTAGGCTTTTGCTTGGCCAATTTAGCAGAGTCTAGTAACATCTGTAGTGCTTTGTTCATGCCAGGCTTTGGGGGCCTATTCAGATGTGTTGAAACTCCCTTCCGAACATGCCTTTCAGAGGCCAGTCTGGACAAAATCTTCCATGAGCTGACCCCTTAGTTTACACTGCAGAGAGATTTTAACTTGCAGTGAGAAAGCATATGTCATTTGCTAGCCATAGTTGAAAAATTCAACGAGCAGCCAGTTCTTTAGGATAGAGAGTATAGTGCTGTCTAGATACACGAGCAACATTGGAAAATGAAGCCAGGAGGGAATTTGGAGCAAGGGAAAAAGTACTGAAGCTTTCAGAGTTGTCATTAGACCATATGGCTTAAGTGGCTTTCTCCAGAAGTTAGAGGTTTTCTTTTCTTTCTTTCTTCTGCTTCAGATTGATTCTGTTTGGAACTATTTCTCTTTTCTCCATATATACATTTGAAGGACTAGAAGCAATTCTCCCTGCTCCATTATTAAAGCAAAGACACATAAGGATAATTACTCTGGAGTTCACACTCATTCATTCTACCTTTGTTTTGTGAAAAAAAAAATCTAAGCAGAGTTGTATCATAGATAGGCAATGTATTTTTCAATACAGTGGTAGATTTAGACATGTTTATTTATTTATTTTTATTTGTCTATTTCCTATGGCCACCCATCTCTCACAAAGCCATTCTGGGTGGCCTACAATAAAACCAGCAATTAAAGCATTCTGCAGAACCAATTAAATCAACAAATATAATACAGCAAACATAAAATGCAGACATTTCCCTCAGTGCCATTTAGCTCCTTCCCCTACCTAACTTTAATTTAAAAGAAAAAAGAAACTCTTAGGAATGTGAGCTTGGAGGTGGCAGAGAAGATCCTGTAAGGCCAGAGGGACAAACGGAGGTTTTTTCAGGGTGGTCCATGTGATTTTTGTGATGGGCTATGCCTCACCGTGGCAGCCATTTTGGGACCCAATAGACATCCCCAAGATTCCAAATATTTATTCATTCATTAGATTTATCCCCCATTTTCCTCTAGGAACTCAAGACAATGAGGATACCACTACCCCTTTCAATATTTCCCCTATATATCACCGCATGAGGTAAATTGGCCTAAGACAGAGGTGTCAAACTGGATTTCTTTGAGGGCCAGATGAGCATTTTAGTTTTCCTCCGTAGGCTGGCCTGAGGGGGGGGAGACAGGACGGACGCCTCCTGCAGTACCCTGTCAGCCAAAATGGGGTGCGGGAAGACCATGGGAGGTCTCCCCACCCATTTTTTGCCTGGATAGCCTCCTACGCCACCCTGCCAGCCAAAACAGGGCATGGAGGGCTGTTGCGTGGCGCCCCTATGCTCCATTTTGGCTGCCAGAGGCACCATGGGACAGTCCTTTGCTATTTGCAGGCTAGCTCCACGGGCCACATTTAAGCACCCCATGGGCTGGATCCGGCCCATGGGCTTTGAGTTTGACACCCCTGGCCTAAGAAAATGTGAGTGGTCCAAAGTCAATCTGTAAGCTTCCATGACTGAAAGTAGACTGAACTTAATTCTCCCTGCTGCTAATCCAGCACCCTGCTGGCTGAAATTCTAAAATAGTTGCTTACCTCAGGCAGATATTATGGAAGGGCAGGCAGTTTGAAATTACAAATATAGTGAAATATTGATGGAGTATTTAACAGATTTGCTCTCAGAGCTTTCTGCATGGTGGATCATAATGGTCATATCTTTTGAAGCATATGTATGCCTGCAGAGAAGACATTTCTACTATCCTGATGTGCTTTAGATGCTGCTTTGAAAGGGCCATGACGAATCTTTGAGAGACAGGGCTACTTCCACACAGGAGGAGGAGGAACATGCTGGGAGAAGCAGGGCCTCTTTAGATTGTTGGAAATTTTTAATGCTAATGATCTTGATGGAACAGTATAATATTGCCCAAAGCAATGTTATGCTAGTTACATAACAATAAGTAATGATTCTTCATGCCTTTGAGCACATGGGTAATCTTTCTCTTTTAAAAGTCCCACTACTTTGGAATCTAACCAGAAATTCAGGATAAAAGCCACGTCAGCATTTGTTATGAACCATTTCTCTCTCACTGAAGGTCTGCCCTATTCCCATTGGGACCCAATCTAAATCCAGCTAGCAAAGATTAACATTTTCAATATGAAACTAAATATCCTCTTTCCCTCTCCTGCTCCCCAAGCTCATCGACTTTCATTGAAGTTTCATTGCTGAGGAATATATGTCCCTTTTTTCGTCATTACTTTATATAGCTTTCCTTTCTTTCTACAGAGAGAGCTGAAAGTTATTGGAAAAAAAATAACTTCTTTCTCTCTCTGTGTGTTGTCTTTCTGTCTATCTAATTTATCTATGTATCTCTATCATTTTGAAACAAGAATATTTAATGGGATAGTAAATTGCTTTAACAATGGCCTCTAGTAGGACTGGCTTAGGGTTAGGGCAGTCCTTTTCGACTATTATGATGTTCTGTTTAGGACATCGGGTTCCTTCTACACACATCTGGACAAGGCCTTACCTTTACAATTTTGCCCTGCTAAAGTTCAAGGAAGCTCATGATACATGTGGTTATATGATGCACGTATTAGCACTCTGCCCCAAAGTATTTTTCTACATTTGTCCTCCCGCTTAACAATTGAGCTTATTGGAGTTGAAAAGGAACATCAGCATGTTATCACTTCTTTCTGCAGCGCTGCCTAGAACAGGGCTGGACATAGAAATGAGGTGTTTTAATGACTCATATAATTATTGGTCATTATTTCAATGGTCATTCCTGAAAATTAATATTGAAAGGGTCATTGAAGGTTAACCAGGGATTTAGCAGCATACTTTGTCACCTAAAGAATAATGTAATTGAAGCATTTCAAAACATAAGAAGCTGAGATATTTAGGACAAATATGCTTGTCATAGGATACAATAATTAAGGAAAGAAAGGTTCGTCTTAATTTTGATAGAGTTTTGATACATTCTGATCAAATGCCTGTCTTCAGTATTAAACATTGCTTCTTCAAAGCAGTACTGATTTTATGTCTTCTCATGAAAAAAGACCCACTCACAGATACACATAGTTGTAGAAGAAAGAATATGTTCCGGGTAAGTGATTAAATGAAGGCAAAAAGCAGTAGTTCCTTTCCAACTACATTCTGGGTAGCAGCTAAGTATTTCTTATTGGAGATCAGATTTAAAATCATACAAATTGGATAAGATACTTTAACAATAATTTGCCCACTCTTACCTGTGCAGAGCAATCTTCAGTATATCCTAGAGGAGTAATATGAGGTAATTATCACCCACTAATCTTTGTGTTATACCTTGTTACATATGCACATGCTCACACACAAATTACAGAATATGCAGAGGAGTTATTTAGCAGATATATTAATGAAGAAAGTGTGGCCAAAAGAAATAGTCTTGAAAAACAGCTGGTACAAAGTTCTGTTGCATCAAAAAGAAATCCAATGATAGTATACATAAATGAATAAAAGTGTTAGTCATGTGATTGTTATTACCAGTTCAAACCTCTTCAAACCCAGATGAAGAAGGTTCTTCGGCAAACCATTCATACAGTTAGTTGCAATTTCTAGTTCTGTACCAATTTACTCTTTCAAAAAAAGTAAGGCAAAGTTTTTAAGGTAAACATGGGTGACCTCATTGACCTGTAGCTCTAGAACCTCCCCCATTTGGGTAATTAAATTTTATTCAGTTTTGTTGCATTTTGTTAGCATGATCATAGTTGAAAATCTGCAGCCAAGGCATCCTAAAAAGGGCCAATTTATTTTCTTCATTTTGACAAAGACACACCCTGAATCCCAACAATGCCCTAAACTTATTAATCAGGTGTAGCCTTTCAAAATAAGAACAATGTGGTACAAACATCTGCACTTTCCATGGGCTTTGGACTTTTTCATTTTTGTGACAAATTACATGTATTTATTTGAAGTATTTTCATATCATTTCTCACTGGAAAGAATCTCATAGTGGTTTGCAAGTCCAATGAAAAACAATTAAAAGCAGTCCTTTAAAAAGATGGATATTAAAGGGAGTTGATGTCTGGGAAAGTCCAGTCTAAACAGAAGACTTTAAAGTAACATTTAAAGGACATTAGTGATTGGTCCTGGAGAGGAAATTAGATGGGCAGGACAGGTATGACCTCTTTGAGACTAAAAGATGGAGCAGGACATTTCGCAAAGAATATTAGTACTTGAGAGAATAATATAATTGGAATAATCTTAATTTGTTTAGGGCTTTGTAGAACAATATTTAAATTAATCATTATGATGGTGGTATTCCTGCCTAGGAATGAATGCAATTAACATATCAGTCAAAGCTGGTAATTGTGTTAGCCCTATAAGGCAGACCATACTAAGAGCAGACATTATGTAGAACTAAAGCTACTTTTCTTAGAATAGCTATAGTAATAAAGTCTCATGAGTATCAATGTACTTCTTCTTCTCCCTCTTTTATTGCCATGTGAATTGGAAGTGGGGGAGGGACACAATATATCTGAGTGATTTTCATAAAACACATTTATGATCTCTATTCATTGGCTTTGCTTATTGGAAGCCTGCAAGACGTTGCAGTTCTGGTCACATGAGGTCCTTGCTTAATGACCTGTGATCCTCACTTAATGTTGGCAGCAGAGACTGCTGAGATTGCCATCACTAAGTTATGCAGTTGATTGATGTCATGCTTTAAGACCACATTGCTTAGTAGTCATAATCTAACTGCTGTCCTAACATGATCACTTTTTGTGCTGATGAAAATTCTTTCTAAATTCCATAATAAACAGATCCAACAGCTTAATACAGATTTTAAACAGCATTGTAGACAAGATGGTGCATTGAGTTGTGTAAGATTGTCAGGGAATCAACCTAATGCTCCTCTTTAGACTCTACCTTAGTGAAAATAGTGCAATCACATAATAGGGCCTCCAATACCAAACTCAGTTCAAAGGAAGCCACAATCAACAGTATCAAAAGTTACTGAGAGATCAAGTAAGAGTACCAGACTCACATTCCTTCTGGCCTCATTAAGTTAATCCAGCATGGTGACCAAGACTCACCCAGTAACCAGACTGGAATGTATGTAGGAGATATTTAGCTAATTTCTTTCTAACTGTTGGATCTGTTTTTTTGTCTTTGTTTTTAATCTATTTTATTTTTGTTGCTTTGCTAATTAAGATGGTCAATACATTGATTAAATATATTTAGAAATAATGGCTATAGGTTTCAGCTACCTATACTGTATTTTAAAATAAAGAAAAAAAATCCTAATTGTAAGAGTCTACAGAGATTCTCAGTCATCCAGTCATGGTTGTCCCAAAGGTGCTTTTTCAAGAGGCAACTGGACTTTCTGTTTTTTCTTTAGAGATGTTTCACTTCTCATCCAAAAAGAGCTGAAGAAGCTGGTTGGATAAGAAGTGAAACATCTTCAAAGAAAAACCAGAGAGTCCAGTTGCCTCTTAAAAAAGCACCTTTGGGACCTAATTGTAAGATTTGTACAACAACAGAACAGTCTTTCTCTTGGTCCTGTAAATTCTCTAACTTGGGAGTTTTTAAAGAAAGGACTGGACAACCATCTCTTGAGAATAGTTAAATTGGTTTTCCTGGACATTATTGAAGATTTAATAAGATTATTTTTTTAGTCCCTTCCAACTCCTCAATTGTATGATTTTATGATGATAGTCTCCAAGAACATCTGTAGTTAAGCAACCATCACTATCTCATTTGCCATGTCCCAAAAGCAATTGCAATGTTTCTGGCCTTCTCCCTGCACCTCCTTTTCCATGTTATCTGTTTCATCTTTTCCTTTTCCTCTCTTTGCTCATCACTTACTCTTTTCAGTGATTAGTGTTCTAGTAACAGGGAGATTTAAACTTATTAGCCAAAAGAGGCTCGATTGAAAATAAGAAATTATGGAATGCTGGAATCAGGCTTCATGTATCTTGTGGGCTGGTTAATTGTATATAGGAATATTTCTGATCAATGCATACCAGTTACTTAGAGTGCAACGGGAGTTGCCCCAATTTTGCATGCCAATTGCCTAAGGGCATTCATTTTTTTTGATATGGAACTCTGTTCTTCAGTACAAGCCAATGAGTTTGAGCCAGCCAACTGTTTGATGAGATGTGCAACAACTGAGATAGAGAAAAAATGAGCAAACAAAAAAAAAAACTGAGATAGAGAAAAAAGTGAGGTCTGTAGGGAGCGTGCATAAGCACACCAACGTGCCTACCGTCCCTGTCCTATTGCTTCTTTTATTTTTTATTTTTCTTATATGTATCCATGTATTCATAACTATGTTTTTACTTATACCTATTATCTTGTAAGCAATTGACAAAATAAAATAAATAAATAAATAAAAATAAAAAACAAGCAAAGTGGAAAGCTGTATATACTTCCTGTATGCATAACAATTATAACTCATTTTCTCAGATGACTGTGGGCCCAAATGTAACTGAAGCATTACAAATCTCTTTGCTTTATTCATTCTGATTCTTAATATGGAGCTATTAATTGCGACAAGTGATTTTGTGATGTCTGTTCATTTAGCTGTGAATCATCAGTTCAGCAGTCCACATGACTCTCAACCTTAGTGCTAGTTAACATTAGAAGCTTCACTAAAAAGCTGGTTAATATTGGCTGCTTCAGCAAAAGGAGCAATTGTGTAGAGATTGATGTCCCTTGCTTTCTGCTTTTCAATCCCATCCTGTGCTTCTAATGTCTAAAGGTGTGTGCCTGAATAACAGTAGAGTCTCATACCTACTAGAACATTATCTCATACCTACTAGAACATTGAGGTGAAGCAGTAGGAGATTATGGAATTTCATTTGTCTTTGGAGATGTATATAATTAGTTTTAAAATATGGTGTCCAAATGACAACAATACTTTTAAGTTGTTTAGAGGATTGTTCATTGTAACCTTGACTCGGAATATATATAAAGGTGGTTTATAGAAGAACTAAATTGGAAAATCTGGAAGCACATATTAATTCTAGAAGGACACATCACAGCCTAGCATAGCTCAATGTTCTCCTGGATTCAAGATTGAGCTGGAAAATAGTCTTGTCTGAGCCCCTGACAGCCTCTGCCAATCAGTATAGAGACCATTGAACTGGATAGGTGGGATATAAAATAGATGCTGATAGGCTACCTGTACTTGAAGCTAAACCTCTTGTGTTTGGTAAATCTTATTCACAGTTCAGTGCATTTGATTGTACTCTCTAGAAACACTGGATTGTAGTAAAGACCTTTCTAGAAGGGTGGCCAAAACATACGCCAGAAATTAAATATATACATTTTTTGCTTATCCTTAGAAAATAGATTGCTGAGAGCCTGCTGCTCAAAGGAAAGTATCTCATTTCTAATCCCTACATAAAGCTCCAGCCTTGTGTTCATAATGGTTTAAACTGGTCTTTTCCAAGCATCCCCCGCACTGCCACCTCAATAGAAAAGGAGGTTCGTGGGCCTGCATCCAAACCCCTTTGAAGAAATAAATCAGGGCTAGGCTTAGATTCCAATCCAATTTCTTCCCATTTGATCGCTTATACCCTACCAGGGCATACATGATACTTCAGCTCAGGGAGCCATCTTGTGGCTGATTCACACAAAACAAGTCCATGTATACCCAGTATTAGTCTCTCCCTCTTTCATCAATGTGGAGTGGCTAGATGGTCTTGGGCAGCAGGGTGAGGGGGTACACGATGCCATGATCATGGGAATTCCAGCGAATGGAGGTGCTAAGTATTTAACAAAGGGCCATTAGTCCTTTACACTTTGTCACCTTGATGCATCTTCTCATTTTGAAAAATGTATGTATATACTATTAATAATTGAAAAACAGTATTAAATATAACATTATAAATACGTATTGGAATAATCAAAAATGGGGATTACAAGTAGAGTTTTTAAAAAGTCCCCCGATGCCATTGTCATTTCAAATCCTTTCATTCTCCTTATAGAGGAGGCGTGCATAAGCGCACCAACGTGCCTACCGTCCCTGTCCTATTGTTTCTTTTATATTTTATTTTTCTTATATGTATCCATGTATTCATAACTATGTTTTACTTATACCTATTATCTTGTAAACAATTGACAAATAAATAAATAAATAAATAAATAAATAAATAAATAAATAAATAAATAAATAAATAAATAAATAAATAGAGATGTGAGATCTTTTTTGGGCAGGGGGAAATATCTTTGCCCATTGCCAGAGACAACTGTAAGAAGATTTGGAGGTTACAGGACTGAGGAATAGTGGCAATTTTTTCATCAATGTAGGTATCAAGCCCTCTTCTTTCTAACTTCTCCTTACAGCAGTTGTTATTCACATGCTCTAAGTAGCTTCCAGTCAGCACAAAGTGAACCATTCTAATTTGCATTTGTGTGCAACTTTTTAGTGATGCTTTAAGAGGTTTTTTGGCAAGATTTCGGAAGTGGTTGCCACTGCCTCCTTCTTGGGATTAAGAGAGAGAGAATGACCCAAGGCCATCCATTTGGCTTTGTGTCTAAGCAGGGAATAGAACTCAACACTTTCTGGATTTCTAGCTTGATGCCTTAATCACTACACCCAGCTGGCTCTTCTGAAATCTTACCAAAGAGATGGGTGGGACTTCCAGGGATTAGTCCAGGCAGTCCCCAGGAATCAAGGCACACCAATATTACATCCCAATTTAAATCCATCTAGCCACTGCATTGCATTTGATGAAATAACCTGTACTCACAAAAACATATGCCCTGTAATAAAATTTGTTATTTAGAAAAGATGTTACTAAACTCCTTGCGATTTGGGGCTGGCATAGAGTACCATGATTCTCCTCCTATAATGCTATAATGTTTGCCCTGCCATGAATTATCTTTTATCCTTCCAAATTATGTTGCTGTTCCTCATCACGCACTGGTACTGTATGTGCTTGGTGATATAACACATAATTAAGTTTACTTTATTGATTAACCCTTAGGCCATATCAAAGTACAGAGTTCCAGAAATGGGACTCTGATGAGCCCTGACTATGAAATGGTGGCTGTCCTGTGACTCTCAGATGATCTCCTTTCAACCTTCCTTCTGCAAAGTCATCTATGGAGATTCTCAGTCATCCAGGTCATGGTTGTCTCAAAGGTGCTTTTTTCAAGAGGCAATTGGATTTCTCAGTTTTTCTTTGAAGACGTTTCGCTTCTCATCTTGGATGAGAAACAAAATGTCTTCAAAGAAAGTGCAGTTGCCTCTTGAAAAAAGCACTATGGGGCTACAAAGTCCTTGTCATGGCAAGATTCTCAGTTTCCTGGAGCTTGACTGGGGTTTACTGGGCTGTTACAGAAAAGTGTAGAAGCTGTGTTATTTCAAGTCCTGCTATTTATCTAGTTAAGCAACTACCTATACACTGACAGGCAGCAGCTCTTCAGTAGAGCCCTTCTTAGCTCTACTTGGGGAAACATGGAACTTTTGCAGAAACTTTTGCACTAGGCTGTGGTAGCTTTAATCTAGTGGCTCTATCCTAGGTTGTATTTGTAGCTGTACTCTTTAATAGTGCATATATTATTGGCTGAAATTTTAAAACAGGATTTGGGAACTGTTTGCGTTAGAAAAATACAGCTTCAGCATTTCAGATATTAGAAGGCTGCAGATTCCATCAACCTGTTAGCTAGAAATGTTAGACCACCAGACCATCTCAGGGCATTCCCTGGTGGTGAGATCCATTTCTTATTGCAATAATTCAGAACAACTATTAAATTTAATTGCACAGCTCTATCTTTAAATAACTTTTTAAATGTGCTTCCCAAATAGCAGGAACTATGCTTGAGCAAAGGAGACATGGTAAATTACATGGAGATTTTGAATATGTTTCATGATGTAACAGGGAGATTATGTTATGAAGGCAGATAAAGTTGCACCTGGAGGCATCTTCCAGAACCATGACGTGAAAGTGTTTAGCTGTTCCTCAAGGCTGCACCATAAATTATTTTTTCACTTATGTATAGCGGTAAGAAAAATTATACACCATCATATGATATCCAAAGTACTGTACAAGTATGCATGTGATTTTTAAGTTATTTCAGAAACCATTTTCCTTACAAGAACACCAGGAAAAAATACTAGCAATTACATCTGTACAACTTTTCCAACTAAAATGTAAGCTGATCGTAGCTTATTCTAGTTGTTATAGAACTTTGAATGCTTGCTGCTAATGTAGAAAGACAGGTGGTTGGCTGCTGAATTCAAAGAGGAGAAAGGAAGGAATAGTCTCCCTAAGTATCTTCTTAGGGAGTCCAGACACTCTTCACAATGATGCATAAGTTCTTGGTTTTCGGTTTAGTTTTCCAAGAGACTTGAAAAAGAATAATGGAACCTGGAAAATGATTGAAATGCTAGATTGGTAGTTGTGAAGATCCAGGTATAAGCCTACACTCAGCCATGGAATTCATGTCTTCGGACTAGTAACTTTGTTTTGGATAAAATTAGGAAAGACCTCCCTGTGGGACTCCTGGGACTCTCAGAGCAATTACAAAATATAAATGACGTAGCTGTTTTATTCTGTATTACCAGTGTACTTGAAGCTTTATAGCTTTAGGACAGCCTTTTAAGACAGAGAGTGGGCCCTATCACAGGAGTGAGAGGGTGGGAGGAAAGAATGGAGGCAAATGGAGGACTGTGTGATCTGTGCTATTAGATACACGCTTTGAGGGACTATGAGAATGGATTTGAGGAAGGTTTAAACAATGCACTGCTTGCGTTGTAGCCAACTTGCCACAGCCAAACCCCAGTGGGACAACTTGCTACGGCCAAATTGCCATGGGACAATTCAAAGCTTTATTAATAATTTCATTTGGTTGATTTTATTATTGGTGACCACATTTTCATCAAAATTATTGTAAGTCTTGTATTTCTGAACTGACTTTATTTTTTTATTAGCTATGGTTCTGTTGAAATTAATTTAACTTTTGTATTTGTTGACTTGTCCTGTGACAGTTATCCCACGGCAAGTTGGCTGTAGAGAGTTGGCCACGGCAAGTTGTTCCATTCTGTTTGAGGAAAGGAAGAGAAAGAGCATCTCCTACACATCCAGGAGGGGTGTTTTCTAGAACCAGGGAAAAAATATGAAAGGAGTGTTGAATTGAGCAGAGACTTTGGTTTTGTGGAAAGAAAGGAAGTCACAAAGAAAGAAGTAATAAGCACAAACAAAAGCTAAAAGTTGGAAAACTGTGGATCACTTTGTAAAGAAGACAGAGTACCAGATGGAGACGGGAATGAGAAGCCAGGAAAAGGATCTGAAGCAAAGAAAGAAACTAAATGGTTTGGACAGTGGAATTTTGAATAGAAGTGCAGATGAATGCAGACTGAGCAAAGAAAGAATGCTCCCAAATTATTGCTTTAAGAGGATTCTGCAGGCTGAAGCAAATAGCAGTTATGTAAACATGGTTTCATGGGATAATTCATATTTCTATGAATACTCTGCTCCAAGGTAGGCCATAAATGGAGACTTTGTTATGTAGATCCTATACCTTGGATCACTTTTGAATAGTTCCCATATGTTGGAAACAAAATCCAAATTCGAAAGCTTTAGTTAGTTTATATTGTTTTTATGCTATGTGAACAAATTTCTCCATTCTGAAAAGTACAATAAAGTTTGGGAAACTTTACTTATCATCTAGAAAATAACCAAAATAAAGATGAGGGAACACTTTACAAAATAGCTTTGATTCACAAACTTAAATCTGGTGTGCAAATGAGTCATAAATGAATTCCTCTAGGACAGGGTTGTCAAACTCACATTGTCAAGGAGGCGTCACATGACGTATCGGGACTTTTTTCCCCCTTCGCTAAACCGGGCATGGGAATGGCTAGCACATAACACATCCGGTCTGCAGGAGTTTGACAGCCGTGCTCTAGGAATATTCCTTGATGGGGAGAAATCCAATAATGGATTTCTTTTTTTAAAAAAAAAAATCACCATATATGTATATTCAGTTTGGATGCTTCATCTGTTTTTTTTCCTGCAGAATTCTGAAATGTTTCCTCTGTTTATGACATATACATATAATATATTTGCATATATACTTATTTTGCAGCATGCTGGAATACTCTTTGGACTTGCAGAATGTCAGTTTCTCAGCCGTTCGGACAGTCAGGGTACTCCGGCCTTTGAGAGCCATTAACAGAGTTCCTAGTAAGTTGAATTTCTTTTCTCCCTTCTCCCCCTCCCTTTGGTAATAGTTCATCATTTCTGATAATGAGGAATCAAAAGAATAAATTGGAGATTACATATTTTCCAAAATTGCACTGAATATGCTCCCCTTCAGCACATCAATTATCGGGGTGTTTGCCAGACCATTATGAATGAATAATCCAGTTGGTTCCTTTTTGATGAATTGTCCTTCCATTTGAGCCATCCCCTCAGAAAATGAGGAATTTATTTATTTATCAGATTTATACATCGCCCATCTCACCACCTAAAGGACTCTGAGTGGTTCATGTTATTATGATCAAACCCAGGATGAAGCGTTTGTATTTTGTTTCCAAAAGTGTTTGCCTTTTTTGTGTTTTGCTTCTCTTTCTGAAGTGTTTTTTTTTTTTTTTGTTAATGTCTCACATGAATCAATTATTCAGCTTGTTTAATTTTTACCATTCATTCCCTTGATTTGGAAACATTAGTGGTTTGTGATGGAAAAGGATGGATGAGTTATTAGACACAATATCGGCATGAGGACATGTATGGATATACTGTAGTTATGGAAGGGTGCTTTCTTCCACTAGCATTTAATAACTTGCAGAGGATGATAAACAACAAATCCTCTTCCTTAAATTGCCAGATGCTCCTTGATTTAAGGCAATAAAGTCTTTCCAACATTACAGATTGTTGGGCATTAGATTCCAGCCATTTCAAAATCAGTTGTTTTTCTGGAGCACCTGTTTTCTAATTCCTATCTTCAGCTATGCATTATATTGTATGCCCACATTCCTTTTAATGTGATCCCTTTCATCTTCAACCTTCTGAGAAGAATGAGTTCTCCAGAAATAATGAAACATTTTCCATTTAATTCTATCAAAACAGCATGTAAAATAATGGATACAGTTATTTGTTTTAGAGAATTGGTTTATCAGGAGGAAAACAAAGAGATTTGCAACTCTTGGCCTTCTTCATTTGGGCTGTAGATTCAGTGTTCATTTTCGGACCGCTTACTAGAATTTGTTCTTTTTCTTCAGTGATGGAAGAGTTTCCTCCCAAATTGGACTAGAAGACTTCTAAGGTCCATTCCAACTCTGTTATTTTGCTATTCCTAGATTTGAATGGCTATTCTATTTAAACATGGTACACACACACACACACACACACACACACACACACACACACACTTTTAAATTAGGAAAAATAGTTTTTCAAGGTCAAATACCCAATGATAATAAATCATGACAGTAAAGCCAGAAGTATGGGATGGTAGCAGTCATATTAGGACTGGAGAGTCACAGGTCACAGAAGCTCACTGGATGATCATACAGATCATCACTGCAAACTATCTCACAAAGTTGCTATGGAAGAGCAAGTGCTATGTAAGTCTTCCTGAATTGCTGAAGAGAAGGTGAGATATCAATACAAACCCTCTGGAATAGTCTGCCCCCAGAGATACGCACCAACACGGACCTGAGAGCCTTCAGACGGGCGTTAAAAACTTGGCTCTTTGAGCAGGTTGGCCTAGGCTGACACAAGATTTTAATTTTGTCTCTCGTTTTTAATTGGTTTTGAATATTTGGGGTTTTAATTATTTTATGGGGGAGGGGTAAACTTTTTAAAATTTAAACAGCCTAAATTATTTAATTCATTTTAATTTTTGTACAGTGTATTGGGGTTATGATCGGCTGTGCACCGCCCTGAGTCCCTCGGGAGAAGGGCGGTATATAAGTATTTAAATAAATAAATAAATAAAATAAACCACAAAGAAACCTGAATTTATTGTGCATCTATAATGCCTATGCCTATAAGGGAGCTTCAAAGGCTTCAATAGTTGAATTTTGACAGTTTGTATTTTGGACTCCTTTGTACCTCTGAAAATCAAAAGTTGATTGTAGCACCTTGATTGCAAACTACTGATGTTTTAGTCAGATGTTTTAGGAAATTAGTTTGTTTTCTATGTCAGGGATTCTCCAATTGTGGGTTCTTAAACCACCACCACTAACCCTGTCCCCCAGTGGGATCTTGAGCAACTTGGATCATAGATTTTTTTAAAACTGATCATAGTGGAAGCAGTGTCAAAACTTGGTCCTGCTTTGAAAGGGAAAACTTGAAGTGAACTCACTTGCATAAAGCAGGGAGCCAAGCCTGGAGTGATCTTAAAGGGTGCCTAACTTGTGGGTCTAGTTGTCTGTCAAAATCACTGCCAAGCACAACATAACAGTGGGTGGCAAATGGTCTTGTGTACATGTGTAACCCTTTGAGTCTCTGCAGAAGTCTATATATTAATGATGTTCATTTATTATAAATCTCTAGAATATCAAAATGGAAATGCTGGGATAAATGACAAAGTTAAGCACGACCAATCTGATAGAAGTCATGTTAAGCCAAAAAAGTATAATGGGTGTTTCGTAACATGTACTAAGCTGTGCATTTTTTCTTTCACAACCTTAAACTTAATGAAGTCATTACTTCTGAAGGGTTACAACAATTTATTTATTGTTGTAGTGGAGAACACCTGTTCTATTTCATATACCTTATGGTTTTCTTTTTTCTTTTTCCTAAACAAAAGCAAGAGGTTGTTTGAATTATTATGTCAAGCCAATCATATTGAAAGTCCAAAGCATCTGAAATCTGATGCATCTAATTCAGTAGAGTGCCTAAATAAAAGTCAAAATTCCATCCTGCCCCTGCATTTAATAGCTTAAGTAGGTACAAAGCTCTGTAGCACAGAAGAAGACCCATCTGGTTGAATTTGTCTGTTACCTTGACAACACAAGAAATTCTGACCTGGATCCATCTGTCAGAACCTGGAAGTTCCTAGGCTATATTTGCTTTTCTAATCTTGTTAAATTAAACTTAATCTACCAGGATGTTCCCTGTTATTGTTGCTGCTGCTTTTATCCTTTTATGATACAAGCACCTCCATTGAAACATCCCCCCCCCCTCAAGCAGAATAGATATATGGCTGAATTTATCTGCCTCTATCTAACTGGAGATATAATTTGCTTCATACATTTGCAAATCCTGGGTAATTTATCTTTGATCCTACACAGCAGAGCTGAGACTGCCCAGGAAGCAAAATGAGGAAAAGTCAGAATCACAAATAAATGTACAGACTTAAGGCAGGTCATCAAGTGATGTGCTTGAAAGGCTGTTTTGTTACCAAGAGAGGAAGTAGAAAAAATAAATGATCTTATAATTTTTGAATATTTTTTTGCAGTCAGATTAGAGTCAGTGTTGGTTGGAAAATGTTAATGTATTGAGAAACAAAAGCATAAAGAGATTTTATGAATACACAGGTAGGGGAGTATGGAACTTTTAGGGTAGCTTCTTTGCCAGGTGCCTGTAATTCTTACTGACTTATGAGAAGTAAGAATACAAAGACTGATAAGCAGTGAGATAGAATCTTTCTCCTGTAAAAGTTTTGCCTGTAAATGGAGCAAGATATTAACAAGAAGTCAAGCAAGTAACGGAGAATGTAGCTGAGTTAAAAGAATGGACAGAATGCAGAAGGAAAACCTGGTAGACCCTATTCACACATAACATGTTTCTGTACACAGACAGACATAGTAGTTTCCTTACTGGATTAAAATATAATATTTCATGTAATTTGTGTGTGTTCACTCACACACAACATATACAACCATAAATAAAAATGTAAACCCAACACACATAACTGTGAAGAGTCCACCTAATAGCACTGGATCTGTTTTTATATATTACTTTGGTGCTGTCCTGAAGATGACTGTATTCCCTTGTACAACAACTTTTGTAGGTCTCTGAATTCCCTTTAGAACTGAACAGCAAACTGTAATCTAATGGGAGAGAGGACATAAAAGAACATTGGCCTTCAATCTTTTAAGACCAGAGATAATTATGTCATCTGTTGAGTGTCCAGGATGATCAATGAATTTTTGCTTACAGATGGGGCAGAATGCCATGAATTATTATTTTGATAGGAACTTGCCAAGTTTGTATCTCCTGAATGAATATTTGGATCTGGATGCAGTTATCCTTTAATATCTACATTTCTCAGAGCTTTGCATTGATATGAAATGCATATCTTAAATGTGCACAAAAATATGAGGAATAGGGTTTTAAATTACATGAAAAAGCATTACATTTAGGAAACCTGCTTACTAAAAATACAACATTAGACAAAATTGTGTACAAAATGTATATGTAACAGACAAATCTTTAAAAAGCTGGATATAGAGGGAGAAGATAGAATTGATTTATAAGAGGAAAAATTAAAAACTGAAGGAAATTAAATTATCTACCCCTAAGTGAAAAATGAATAAGAGGATAACAAAATGTTTTTGATAAGCAAACAAAGTCAAAAAAAATATTATAAAACAAGTCAGGCATTTTGCATTACAGCTAGTTAAAGATTTCTGTCAAAGCTCAATATGTTTTAAAGTTAAATTCAATTGAGTTCTCTGCCAATAAATGTACACTATTGCAGTCATGCTCCATAAATTTAAGTATGACATTTTACTGGTGGCTTGTTTCTGATACCTTTGTTTTATACTGTAGCTATTAATCAAGTATAAGAATGTGGGGTTGTTGTTTTTTAAAGAAACAGCAATACAGCTTTTTTAACATATAAAAAGGATACTTCTATCAAGATTCATCTATACTGAGATGTAACTCTAGATTTCCTTGGATCTGTGGGAGTACTCATGGTGAACTCTGTACTTCAGAATTGTCCATCATGCTGACTGTACATTTTCTTTTTTAAAAAAGTAAAGAACTTGGGTTACTTTCCTACATGTTCTAGGGTGGTATGTTTCCATATGTCTTCAGTGATTGATATGTGTTGCTGAGCCCACACCAACTGTGAACTCTTACCACACCTGATTAGATTAACATTGATTAATTAGAATATGTTGTGGACTCATTAGGAAGAAATCCAGAGAGATCACATTGCAAAATAGCCTTTCCGTGTTAACATCTTAAAATTATCTGTCAACCCCCAGCCCAGAATTCCCAGCCTGTTCTGGGACACATTTAAAAGAGTCTAAATTGGAAAAAAAAACTCCTGTAGCATGTATGGTTATTAGCTCTAATATCCTTCTTATCTTACAATCAGGATGAGCTAGCTCAGCAGAATTTCTCATCCTAAAACACAGCTTTTATTTGCTTTCTTAGGTATGCGCATCCTGGTCACCCTGCTTTTGGACACACTGCCTATGTTGGGGAATGTCCTCCTTCTCTGTTTCTTTGTCTTCTTCATCTTTGGTATTGTTGGAGTCCAGCTTTGGGCAGGGCTGCTTAGGAACCGCTGCTTTCTGCCTGAAAACTTCAGTCTGTAAGTATAAATGAGGTATGCTTGCACAGGTTCTTTGAATGTGCTGAGGGGTTTCAATAAATTAAAATAGTAGTTCCCATATGCACTGCAGTATTTATACACAGAGTGTGAGTATTTCTGCCTGCTGATGTAACACAAGTGTAAATTCTCTAGCAAATACCTAAAATCCTCAGTAACATAACACTTTTTTCAGAATGTGTCCCATTGCCATGACTGATAGTTGCCCAGCAGCGGTGATAGAAATGTCCTCTTTCGAATATGTCCATCAGCAGTCACAATACTCCAAGAAGGGAGAATCAGCTACTAAATTGCAATTCTCAGCAACCAAAACTCTGACAGCCATTACAAATTAAGGGGGAATTTCCAACCTCCCACTAAATGGAAGAGGGGGGGGGGTGGCTGGAGAACAGCAATTGGCTCAGGAAAGGATTCAGGATTCAATTCAGTCAGAGATAACAGGAATAGGGCAAGAAGAAGAATCCAGTCTTATCAAGATTCATCATCATGATTCACCATCACGGACCCAGTACCTAATCAATTAACCATTGTGTTTGGTGAGACCTTTTGAGATTGTCTAAAATCTCAACCTTTTCATGTGTGTGAGTTCAGAAATCTCTCAGTCATTCTGTTGAAGTCTCGATTTTCTAAAATGGACACTTTGAGATCATCAGTAGAATGTCTCAATGGATATTATCTGATTGATGTTACTTTGTTCTTGTTCTGAGTCCTGACATTCATTAATGTTTTGGACAAATATCCTTTGGTTTTTCTTAATTATCTGTTTGGAGCCATAATAGAGTAACACAGTTCTCATTGTACGTCAGAGGTCTTCAAACTTGACAAGTTTAAGGCTTGTGGACTTCAACTCCCAGAATTCCTCCTCCAGTCATGTTAGCTCAGGAATTCTGGGAGTTGAAGTCCACAAACCTTAAAATTGCCAAGTTTGAAGGCCGTTGTTGTACGTGGTCTGATTCAAGGGTGAAAGGCTGAATGGAGGGTGAGGGATGTCTAAGTTTCAAAAAGCATTCAAACCAACAATTCAAGAATGAACCTGGCTAAACCTCTCCTAAATTTTGCTTTGAAAGTTTTTCTATGACCTGAGTGTGTTAGGAAAGTGGAATGTGCCTCCCCCCTCCCCAACAAAATATGTGTGAAAGTATCCTCAGGATGAATTAATTTATTATGAAATAAACTTTGGTGCATCATAGCTTGCTTTATATTGTCCATAGAACCCATCAGTTTGGATGACAAAGAAATCTAGAAGCTTAGGGAGCTGTAGAAATGGCCCCTGGGTTGCCAAGCAGTTTGGAATTGCAAGTTGTCCACCACTGACTTCAAGCCAGTTTATTTAGGGTTATGACTGTTTTCCACTTCCCCCACTTACTGACGTACTCTAGTAATTGTGCAAATAGCAAGGTGGGTTGTTATTAGATTCTGCCTCCCTTTGAAGTGTTTTATGTTTTTCATAACCATAAAGAAATAACAGCAGATATATGGAACTGAAGCTGTACATGTATCCTATCTAGTATCGCATCTTACCTCAGATAACAACCAGCACAAAATATTTGAGGGAAAGAGATAATGTGGAGTGATGTATTTATCTGACATCATTTTTTAGATTCAAAACATCAGTAGTTTAGAGACATTTAAAAAAAGAATTGCCATTCCAGGCAATCAGTGTGCTTTCACCTACAATTAATTTCTCTGATTGCTTGCTCTGAACTCAATTATCCTATTGGCCCCTGTAACATCTCTGAGCCATTAGTTCCTCCTATTGCTCTGTTGACTGCATGGACACCATTTTTGCTCTGTTCCATTTTCATACTGTTGCTTTGTAAGAATAACAGTGTGATTTCTTTTTGCACTGTGAAAAGAACATTCCATCTTTACTTGATCCCCAGCTAGTGTGATTTTGGTTCTGCAACCAGCCCTGTGTCTCTTTCTTCCAGGCCTTACACATTGGAGCTGGAATCCTACTATCAGACAGAGAATGAAGATGAAAGCCCTTTTATTTGCTCCCAGCCTCGAGAAAACGGGATGCGGGATTGCCGCAGTGTTCCCATACGAAGGGAGGAAGGCCTGGTGTGCACCCTGAACTATTATTCCTACAACGACACTAGCAACACCTCTTGTGTCAACTGGAACCAATATTACACAAACTGTTCTGCCGGGGAGCACAACCCTTTCAAAGGAGCTATCAATTTTGATAACATTGGATATGCATGGATTGCAATATTTCAGGTGAATCAAAAGGACTTAAACCGTGATCTCATGCTGTTGCAGCAACTGGGAAAATGAAGTTTGTGAAGTTTGTTCAGAAGTATATATATATTTCAAATCTGAACCAAATAATTAAATAGTTGAGAATCTGCAAGTCCTGTTTTTCCTGTAATAAATATAGGTTCTGAGGGCACCAAATGTGCATGTGTTTTTTATTATTATTTTCCATTGAATTATGTCAATTTACAGTATTGTGTGTGTGTTTTTTTAATGCAAAGATTGAATACAGAGGTGGGCAATTGGGAGCCCTAGAAGCAGTCAGTGCATTCTTTGGTCTTGTTTAAGGTGGTCCTTTGCAAGTTACCTGTTTAGACCCCAGGTAAGAATTTTCTGACCCTTCCCCATAACTGTAACTTTGGGGAAGACAGAAAAGAAGTAAGGAAAAAATGTGAAAGAATATGAAAAAAAAAAAAAAGGATGATAGATATCGCATCCACCTTGAGCCCTGGTCCATCCTACTACTTGATTTAGCCTTGTCTACCAAGTAGCGTCAAACAGATTACTCTGACAGAATGTGACCTTCAATATGGACAAAGTACCTTTTGGGTGACTTAAAAGTTTCATAGGTATTTTCTTAGATGTCTACCATTCCTTGCCCTTCACAGCCCTACATCCATCAAGATGAGCTAACCAATGCCTTCCTTTTCTTTTGCCTTATCATAGGTCATCACCCTGGAGGGCTGGGTAGATATCATGTACTTCGTCATGGATGCTCATTCCTTCTACAACTTCATCTATTTCATTCTCCTGATCATTGTGAGTTTCGTCTCCAGTTGTGTCAATCAGAAGCATTAAACCTAGATTTCCACTGAAGAAAAGCCATATTGAGGTGCATGGAAGGACTGATAAGATAGGATTTATTATGAAAGCCTCCCAAAACATGGTAGCTGGATAAAAAAGTAAACCAGATCCCATGTGCTTCTAGCATTTGCAAGGTGGTATTGAAATCACTTAGATACTGGTTTCTTCACTATTTATTATTCATGCTGTCTGTTCTACATTTTTATTTTAATAAGCAAATGTTGAAAAAAGAGAACCAACTTTAAAAGTTAGCATATAACTGGCATTAGATGAGGCTTGAATTTGATTTACGGTGACAAAGACAAATGCAAATAATTTTATCTTGTATTGGCTTTTATGTGAAAGAAACCTGCTGACTATGATATTTTTGTTCTTGTTTTGGTAGCCTCAAATAACCTCTACACTTTCTTTATAATATACATAACAGATTTAATAACAGCTGTTTAGATTTTGTCTCTTTCTGCCTTACCCCCAATATTTGTCAAGATTATACAAAGCTTGTATGTCGGGGGGAAATGGGGAACCAAGTTACGGAAAATAGTATTTAGACAGGTAAAATATAGGAATAAACTTTTGAAACAAAAACCTCAGATACATTCACATTAAACTACACAGGTAGTAATTATTTAGGATCTGTTTATAATTGTGGTTTTTTAATCCAACCATAATCAGTATCATTCTTACTCCGGATCATTGCAAATGCAGACAGGATACATACACATTGTTAGATCATCTGTGATTCTCTAAGTAGACATGGACATAGATTAGAATCTGTAGCTGAAGCTGTGGGGCTACAGGTAATCTCTTAGGAATTTGGAAATCACCAACAATTGTTACTGAGGATAAAATTATTAAATGCATGATTGCATATAAATTGAATGAAATCACATTTAATCCTGCCCCACCAATTTGAAATAATACCTCAGCAAATATGCAGATGCTGTGTAAATGATAGTGGGTAAAAATACAAACTGTAAATAAAACAGGAAAATTAATAATTTCTAGAATGCTGGCTTGAGGACTTTGAGATAATTATTTACAGAGCATTAGAGAATATTGCAACAATTTGTACACTTTAATGAGGAAGAATAAATGTGAAACAGGTGTCAGGAATGTAGGCACTGTTTCAGGCCATTAAGGCCACTTTTCAGAAAGCAGAGTTCAGATAAATCTTCCTAGGGAGGGACTAGATATACAGGACTAGAGGTAATACTAGACTAAACTTGGGGGCCACAGGTTTAACTCTTTCATGGCTATGTTAAATTTAGAGCGAGTGTAATGAGCCACAAGAGTAAGGCAGAATCTATAACATGTGGTATAAGCAAACCAAAATTCTAAAGCCTAAAAAATCCTAAGCTTTTTCAGGGCCTGGATATTCATTTATTATTATTTATAAGAAATATATTCTCCAGAAACCTTCAATCCTATTCTACAAATAAGACATGTAGATGTAAGCAAATAAAAATGAGAAGCAAATAGGATTAAACCCAAATTTCAGAAGACTCAGAAAAATAAAGATTCTGGCCAGACACCAAAAGACAGTAATGCTTTTGTATCAGGGGAAGCGTGATGCAGACTAGAATGTACCATAACTATAACTCTACCACTGAAACAAGGGGTTTTTTTTTGTGTGTGTATTGTTTTGTTTTGCTTTTGTGGCCATCTTCTGGTTCTTATCTGGCAAAGGCTCCATTGGAGGCCTTCAGCTGAAGCTCTTAGGGTATAAGCTGTTACATATGGAGATAAATGTTATTTCATGCTTCTAGGTCTTAAATCATGAATGCTATATGGCCAAAGGCGATACCTGGAATCTAAATATAGAAATGGACTGAAGGCTAGGACCAGTTGGTCTAAGACAGATATCATCATGTCCTGATTGAGTTTAAAATGTAGAACTTAGATTCTGTACTAACTGCAGTTTCAATAGCCTTCAATATACTTCAAAGACATAGTTCATTACAGTCATTTTACCTAGGGTTTACTAGAATAAAAGAAGCTGGTATTACATATGGTAGAGTACCCAACTTCGCAGCTGGCAGGCCTTTGATAGCGGATTGAATTAAAAGTGGGGTTTTTTTCCAAACACAAGTCTTTCAAAAAAAATTTTTAACAAACTTGATTAAGATGAAAACAAGAGTGTTCCAAACGTTTCAGAAAACTGACCTCCTGAATTAGGAACCAACGCTTAGTATTTATGTCTGCATGAAGGTGGAAATATTCTGAATCTTTTTCTCACAGCCTCATAATATACCGGAGAAGAGGTGAGCCCCTTCTCTGATAAAGGGGGGGTCTGCAGTTGTGAATGAGATACACTGAATGGTGATTTGAATCTTTTTCAGCCCCCAAACCCATTTTTATACCAATATTGCCTGGCTATGCAGTCCTAGGAGAAGCCGAGGCTCTTGATCCTTTTTGCCACCAAAAAGTTTTTGCTTGTCGGTGAGTTTCACATACCATTCAGTTATGTCCATGAGGGATCCTTGGTGCTCTCTGAGCTTGGTTGTTGTTTTGCAGAAGTTGCATTACCCAAACTAGGTAACATCGTCAGTGCACTCATTTTAAACCTGAGCTACAAATGTTCTCCTTTATTAATTATGTCCGTTTACATTGCCTCAGTTTGCAAATATATGTACTCATGCTATAATCACATCAAGGGTATTATAATAATAGATTCCATCTGCAATGGGAAATGTTTTTTGGGGACATGAGATTTTAACCCAAAAAAAAAAAAATGCTGGGCAAAAAGAACAAGAGTACAGTTTCCATGGATGGGGAACCTCCTAATTAAGTAGACTGACCAGGACATCCATGCAGGGCCAAGAAAAAGCAAAATTAACATTGTGATGTAAACTGTGTCCCTTTTTTTATATGCCCATTGTGGGGATTATTATTTTTTCATTCTGACAAAACTGGTGGCCTGAGTGAATACTCTTGTAGAATTAAGTTAGCCAAGAGAAAATAATCAGTTGTAGGCTGCTTTTTGAGATCTTCAGACTGAATAGCCACCATCAGGAACTATATAAAATGCAGCCTAATGAAGAGCCTGGTTTTGGAGTAAAAGTCAGACTCTTCAACTGCAGGCAGCTGCTGCCTGTTGGGTGCCAGCTAACAAAGGAAAAGATTTCTTCTGAAAACAGCCAGAGACTTCAAAAGGAAAGTATCTGCCTTGAAAACACTTCAAGTGAATATATTTAGAGGGGGGGAAACCTGCTTAATTGTAATAATTACAAATAGACTGCCAAGAAATCTTTTAAAGTCAAAATAATCTTTATTGAGCTATTGCATTGTCATTGGTGAAATGAGGAGGTCAGGGGGTGTGTGAGGTTGAGATGAGGGGGAATGAATATCTTGATATGAAAGAAAGGAAGAGAAGAAGGGCAGGGAATATCCTTAGGTGCCTCTCCCATAGAGAGGGATGGCTGCTATCTTGGGGTGAGTTTGCTGGTTTTTTTCAAGCTGGTTAAAGTCGATCAATTCTGTATGGCGATTTTTAGGTTTAGATGTGCTTCCCACGTGACTCCTGAGCTTGAGAAGTTCGTGACAAACTCAGAATGTATAACACCGAGAAAATTGAGGCATCATCACAGTAGTTATTAAAGTCCAGGGGGAAGATTGCTAATTACTGAGTCTCCTCCGCTTGCTGTGTCTCCTTCTTGTCACTGCCAGTTCATCTGTAAATTCCATGTGGGAGGTCATTAGGAAAGACATTGAAAATGACATTAATCCCCGCATTGTTATTGCCCAGCCGCAGTTGGACTACTCTGCCTAGTTCTATTCCCTGTGTCTCAGAAAGAAGCAGGAAGAGCTAGAGGAATTGCAGATAAGGGCAATCAAAATTATCAAGGGGCTACAGCTAACTCTTTGATGTGAGAGGGTTACATCAAGTGGGGGACAGGATAAGCATAATTAGAAAGGCAAATAGATAGAGACACATATGAAATATGGAGAGTGTAAGATTAGCAGCAAGGTAATTTTTGTCATGCCCTCAAAATACAAGAACCGATGTTTGTTCAATTAAATTAAATGGTAAAAGATTGAGGAGGGCATCATCATGGACCACATGGCTGTGGAACCTGCTCTCAGAAGAAGGAATGTGGTAGTATTGTGTCTAAGGTAAAGGTAAAGGTTCCCCTCACACATACAGTATGTGCTAGTCATTTCTGGCTCTAGGGGGCGTGTTCATTTCCGTTACAAAGCCAAAGAGCCAATGCTGTCTGAAGACATATCTGTGGTCATGTGACCAGCAGGAGTAAATGCCAAAGATGCACAGAACGCTGTTACCTTCCTACTAAAGTGGTCCCTATTTTTCTACTTGCATTTTTACATGCTTTCAAACTGCTAGGTTGGCAGAAGCTGGGATAAGTAACGGGAGCTCACTCCATTATGTAGCGTTAGGGATTCGAACCGCCAAACTGCCAACCATTTTGATCGACAAGCTCAGCGTCTTAGCCACTGAGTCACCACGTCCCCATCTCAATACAACTCATTAGAAATAGCCGAGAAAGTGGTGTATGCTCACATCCTTCAGGATATTTGGGTTTCAGCTTCTCTTTATCAGGAGTGACAGTCTGTGGAAATGATAGTCTCAAGCATCCGGAAATCACCAACTTGCCTACAAATGACATAGTCCAGTACTTGTTCCCAAACTTTCTGACTTTGTAGACCGGTGGCAGCAATGGCAGTGGAGAGGGGATGGTTCTGTGGGTGCACCACCTTCATTTGTGCAAGCGGCTCGCGTAAAGGGAGCTTTGCACACAAAAGCTTGAGTGCCTGCCATTTGTGAAAGTGGAGACTGCGCTTGTGAGCATGCTCACCTGCTGCTTATGTGGCCTGGTTCTAAATGGGCCAAGGGTTGGGGACCCCTGAAATAGCCTAATCCAGCAGGTCCTTTACTACATTCTTGAAGTTTAGGAGAAAATCTATCTAGCTTGATGTGGTGAAATGAAGGAATTACACCCAAAGCCATAGAACTATATAGATATAAACCAGCTCAATTATTTTTCATCAAAGACTTCTCTGCTGTCATAACAGTAAAATGTCTGTAATATGATATGTATTTAAGGAGCAAAGTGCCTTTGCCATATGCCTTTTACAGCTTCTTGTTTTCTAGCACATTGCCTAAGCATTTAAAATTCTATAAAAACCCAAGGAACTTTTTCATACCCAGCACACATTTATCCTTCTGCTATAACCATCTCTTCTTCATGCAATATTTTATTCTTTTTACATCTCTTTAAATTGTAAAGGTAATTTGTCATGTGGCTCAGAGGAACTGCTGCTTAAGAAATATGAGCCAAAACAACGCTTGCTTGAAGGCATGCAAAACTATTCGCTTCTTTGATTTCCAGACAGTTTTTGAAAATATAACTTATAGGATGTGTTTAGACTTCAAAATTGCCATTTGTTTTATATAGCTTGGGGGTTCTGGAAGCAGAATGTACATAATCTGTCTTTATCCTTGCTGCAGTCTATAGGAGCTTTTTTCAAGCCTAATTGTAGGATAAGGTTGGAGGGGGTGATTCGTAACCTCATAGATACTCCTTCAAGCACTACAAAGTGTTTCATTTCCCCTCTTCCAGTGTGTAAAGCTGTGTGAAAATGGACAGGATTGGTCAGGTATCTCCATGGACTTCCAAAAATTTTGCCAAGAAAACTGCAGGGACTGATCCAGACAGTTGCCACAGTTAAGCCTGACTTGAAGGCTCTCCTGGTCCTTGAGAAGGACTCAATAGGTGGACAGAAATGCCAAACCCAGTCTTAACATCTGGCTGACAGGGCAACCACTCATAATAATATGAAAGCATGTATGGGTATAGGGATTTAGCACTGTGCATCATTAGAAAGAATGTGCAACACACACATACCCTGCTGCCAGATTTTCCTGGGGAAATGCAGCATCCATGATGGGAAAAAGTCTGCTATTCCTTTTTTAATTGATTTACTTATTTATTTCCATTCCATAAGGTAGATGCTGGTGAACTCAATGGGACCACCTTGTCATGATGCAAACCTGCATTCATTTTACTAGCCCTACTGAATTCAAGAGGATATTTCAAATAAATGGGTAGAATCCACATTTTTATCTCAAAAGAGTGACATCAGGTGATCTCCCATCCTAATCCTAACCAAACCCAGGACAGCTTAGTAGCTTCAGTGTTTGTTGCATGATAAACCTTTACACTTTTGCCCCCTGGATGAAATATTAAGGTGTTCGTGCAAGGTTCTTTCCTTTCCTTGAGTTTTAAAGTAATACGATGTTGGCTTGGAAGTCAACAGTTGTTTTGAAAAAAAAAACCACAATGTTTTTTCCCCCATCTCTACAAACTCTCTCAGTTGGGCTTCTCTACATAAATAGGGCTAATCACAAACCTACTTCCCTTTCAGGTGGGCTCTTTCTTCATGATAAATCTCTGCCTTGTGGTTATAGCAACCCAGTTCTCAGAGACCAAGCAGCGAGAGAGCCAGCTAATGAAGGAGCAGCGAATCCGCTACCTCTCCAACGCAAGCACGTTGGCTAGCTTTTCGGAGCCAGGAAGCTGTTATGATGAACTTCTCAAATACCTTGTCTATGTCCTTCGGAAGGCTGGCAAGCAAGTGATGGAAACTTGCCAGACCACAGGGGTAAAGATGGGCTTCCTCTCCAGCCCAGGCAGTAAGAACAGCACAGAGAGACAAGCATGCAAACATCGTCCACGGAAAAGGTCGTCAGTGCACCACCTCATTCACCATCACCATCACCACCACCACCACTATCACCTAGGCAATGGAAGCCTACGCGCCCCACGGGCCAGTCCAGAAATTAGTGATGTGGAAACCAGCTCCCTTCACAACGGTGCCAATCGGTTGATGCTTCCTTCAGTAGTCAATCCTTCTCACATGGCGCCTGGCAACACGGAATCTGTGCATAGTATCTACCATGCAGACTGTCATTTTGAGCCAATTCATTGCCAATCATCTCTCTCTCAGACTGGTCTCAGTTTGCCAGGACCCGAGGTGCTTCCCAGGACTGTTGTTGGCAGCAAGGTTTACCCAACAGTACACCCAAGTAGCTCCCATGAGCTCCTCAAAGATAAAGGTTTGGCAGAGTCCTCACTGAACCCCGGGGCTAGCACGCTGATGAATCTTAACATCCCTCCAGGGTCTTATAATCCAATGCAGAAGATATTGGAAACACAGAGCACTGGTAAGTATTAAGCTTGGATGTTGACCGCTTGAATGGGAGGCAGAGTAGTAATTTTTGTGTTTCCTTTTTCTCTATCTTATCCTTAGCATTTCTACCAAGCGCAGGGACAATAGGTGTTGGTTTGGTTGTGGAGTGCCAGAAAAGGAATTTGCAGAAGAACATCCTACCTACAGTTTTGGAAAGCTATTGCCAATCAGTGTTTACAGCATGGAATCTGATGGCCAGCATTTTGAAACCAAGGTCTAATCTAATGACTGAATTCACACTTCACATTAGTGTACCCCACTCAGGGTATTTTACTCAGGTTTATGGGAGCCTCTGTGTCTGTAATATTTAAAGCCAGTGAGAAATCAACATAAAAAGCATTGAAGATATATACTTCTGGCTTGCTTAAGCCATGAAGAACCATTCTTCTGAGAATTTAGGTTTTCTGAGGATTTGTCTAAAAGCTGAAAAGGTGAGAAAGAGAGAGAGAGAGGAAGGGAGGGAGAGACAGGATGTTGTATAATACAAACATATAAGATGTTATTGTTGGTTAGCTGCAACCCCTTGATAATGTTTGCTCCCTTTTTTTCCTACTTGCATTCATATCCTTTCAAAACAACTGAAAAGCATGCCAGTGATTGATCTTTTTGGAGGCTGTGGGCTTCTTTCTGTGCAGAGTTGACTTGGGGGTCACACTGATTCAGTCCTGTGGAATATCAGGCACAAGTCCAGCCTTCATCTTCTGTAATTTGTAAGAGGCTCCCGTCTGGAAATGTGGAGTTTCAGTCATCATCCAAACTCCTGCAAATATTTATTCAGAAGCATGAATGTTCCTCTGTAACAACACCGTTAATGTAATGTAAGGATGGCCTCTGGAGAGTCCACAGTTTACTTTCCAAGATTTCTCTGTGTGTTTGCAGTGCTGTTGTTTTTTTTAATCTCTCTAAGCATGAGAGACTTTCTGGGAATGAGGCAGGGCCAGCTTGCCAAAATCTTACGATTTTGTCTCCAAGAGAAGGTCAGGCTAGGTGACCCAAGGTTCCCTGCTGACTTTAAAATGAGATAGGAGTTAAAGCTGGATTCAGAATGAGCTCTGAGGACAAACTCCTCACCTCACTGTAGCCTACTTCATAAGGGACTCTTCTTCTTGCATTGGAAAGCCCACCTGTCAGCTGGGATTGATTATTGCAAGAAATCATTTCAGAATGGTGAGTTGGAAGAAAAGTTGAAGTATCAGCAAGCAGCAGGAGCTCATGGGCTGTGGTGGTATTTACGCAGCTCCTAATACAGATAGTTCTCGACTTACGACCTCAATTGAGCCCAACATTAAGCAAGGCATTTCTTAGTGAGCTTTGCCCCATTTTATAATAATAATAAATATAATAAATATTTATTTATATACCGCTCCTCTCCCAAAGGACTTGGAGCGGTGCACAGCCGTACAGATTAAAACAATAAATATGTGATACAATAAAACTAAATTAAACCCAACCCTGGCTGTAAACAAATTTAAAACCCTACTCTAAAACCCTAAAATTTAATAAAAACCAAACACCCCAAAATTAAAATCAGCCCAAGCCGGCCTGGTCAAAAAGCCAGGTTTTCAAAGCACGCCTAAAGGTCCCCAGGTCCGTAGCTGTCCGTAACTCCAGGGGCAACCCATTCCAGAGGGCAGACACCCCCACAGAGAAGGCCCTATTCCTCGGGGTCACCAGCCGACACATAGATGCCGACGGGACCCGCAAGAGACCCTCCCTGTGGGAGCGCACCGGACGGTGGGAGGAAAATGGCAGAATGCGGTCTTGTAAATATCCTGGTCCGATGCCATGGAGCGCTTTAAAAGTTAACACTAAAATCTTAAAGCGCACCCGAGAGGCCACTGGCAACCAATGCAGCTCACGCAGGAGGGGCGTCACATGTGCGAATCTTGACGCCCCCATAACCACCCGCGCGGTCGCATTCTGTACCAGTTGAAGCCTCCGGATGCTCCCATTCGGGAGCCCCATATTATGACCTTTCTTGTCACAGTTGTTAAGTGAATCACCACAGTTGTTAAATTAGTAACGATGTTGTGAAATGAATCTGACTTCCCCATTGAATTTGCTTGTCAGAAGGTCACAAAAGGCGATCACATGACTATGGGATATCGCAACCGTCGTAAATATGAACCAGTTGCCAAGCATCTGAATTTTCATCACATGACCATGGGAATGTTGCAACTGTTGTTAAGTCTGAGAAGCAGTCATAACTCGCTTTTTCAGTGCTGTTCTAACTGAGCTGTCATTAAATGTCAATTCAGTGTATGCCATAAGTCAAGGGCTACCTGCATTACATGTGCCATAGACTTGATTGCCTTCTGTTTCACCTTAATGGCCAAATGGGTAATGAAGCAGCTGCAAATGCTTTCCTGTGGATAGCATTCACTGGTGAGTTCTAAGGGGTGTGGGTTGGGTGTGTGCATGTGCGTGTGTGTGCGCATGCGTATGTGTGTGTGTTTGCGTGTATGCTTGGCTCAGCCTTGGATTTGTAAATCTGAATAGATTTCTACAATTCAAGGTAGGGAACTTAGCAACCATCAAGTACAGAAAAAAAAATTGCTGCTGATATTAAAGAAAGTTATTAAAGAAAGATATAAAGAAAGATATTAAAGAAAGAAAAAGAAAAAGCTGACATTATTTGAGGAAACCTCCAGAAGAATTGTTCTTTTCTTTAGCCTGGAACTAAAGAGATGGAGTTAAATAGTTTTTGATGGTCATTTCCCTGAATGCGCCCTAATTTGTTATGGCAAAGGTAACCTTTAATTGGTAGAGCGCAAAACACAACATTGTGTTGTTTTGAATGTTTTTTCTATTTTCTAACCAGGGATGTTAATTCTGATCTTGCTCAATGGAAAACTCTTTTGCGTAGTTATATACCACTGACGCTTCTGCTTGAATGAAAAGTGGTGTAAATTAAGCCATGTATTCTTTTAGGCTTTAATATTTTGCATGCCAGTTCTCTAACAGATGCAAACGTTTCCCAAGAAATGGTTTGCATGAGGTAACTGAAAACCCATGTTTTGTAATATTCACAGTCATTTAGAAATGTACAGTTTGAATGTGGATCATTTACACTTTACACTGTTTTGGCAGTTTTTCCAATAGTTTTCTAGGGGTGTTCTTGAATGTTTCCTCTTATTCCTCTGTAACTTGGCAGTTTCCCAGGTAGAATCCAGGGTTATCTGCAGGGTATGGCCCAAAAATGGTACAATCAAAGCATTGCCTATTTTTATTGACTAATGTTATTGTGGCTACCATCTTGACTTTTTTTTAATTACACATTCTGAGGTTACTCCTGGCATAATAAATAAGAAAGAGAGAAAGGTTATGCCTTGCCAGGACAAGAAGCTCCTTGACCCACATTACTTAGAGAGAAAGCAGAGAAAGATCCCATTCAGACATCTGCTTAACAACAGATCGATCGGCCAGATCAATTCGATAAATTTGACTAACCTTAATTGGTTAATTTTTTACTTAGTAAAATCAGAGACCTCAAATTTCAAAATAATATCTCATTTTCTGAAGAACTTGTAGCCTTCAATACTCCTTTCATTAAATTGGGCAGTTCTTTCTGGAAATAGTGCTGCAGAACAAAAAGTATGTTAATGTTTTAAAACAGTCAGCTTTTATAAATCTAAGCAAGATTCTAGATCTCTTTTGCCTAGCCTTAAGAAATGTTTTGAGTCAGGTCTTTTATTATTCAAAGATTACCGGTACATTTATGTACTCCAAAACATCCTCTCTCCTTCATTTTCAGTACAAAACTTACAAGCGTAAAATATCAGCACTCTTATTTAGTGATCAAAAAATTTTGATCGTGTATTTTCACAGCTAAAATTGTTCCAAAATGTGAAATACATTTGGAATAACATTAAAAACCTTACAAATGTAAAAGTAGCTAAAGAATAAAAACAAGGTAAAATCTACAGTGGTGGAAAGTTCCAAAAGGCAAGATCACTGTTTTCAAAGAATGAAGGACTTGAAAATCAGGGAGTGTAAAATCACCTTCACCTTGTTCTAGAAAGAATACGGTAGAGATGACTGACGCTTTCCTGGAATTCCAGAGTTCAGATTATGAGCCTGCAAAATTGTTACAGCCACTGTTGTGCTTGATAACATCATCACTATCACCACTACTGTCACCTCCATCACATCCTCATCTTCATTGCCACTAGCAATGTCCTGTTGCTGTTTCCACAACAAAAAAGGGCTCTGGGTTACAAGCTAAAAGCCACCCATCCCACCACTCTATGCAACGAGGATCCTAGGTTTCAAATGTAGTTTTTATCAAAATAAAGTATCCTCGTACGAAGTTTGAATGAATAAATCTATCTGATTTGATCTCAGTTGGTGTTTTATGTTGAAACCCTTTCATTCATTTTCTCCTGTTTTTTCTTTGACTTCAAAAAATACCCAGGAATGTTCATGTTTTCAAGTATATTTCTACCACATGGTTTTGTTTTGTACCAATGTAATTTAACATTAATAGTTAGACTGATATCCAGGCTTTTCTCTCAAGTTATCCAACATAGCATTGCCCCCACTTTGTTTTCCCCAGAATAGGGTTAGGGTCAGGGTCAAAAGGTCACAAAAGGTGATCACATGACCCCAGGAGACTTCCGTCATCATAAATATGAGCCAGTTGCCAAGCGTCTGAATTTTGATCACATGATCATGGAGATGCTACAAAAGTTGTAAGTGGGAAAAATGGTCATACGTTACTTTTTTTCCCAATGCCGTTGTAACTTTGAACGGTCACTAAGCAAACTGTTGTAAGTTGAGGACTGCCTGCACTAGTTGAAGTCACTGGTTGATGGCCTAAAATTCTTAGGATTTTCTCAAAAAAAAAAAAAAAAAAGCAACAAAATCCTAAAAGGCCACATCTGTCAATATCACATTGTTCGTCTGCTCCAAAATGGGACCTCTTAAGAAGCCTGATAAACAAAGGTTTATTATTATTAAGTTTTTATGTATGTATGTGTTTGTTTGTTTATTTATTTATTTCTCATTTTAGGCCCCTGCCAAAGTTCCTGCAAGATTTCCAACAAAGGGGGCAAACCTGATAATACTTGCAGCCCAGAAAGTTGTCCCTATTGCACAAAAACCTTGGCAAACAACCCAGAGCAGAAGGATCACGAGGCAGGAGACTCCGATAGCGATGCAGTATATGAATTCACCCAGGACGCTCACTACAGTGACCAGCGAGACCCTCAGCGCCAGAAAGCTCGGGGAAGAAACACACGGAAACTTCTAGCCTTCTGGAAAGTGGTTTGTGAGACATTTCGGAAGATCGTGGACAGCAAATACTTTGGCCGTGGCATCATGATCGCTATCTTGATCAATACTCTCAGCATGGGCATTGAATATCACGAGCAGGTAAGCAGGACTTTATCTCTATTTTAGTCCTTTTGAATCGATTCTCCCTACAGCCAAAGAGTCCAAGAGTCGGACTTGTTAGCTCCATCTTGCTTCTGCTCTTAGCCCCTGGAGTGAAAATTCATGCCTTTCAGCATCGATTAATGTTGACCTTTTGCTTGGTGCTTTGCACTGTATAGCTAGGTTAATCCTGCTTGTTATTAGATGAAACTGCAATGCATTTTAAGGGCAGCAATGGTGGCAGTTCCTCAGTAAACACTTCTGTGTGTTTTGACGGATTGGGAGAGCTGCATTTGAGCAGGGAACTTATTGGTTGGTTTGAAAATGAGCAAAATACAGAGGCTTGAAAACTTTATAGTTAACAAGGGAGGTTAGTTTGAATGTTGGTAGGTTGGCTGGAGTTTGGAGGTTGGCTGGCTCTATTGTTGGTCAGATTGTAGCAAGTCTTGGATAGCAGAAACTGGGTATGGGGGGCAGTGGAACAGGGAACTACACAGCCAACCTAAGTTAGCCTGTTGCTCTCAGCTGCAGTAGGTGTCTTCTCCCACTGCCAAATGTTGTCAGGATGGCTTTAGGGGGTGGGAAAGGGTGTGGGAGGCAATCTTAATCCACCCCAGGCAGCAAAAAGGGATCGCTTTAATGGCTAATAGCTGAAAGTAACACAATTGGTGGTTGAAGGCATCAGCCTTTGAGATGAGAATTGTTAATTGCTACACCTTTCTGTACTTGGCAGTAGCGGTGAGAGTTCCATGAACTGATCAGTGCTGCAAACATTAGATGAAATAATACGTTTGTTTCTGATAGCTACTTTATAACTAATTATTTATGTTAAATAATGTGGTATTTCTTAATAGCTATTTTATAAATGGAATAAGATGAACTTAGTACGCTGTAAGCAAACTATACAATGAAATAAGTACTGTACATGCATGCTTTTTGCCAAAGCTAATGTCCTTTTCTTGCAATTGGGATGTTGTTGTCACCTTTTACATAGATATGCTGGTTGCTCAGATCAGCCCTATTAAGAATGTAGGATCTGTACTTAGAGTATGTTTTTTAAAGACTTAATTGGATTAAAAGAACATCACAGCAGGTCCCAATGTTCAGCTGACCTTGGCAGAACACTTAGATCTGACTAGGACTTGGATGGGAGAACACCAGAAAATCCCAGGACTGTAATATGGATTGAAAATTGGAGGGGGGGGGGGG
Organism: Bungarus multicinctus; assembly: GCA_023653725.1. Lineage (NCBI taxonomy): Eukaryota > Metazoa > Chordata > Lepidosauria > Squamata > Elapidae > Bungarus > Bungarus multicinctus. Next base: position 120,473,718 of record CM042834.1, read on the forward strand.
GGAGATCCTGGAAGAAGGTTCTGGTCAGTTAATTCTTGATATGGTATGATAAAATAACTTGGCATAATGTAATTATCCTGTATCATTTCAGGTGTTGATGATGAGTCAGTTAAATCAAGTCTGCCCTCCCCTGTCCTCCTCCTCTTCTTCAAATATCAACTTTATTGATTGTTCAGAACCTGCCAACAATTATATTATATTCTGAGAGGCTAATGCAAAAGAGTATGTTTCTATTGGCCCCTGTATAGAAAATAAAGAGAGGTCTATAAGATGACTAGAGGTATCACCAAAATGGTAGCCTCTTCCTAAGGAACTCCTGTGAGTATGTATCCCATCTGCTCAAGCAAGTCAGACACCAATTAGAAAGAGGTTTTAACTGTAGAACTGGTTAAGGGACAACTTGTTAATCAGAATGGCCATCTGGCCTCATACCACGATATGTGCTGGTGTCCTCGCTTGACATGCTCAGAAGGATCTATTGATCTGGGGCTGCCAACTATTGTACCCTGTTCACTCTTCACAGGAACAACTTGACGAGGCCCCAGATTCCCATGATTTTGTGAGGGAAGAACTTAAAGCATTTCAGATTTCAGTGAACAGTAAGCAAGCAGCATTATACTTAACGCTGAGGTTCAGACAATTCTGACTTGTAAAAGAATAAGACTGCTTGGATTAGATATTGGTTGCAAACATGGGCATTTACCTTCAGAAATTATGGCGTACATTTAAACCAGGGGTGGGATGCTACTGGTTCTGCCTGGTTCTATTGAGCCGGTAGCTCTGAAGAGCAGCAGACACAGAACCGTTTCTGTATTTGCTGTTGTTTGTCCCACCTGCCCGCCCAGGCTCTTATTTGTCCTTTATTGCCTGCTTTTTCAACCTCAAAATGCAAAACGTAATCACCGAACCGGTAGTAATGCTGGTTGAATCCCACCCCTGATTTAAACTAAACCTAACCTAAGCAAGCAAGAGTGTCAATTTGGTGTAGAGTATAAGACATCAGGCTAGAAATTGGGAGACTATGAATTCTAATCCTGCCTTAGGCAAAATCCAGCTGGGTGACTTTGAGCCAGTTATTCTCTATCAGCCCTAGGAAGAAACAGGCAATGGCAAATCACTTCTGAAATCCTGCAAAGAAAACTGTAGGGACGTATCTAGGCAGTCATGGCTAGTCCACGCCATCTCAAAAGCTCCCTCCACCAAAGCAAACAAAAATGTACGTAGATCTATTTTGAAGGTATCTGATTGGAAGGTTGATGTGGAGGTGGGTCTAACTCTTTGGGGGTTAATCTTTTTTCCCTCTACTCAGAATCTCTCCTCTGTCTCTCTTTCTTCTGTGGGGAATAGAAGATCAGTTTGAGGAAGGAGAGATTAAATAAGAAAAGGGCTGGTTATGAAAAGGTTATGTATTTTGCCACATGCTCTTCACAGCCAATCTTCCACCCAAATTCACATTTTGTTGGTATTGTATTGTCTCCATTAAAATACGACTATTGGAGCTTCTGCTTTTTAAATCACTCCCTGCTGTATAATTTCCGGATAATTTTCCAGCTGTAAATCTCTGAGCACCTCACTAGGAACAGGAAACACTGAAAATGTCTAGACTACTTCGCATTGAACATATAAAGTATATATCTCGCTGTCTTCTCCAACCTGGTGCCCATCAGATATATTGGATGACACCACCCAGCACGAAGTGGAGCAGTTTAGGAAAAGCTGATATATGGGACCAAACTAGTTTGAAAGAACCATTGTTGCTGTTTTTCTACCTTGTCTTTCTTTCTTTTTTGCTATTGAGCACAAATCCTTTTTCTTTTTTATTCAGCCCTTGGCAGCAGAATAGCAGCTGCCTAAATTCAATTCTGCAGCTGTTAATGCAGGTGACAATGTCATCCCAGTGTATTAATATAACAGCGGCTATACATTATGGGATCAAGGCCATTTGTATGCTTGATGTGTCGCTTCATGCCAATGTGCTTCTGGAATCTGTAAACTCAAGACTGACCAGTTTGTTGTTTGTTATGACCTTAAATAGAATGATTCTATTCAACTCATCCCAGTAGGACTTATGGCATGCTGTTTGACCTCCATTATGTTGCTCTTACTCAAAATATATTTCTAAAAGAATGAACTGGGTGCTTTTGAAATTCAGTACAATTCTAAGAGAAACACTAAGCAAATCTTTTTTTTTTTTTTGAGAAACCAGGGTGAAATGAGGATATTTGAATTAAAGTTCACTTTTGGCACCTTTGACCATTTGAGGTGGCAATGTCATTTCTGCATACAGTATACTAAATTTGAGACTTAAAGTTCCTTTGACTGCCCTTCCAATTATCCATCCTTCCTTGTTAAAAAGTCTTAATAGGAAAAGACATAACAAGAATATAGCCATCAATCTCCTTTTCTTAGACTGATCCGAAAATGTATATCCATATCCAAAGGCTTATCAATATACTTGGTTTCCTTGGATCAAGACTAGTAGTGGGCTGGTCACTATGAATAATACTTGTAACCCCCTTTTCCTCTGTGATTTCTTTCTTCAGGGATTCATGACGTTTTGATGTTGAATTAATATTTTAAGTATGCTTAATTCATGGGAAGAATTTTTGTTTTAGAAGATATTTCATTTACAAAGGAATATTTCCATTGCTCATCAATATTTCCATTGCACATCTAAAGTATATTGCTCATACAATATACTTTAGATGTGTTTTAAAATATATACTAAGATGAAAATAGCACCAGAATATTGAGGAACTTTTAAAAGATGGTAGATAATTCAATTTGGATCTGCCAGATAACCAAATCAGCACTAGATAAAGAATTGAGATTGTAGCCTCGTCTTCAAATTTCTCAAACCAGTTTTCGTTTTATCAACCAATCACCATAGATGAAACTAATTATTTTAAAATGTGAGATTATTACTTATGACTCTGGGATTCTATTAGGGAACAGGCAGGGATGCGTAAAACCTCTAAAACTATTCACAGTCATAGTGAATAATATATGAATGGCAATACAAGGTGAGGTAGTTTAATAGATGTTTTGGAAATACCCCAAGTCAAGGGAAGTCTAGTGATTTTTGTACCTCAGACTGAATGTAATTGTGACAATAAAAATAGAACAATAAATTGAATAATAGACAGTTTCCTAGCATTTTACAGTACCCCAAAATCATATTGAGATATCTCTATCAATCTAGCTAATGGCTGGCCCAATCCTGATATTAATCTGTGTACCCTAAACATCTTGATAGCCAGACTAATCTCTTTTCCAACTTTCCTTCCTGAGAACAAAAAGGAGAATGTTGTACATTTTTAAGAGACTCGTTATATCCTCATGACAACCATCCATTAACTACTTTGGGAAATTTTGCCCATTATTTCTGAATATGTGTCACTAATGAGTCATTCTCATGAACATCATTGTTATAAAAAAAAATAAAATGAGACAATCTCAGCACATTCGTTTTTTAGGAAGATCAGCTATTTCTTCAAAAAAAGAAGCTGTCATGATTATTTAAGGCATCATATGAGCCCCTTAGCTTCCTTTCCATAATAATGAGCAATTGGATTTTTTGTTATTAATAGAACTCAGTGGACTATTCACCCTATTAATTCAGGTGTGAAGCCTTTTATAAAAAAAAAATGGTGAGTTAACTTGCTGAGAAATTTCAAGAAACCTGTTAGCAGAAGAGATATAAATGCTAAAAACCAAGTATATTGAACCATCATGCCCAGGTCTTCTCTGTGAAGAGTAATGCTGTTCTCCCTCTCAGGCATCATCTCGTAAAGAAAATCAGTCTCAATGCTATCCCAGTGCTATCACTTTAGCCTGCAAAATGTTAAACTGCCCTGCTTCCCTCCGAGACAAAGGATCGTGGCTCCCCCAATTATTTTGAGTAGAGGGCCTCCTAACGTGCTGAAAATCAATTGATCTGAAGACACAATTATCTCAACTACAGCTAAAATTGGCCTCTAAGAGCAGATGAAACATTGGAGAAGAGGAAGGATTCCCATGTGGTAAAAGGAAAGAAACGGTAAAAGCAGCAAATAAAACCATGCTCTTCCAAGTACAGTTCAGATAAGCAAGCAAAGAAATAATTAGGGCTGTGATGCAGTAGCCTGTTGAGGTGGATGGGTTTCCTGTATATAGATGGCCAAGCAGGATAAAAACAATAGTGATCTGATTTTAGGAGGGGAATTGGAAAATACAAATGTAGGGTCTATGTAGGGTCTTCTCACATGGTGTGAGAAGGTGTACCATTGGTTTGATAAAAAACCAAAGTAAATAAAGTCTGATTGATTGATAGCAATAGTAATAGAGATAGATAGAGACAGAGGTATTCATTCTGTAAGAATCTGATGACTAGAAATTATTTTAAAAGTTTTCTAAATATATGTTGAAGAAAGTGACTTATTGCTACAGTTAGAAGCAAGTGCTGGTTTCCTAGCTTCCATTTTCCTATAATAAAGAAAAAGGTGTTTTAATTAGCTCTCATTGAGACTTTCATTTGCAATTCATATTAATTCCATCCTGTGTTGCTGTACTGACAAACACAATATTGATTAAATATCTATGGAGATTCTCAGTCATCCAAGTCATGGTTATCCCCAAAGGTGCTTTTTCAAGAAACAACTGGACATTTTTTGTTTTTTTCTTTTGAAGACTTTTAGCTTCTCATCCAAGAAGCTGCTTCAACTCTGCCTGGATGGTAGGGAATGAAAGGATTTATATTCCTTGCAGGCAGCTGTTCATTTCCATTCTTTTAGAGAGTTGTTGAGGTCACTTAAGGTTAAACTTCCAACAATTCTCTAAAACAGGGGTGTCAAACTGGTGGCTCATAGGCTGGATGCATCATGTGCAGGCCACACCCATCCCTGCTTCGCAAAGGCAAAAAAATGTTGCGATACATCATGTGACATCGAGTGACGTGATCAAGTTTGACACATGTGCTGTAAAAAAACCCCAGAAAGTCCATTTGCCTGTTGAAAAAGCACCTTTGGGATAATCATGACCTGAATGTCTGAGAATCTCATAGACATAGAGAAGTCAAGATGGATTTGCATTTTGTCATGAAGGAGCATTAGTACCGCACTGTTAAGTATGTCCAGTCCATGCTTGTCCAGACATGAAGTAGCCATAAATGAACAAGAGAGACAACAATTGAATGTGGCAGAAGCTATGGATTGGCGCTCTCTGATGGAAGCACTGTAAGACAATTATTGAAAATCTAAAAGACAAAGAAATTCAGTAGGAGAATTAAAGGGGGGGGGAGACTACATACAATGTATCAACCTTCCAGATGGTAGCTAATATGTACACTCTGTTTCTGAAGTTACAGGTGTAACCTTTTCAGCCTCTTTTTAAACTCATTTAAGAATTTCAAATTTTAATCCTTGGTGCATTGAAATGTAGAGGTCCTGAGCAGGTGACCATAGGAAATTACAGCGAAGTTGTGACTAAGTATCATTAAAACCTAATAGCCTAAGCCAGCAGCATGAAAATACCAACACCTGTGCCTTAGCTTGTAAAGAAACTATGCTTACAAAATAAATTGGAAACAAGAACATCAAAAAGAGGATTCAAAAGAACTTTTATAGAGAAAAGCGGAATGTCCTTGTGGATAAAGTACTCCAAAGATGGGAAAGTTGATTATAATATCAGGATTTTTAGACTGTAACAGGCCAGATATGAGAATTTACTGGGTCCTTTGATCTAATCACTTCCTCAGATTGGTTGCTTTATCTGGAGCTTTCATTTAGCTGGAGAAGGAAAGTTACTTTGTCTAAGATGTAATGGGGTAATTGATAAGGGAAAACAGGAAATAGGGGGAAAATCAGATCTCACAAAGCTTTATTCTTTTACTTGTTAGGCAAATGACAATGGCTCTGCCCTTTTTAAAAAAAAATTAGCTGTTTTAAGTTGGCGAATCTTTAGAAGGAATGGAAATTACATGGATGTGGAGAGTTAACTCTTCTCAGTTCACTTTAGAGGCTCATCTTGTTACTATATTGCTATCCATGGTAGGTGCAGATTTCTCTCAAATAGAAATAACAACAATTTATTTATTTATTTATTTATTTAATTAATTAATTAATTAAATTTCTATACCGCTCCCTCTCCCAAAAAGGGACTCGGGGCGGTGTACAGCCTACTAAAAAACAGAATATATACAGTTTAAAAACAAATTAAATATACGAATCCGGCCGAATCCCATCTATTGCAAAATACAGAAATTTAAAATTCCGGGATTAATTAAAAATTAAAAATTTAAAAATTTAAAACCAAATTAGATTAAAACCCATAAACCATTTACTGGGCCAGGCCGGCTTGCTGGAAAAATAGGGTCTTAACTGCGCGCCGGAAGGTCAGGATGTCCGTCATGGCTCGTATCTCCGGGGGGAGATCATTCCACAGGGAGGGGGCTCCTACAGAGAAAGCCCGCACCCTTGGGGCCGCCAGCCGGCAACGATCAGGCGGCGTCACCCCAAGGAGGGCAACCCTGTGAGAGCGTACTGGGCGGCGGGAGGTTGTTGATGGCAGCAGGCGGTCCCGTAAGTACCCAGGTCCCGAGCCATGGAGCACTTTAAATACGGTCAGTACCACCTTGAATCGAATCCGGAAGGCCACAGGAAGTCAGTGCAGCCTGCGGAGAAGCGGTGTTACGTGGGAGCTCCGAGGGGCACCCACGATCACCCGCGCGGCCGCATTCTGAACCAACTGCAGCCTCTGGAGACTCTTCAAGGGGAGCCCCATGTAGAGAGCATTGTAATAGTCCAAGCGGGAGATGACGAGGGCGGAAGTGACTGTGCGAATTCAATTCAATCATTGAAAGGCATATTGGCTTTGGTTTCTGTGCTAAGTGCAATGATGATGGTAGAAATATGGAATAAGGAGAGATTACTACCTGATAGGGCCTAACTCATGGAATTTGGGCAGAATTAATGCACTTCATTGGATGTTGGAGGTTCAGAATGTTTTTGTTGTGTCTCTTGAGAATTTTCTTGTCATTTTGTCTTCTATCAAAGCCTTGTCTGAGTTCAAGGAAGATGATACAGTATACACTAGACAATGTACCTTTATTGATCCTGAGAGACAGCCCGGGCTGCATTGAGGCAAACAAATTGTCTGATTTGCAGAAGAACCAATGGAGTCAGCAGAGTGGTAGCTAAAGCAAACATGGTAGCCAAATGCCAGAAGAAGCTGGTATTTAATGGAAGCCAAGAAGACATGTCTGTATAGAAATTCCCAAAAGGCAGGGCTAAAACTTTAATTGACTAACACAGACACACACTTCCTGAATCTGACTATTCACTTCCTGAACCACACTTCCTGAACCTGATAGACTAAGTATCTAACCTGAACCTGACAAAGTGTCTGTCTAATAATAATAGGTCATTCTTAGACAAGATATTGAAGCAAGTAATGGTATCTTTGTTCTAGGGGTACCAGGTCATCGGGAGTTGAATATGTAGGCAAAGGCACATGGAAGACCTTAGGCTGTAATTTCTGGGGGAATCTGTCTTGTGATGTGAGCAAATTTTAGACGTCCTTGCTACAACACATTTATTTCATGTAGATAAGTTTTAGTGTATCTTAACATTTCTATTACAGCTTTTCTGGAAGACCATTGGGAATTAATTATAACTAGCAAAGCTATTCTCAACAAATGTTAGCTTATTATTTCTAATGTTTACTTTGAAACTGGAGAATTAGATCTGGGGTTTACTATTTTAATTGTTTGATTGATTTTGTTTTATTTTTTAAAAATGTAAGTCTTCTAACATACCTACAGACAACTTGGGATAAATCCCATTAATACAAAATAAATTCACTAACCATTAATTCATGTGGAACTGTGCTGTCATACAGGTCATTCCATAATTTAGGATTTATATGTAATCATTCACAGGACATAACATAAGATTTCTTTCTGCAAATATGAATGTATATATACAATTTACATCCAGATTCAATGGTCTTGTAGACTGCAATCTATTTTCTTCTTGCCTCTTCTTTATTTTTATCTTGTCCTTTCGTGAACTTTTATGAGGTTCATAGGACAAGGAGTAATTGGAGTAGATGACATATAAAGAGAACAACCCCCCCCCTCTTCTAGCACTGATGATGTTGCCTAGTTAGGCAATGAAATGTCTAAAGAAAACAACCAAGCTTAGAGAGCACCAAGGACCCACACACATATGAACATTGTTTCTCCAGTGATAATTGTAGTCCCTACTTTGTGCATTTCCAATAAGCCAAGACTGAATTGTTTCAAGGAGTCTTTGATCTTTTAGTAGTCCTGAATAGGAGCATTCCTCCTCTATATTTAACACTAGGGTTTTAGGATTATGCATTTTTATTTTGCATAGGGTTGTGCATCATCTAAAGTCCTCTGGTTACTGTGGCACATTGTATGCATTGTGAATAAATGAATAAGTTAGCTAACTTGTAGCAGGAGACCCAATTTTTAGTATGAAATTTTGGATGGATTTGAGGAAATTGGTTTTAATATATGCCAACATTCTTCTGCAAATTGATCAAACATTTGGCATCATTATTGCATCTTCTCTTAAGCCGATTTAAAAATTGTATTGTTATTTATTAGGTGTCAAACTAGAAAAAGAACAAGTGAAAGAAATTATGATAGCGTGAGCAAAAATATTGGGGTATGCTATAGAATTAGATAAGTGGTAGAAGCTATGGGAAAGAAACTATAAATTAACAATATTGACACCATATAAAGAAAATTTGTATAAGATGTTTTATAGATGGCACTTTGCACCGGCAAAATTGGCAAAGATGTTTAAAGATAAATCAGCCAAATGCTGGAAGTGCCATCAAACATCTGGAAAATACTACCATATGTGGTGGGCATGCGTAGATGCCACAAGATATTGGACAAAAATATACACATGGTTGGAAAAAATGATAAAGCAACATATAGATTTAAAACTTGAAATATTCCTGTTAGGGATGGTACCTGAAAGCTATAACAAAGAAAAACTATATTTAATTATTCATGTATTAACTACAAATATAATTGTATTTGCTCAGAATTGGGAAAGTGAAAAAATTCTGACAGAGGGAAAGATGATTGAGAAAATATTAGAATGTACAGAGATGAATAGATTAACATTGGCAATTAAAGAAAAAGAAGAAATTGAATAATATATGGTATGGGATTTATTTTACCAATGGTTGGAAAATAAAGAAATGAGTTAAAATTGAGTAGATAAACATAGAGAGAAATAAGTTAGATTGTTATAAAGATAAAATATGTAAGCAGCAATAGTTTATAAGAAAATGTGATTATTGATATTTTAGTAACTAAAGTATGTTAATTATAACTGTTAACACAAGATATATGTACATTGTTGATACACTGTTTAAATGAAAGATGGACTTGTTGTAAATATAAAATAAACTATATATATATGTGTGTGTGTGTAAGTGTATGTATATATATATATACATATATATATATATATATATATATGGATTTTTGGTTATTCGAGTTTTCTCCCGCGTAGAATTGGAAGTATCTAGGCGACGTTTCGATGAAGTCGCATTCATCATCTTCAGGCTTGTGTCTTCGGCTTTGTGCTTCTCAGAGTAATGTGAGCTTGCAGCTGCTTCTTCCTTTTAACTGCTAGTGGGAGTATGACTTGATTGGTTGGGGGCCTGGCTGTGTTCTGATTGGCTGGGGGTGTGTTCTCATTGGTTGGGGGTTTGGCTGTGTTCTGATTGGTTGGGGGGTTAGCTGTGTTCTGATTGGATGGGGGTGTGTTCTGATTGGTTGGGGGTTTGGCTGTGTTCTGATTGGTTGGGGAGTTGGCTGTGTTCTGATTGGCTGGGAGTATGTTCTGTTTCGGTGCGGGCTTGGTTGCACTCAGGTTAGTCTTAATTGCTGGGGGATTTGAGCTGGTGAGCTGTGATCCTGTTGTTTGGATTTGCGTTCGTGGTCGTGCCACATCTTCATGGTGGGCATCAGTTCGCTTCATGTATGGGTTGGGGGGCGTTTTAGCAGGTAATGATGCAGCTGTGGTGCGGCTTCTGGTCCGTGATCGTGTTTCATCTTCTGTGTGGGTGTGAGTCTGCTTTCTACGTGGAAGTGTGGTGGTAGCTTCTCATGTGTCCCTCGTAGGTGTGGGTCTGGTGTTATTCTTCATGTTAGGTACTCATTTGTTAATGAGGGCGGGTTTCCAAATGGCTGGTAGGCAGGAGGTGTCATCTCGTTTATTCATGCTGTGTGGGCGTTTTTCTATCTCTATGGCTTCTCTGATTATTCTGTTGTTGAAGTGTTCCATTTTGGCGATAGTTCTGGTATTTTTAAAGTCAATCTCATGTCCTGTGGCTTTGAGGTGTTGGACCAGGGAAGAGGTTGGTTCTTCTTTTTTGATTGAGTTCTTGTGTTCTTCAATGTGTGCACTTATTCTTCTGTTAGTTTGTCCAATGTATGTGGTGGGGCGGGAGGGGCAAGGGATTTCGTGTATTATATATATGTGTGTATGTGTGTGTGTGTGTGTGTGTGTGTGTGTGTGTATGTCTTTGGTTCTTCGGATTTTCTCCCGCGTAGAATTGGAAATATCTAGGCAACGTTTTGATGAAGTCTCATTCATCATCTTCAGGCTTGTGTCTTCGGCCTTGTGCTTCTCAGAGTAATGTGAGCTTGCAGCTGCTTCTTCTTTTTAACTACTAGTGGGGGTGTGACTTGATTGAGTGGGGGCTTGGCTGTGTTCTGATTGGGTGGGGGTTTGTTCTCATTGGTTGGGGGTTTGGCTGTGTTCTGATTGGATGGGGGGGTGTTCTCATTGGTTGGGGGTTTGGCTGTGTTTTGATTGGTTGGGGGGTTGGCTGTGTTCTGATTGGCTGGGGGTGTGTTCTGTTCTGGTGGGGGTTTGGTTGTACTCAGGTTAGTCGTAGTTGCTGGGAGATTTGAGCTGGTGAGCTGTGATCCTGTTGTTTGGATTCGTGTTTGTGTTCGTGCCATATCTTCATGGTGGATGTCAGTTCACTTCATGTATGGGTTGGGGGGGTTTGAAGCAGGTAGTGATGCAGCTGTGATACGGCTTCTGGTCCGTGATCGTGTTTCATCTTCTGTGTGGGTGTGAGTCTGCTTTCTACGTGGAAGTGTGGTGGTAGCTTCTCATGTGTCCCTCGTAGGTGTGGGTCTGGTGTTATTCTTCATGTTAGGTACTCATTTGTTAATGAGGGCGGGTTTCCAAATGGCTGGTAGGCAGGAGGTGTCATCTCGTTTATTCATGCTGTGTGGGCGTTTTTCTATCTCTATGGCTTCTCTGATTATTCTGTTGTTGAAGTGTTCCGTTTTGGCGATAGTTCTGGTATTTTTAAAGTCAATCTCATGTCCTGTGGCTTTGAGGTGTTGGACCAGGGAAGAGGTTGGTTCTTCTTTTTTGATTGAGTTCTTGTGTTCTTCAATGTGTGCACTTATTCTTCTGTTAGTTTGTCCAATGTATGTGGTGGGGCGGGAGGGGCAAGGGATTTCGTGTATTATATATATGTGTGTATGTGTGTGTGTGTGTGTGTGTGTGTGTGTATGTATGTCTTTGGTTCTTCGGATTTTCTCCCGCGTAGAATTGGAAATATCTAGGCAACGTTTTGATGAAGTCTCATTCATCATCTTCAGGCTTGTGTCTTCGGCCTTGTGCTTCTCAGAGTAATGTGAGCTTGCAGCTGCTTCTTCTTTTTAACTACTAGTGGGGGTGTGACTTGATTGAGTGGGGGCTTGGCTGTGTTCTGATTGGGTGGGGGTTTGTTCTCATTGGTTGGGGGTTTGGCTGTGTTCTGATTGGATGGGGGGGTGTTCTCATTGGTTGGGGGTTTGGCTGTGTTCTGATTGGTTGGGGGGTTGGCTGTGTTCTGATTGGCTGGGGGTGTGTTCTGTTCTGGTGGGGGTTTGGTTGTACTCAGGTTAGTCGTAGTTGCTGGGAGATTTGAGCTGGTGAGCTGTGATCCTGTTGTTTGGATTCGCGTTTGTGTTCGTGCCATATCTTCATGGTGGATGTCAGTTCACTTCATGTATGGGTTGGGGGGGTTTGAAGCAGGTAGTGATGCAGCTGTGATACGGCTTCTGGTCCGTGGTCGTGTTTCATCTTCTGTGTGGGTGTGAGTCTGCATTCTACGTGGAAGTGTGGTGGTAGTTACTTGTGTGGCCCTCGTGGGTGTGGGTCTGGTGTCCTTCTTCATGTTAGGTACTCGTTTGTTAATGAAGGCGGGTTTCCAAATGGCTGGTAGGCGGGAGGTGTCATCTCGTTTATTCATGCTGTGTGGGCGTTTTTCTATCTCTATGGCTTCTCTGATTATTCTGTTGTTGAAGTGTTCGGTTTTGGTGATAGTTCTGGTATTTTTAAAGTCAATCTTATGTCCTGTGGCTTTGAGATGTTGGACCAGGGAAGACGTCGGTTCTTCTTTTTTGATTCAGTTCTTGTGTTCTTCAATGCGTGCACTTATTCTTCTGTTAGTTTGTCCGATGTATGTGGTGGGGCAGGAGGTGCACGGGATTTCGTATACTCCTTGGTTTTCTAACTCAATTTTATCTTTAGGGTTTCTTAGAATGGTGGATATTTTTCCGTTTGTGCAGAATGCTGTTTTAATGTTGTGTTTTTGGAGGATCTTGCTGATTTTGTCTGTAGTGCCTTTTATATATGGGAGGAGGGCTTTGCCATTTTCTTGTTCTCTGTCTTGGATTTTGGTAGGGGTTTCTTTTTGGATTAGGTGAGTAATCTTCCTTCTTTGGAATCCATTAGCTGTTAGTACGTTAGTGAGAGTGTGTAGTTCGGTTTTTAGGTGTTGTTCATCGGCTAAGCATTTTGTTCACAGCCAAACCCCCAACCAATGAGAACACCCCCTCACCCAATCAGAACACAGCCAAGCCCCCACCCAATCAAATCACACCCCCACTAGTAGTTAAAAGGAAGAAGCAGCTGCAAGCTCACATTACTCTGAGAAGCACAAGGCCGAAGACACAAGCCTGAAGATGATGAATGAGACTTCATCAAAACGTCGCCTAGTTATTTCCAATTCTACGCGGGAGAAAACCCGAAGAACCAAAGATCCATACATATATATATATACATACATACATACATACATACATAACTGCATCTTCCCTGTCTTCCAAACTGATGGTGGAGTTTATGAGAATTAGGTCAAATAGATAGATTAAGCTGATACAGGAGAGAGGAAACAGAATCGTCACAACATTTAATTTGTTTGTTGTGTAAACAGAGATTATTCTTATTAAAGAGATGCTATTGGAGCCTAACAGAATTAAATCAGTATTAATGTAGTAGCTGTGGTAATGATTGCCCATGATGTTGGCTGACTTTCAAAACCCCACTTCCCGTTTTGTTTTGGAAAATTAGTTTAATGAATACCAATCTAATGAGGGCATGTCAGCAACATGTTGCAAAAGCAGTTCATCCAGATTAATGACATTTGAAATTTAAGAAACATAAAGCATGCTTGTAACAGTAAAATATTAGAGGGGATATCTGTGTGGAAGACACCAGATTAAGTAAGAGGGCTTTTCCATTAAGGAAAAGTTGGAATTCATTCTTTGGAAAGGAGAATATGTATATGTAACTGTTCTGTCCCCACTACACATTAGTCTGTGTGCAGCTCGACATGCAGCTAGACCCAACTATCCTCCAATAAAACTGACAATGTGCATAGATCTGAATTTATTGAAAGGACAGGGTATGGTGAAACTGGGGAAAATAGGGATGCATACAATGAGGACCAAATACAAGATCGGCAGTATTAAGTCACTGCTGAATATAACAATAAATGCAAGCAATTTAAATCTCACCAGTGATGCTTTATATGTGGGATGTGGGTTTGTCCTTAGATGACCATATGCCACAGATTAAGATGGATTCTTCTTTGTGCTTCTGCCTTTTCCAAATGCTAAAGAAAATGGAGTCTGGCTTCCCAGCGTGCACTTGTTTTGAGAGTGCAAGCTGATAGGTAAAGAGGTGGGATCAGCTTCAAATAATATACTTGCTATTTGTCTCTCCAGCCACTAGAAGGGGCTAAAGAGCAATAACAGTATATAAAAGGTATGTGCTGGGGTATGAAAATAACAAAGAATTTGTGATATCAGTATATGTGATATTAATGGAACAAAGCCACAGCTATCAAAGATCTTGGAAAATGGAATGAAAAATGTATATGTTATGTTATGGTGACCTTTTTATCCAAAATATATTTTTTAACTTAGACTTGTCAAGCTTTAGTTGAAATGACTAACTTCACATGGATGTATCTCTGGATAAAAATACAAAGTAAGTGTTTGTACAGAATAATATGCCACAATTGTTGTTACAGATGACCAGTGTGTTGTCTGTCCTCTTTTTTGTTGTTCTTCTCTTTACAGTAGGGAAGGCAATCTCTGGCATTTTGGATTATAATTTCCATCTGTTCCAAGGATCCAGTATTATGAAAATTATAGTTCAATTCATCTTATTGCTTCCTCCTAAAAGATCAACCATTTCTGTAGCATAACTTGCAAAGTAAGCACTCCAACTGGATGGCTGTTTCATAAGTCATGGCTTCTTCTTGGTTTATGATCCCTGCTTGTGATTCATAGTTTCTTTTGTCAGAGCCAGATTTCCAGTTCCAATCACCTACAAAACAAAATATTGGACATATATCTGCTTTTCCAAATTCTTACTCCCATATTTAAGAGACATGCTGCATAAAATTAGCCTCCCTTAGTCTCATAGCTACTTGTGTTGTTACTTCTTGTAGATGGATTGGCAGTTTGAGAGGCTGGTGGTCTGATTCTTTCTTGCAAGCAATTTGTCTTCTCTTCCCCGCTGTCTGTCATTCCACATTTTCTATTTTGCGCAACAGTTCCCTGTTGGTCTTTTCTAGATAGAAAAAGCGCCACGAAACGGATCTTTAAAAGGCCATAATAACTGCACTTCATAGTTATTTTGATGACTGTAGACATTTCTTGCACTGAAATCAGTTAACATTTAGAGTAGCTTTATATACATAAGAAGTTCTGTTTCAGAGAATTCACCCAGGAGGCTGCACTGAAAGGGAAATTGGAGGGGGTGGAATCCTATTTCATCTCAGATATATTTACAACTAATGAGGAGATAAGTCTAATATACTGTAGTTTAGATTAACTAGACCCAGATGGCATTGAAGATCAAATGACCAAATGGAAATGTATCTTTTTGTTCAGCTTAAGTGAATTCCAGGTCTAGGAAAAGGAGTGATGGGTGGGAATTGGTGGTGCAGTTTCGCTATTTTGCTAGGATATTATTTTCCCTGACATTGTGAGGAAAGCTTGCGAACTGAAGCCTTTAAATCCCTACTGCTGCTTTCAGGAGCCGCTGTGATCCAGAATGGCACAGCCCTGGAGAGACAGAACATGTCACCTGACTTTTAGCAATGGAAATGCCTACAATACTTGTGCAAAACACCACAGGAACCGGACTTATTTTTACTCTGTTTCTACAGCATGAGAAGCACACAGATAAGCAGCTACCTGGAAAATAATTAGATGGCATAGGCATAAATGAAACTTGAAACAAAATTGAAGCACGACCCCATAAAATACAACAGACTCATTCAAAAGGGAGGAGTGTACAAAAAAATATGTTCCTCCACAAAAATCGATGAATTGGAACATGGAAGATCTGTTGAGGGTGTTTGGCTAAGAATAAAGAGAATGAAACAAAAATAACTGATAGGCATTTACTATAAACCACCAGGACAGGCAGAGGAGATAGAGGAGCCCCTTCTGCTTCAGAGGACCAAACTTTCAGAGATACACAATTGTAAAAGTGGAAGATTTTAGTACCCTGATAGAAATAGAACCTTACCTTCTCTTCCTGACATCTTCATTTGTCTGAACACAGAAGAAGGATTAGGCTTGAGTGATGGGATGGGGGTTGTTTGCTGTCCCAGACTTAATCCTTTCCAAGAGGGAAAGCTTGATTGAAGAAGCAAAAATGGCTGGAACCAGGGGAGGAGGTTAGCATATTGTCCTTTTCTGATGTCAAAGGATACAGTAGAGAAGAATATCACATTTCTATATTGGTTTTGGAAAGAAGTGGTGGTGGAGGGGTGTGTGTAGATGAACTCAGATGGAAGGTAGAACAGATCTATTTCTGCTCTGCGAGCTACACTGGTTGACAGCTGACGTTCAAAATGGATGGGATGGAGGCATACAGGAACCCTGTAATAATGACATGACATTTACCTGTCTTGGCTATAGCTTTTCTTAAAAAAAGATGATAAAGAAAGTTAATCAATTTTGCAAAGGCAAAAAATAGACATATTTTAAAAATAAGCTGAAATGGCAGATGTATGAAGCACAACTCTTTATCGACACTAACTGTTGTTAACACAACTTGCTGGTAGTGAGTGACATGAGCTTAAGATTCTCTTTTCCTTTCCCATCTGCTCAAGAAGAAACTTGATGGCCCAGTTTAAATGTGGTTTCATCCTCTGGGGACTGTAAGATAAGATATCCAGAGCCTAGCTTGGAAATATTTTATTTCACATAGAGCAGATTATTGTCAAAATACATCCTGTCATTTTCAGAGATTGCATTTTTAAAAAGATGGTTTAAAAATGAAAGAAATCAGAGGGATCAGTATCAGAGAAAGAAAGAAAATGAAAGAAAAAGCTTTGCTGGAAAACATACCAAATGTATGAATAATTATAGTTCGTTTTTTAAATGGCATCTATGTACTACTAAAACTCTTCCGTCTATAACCTTTAACTGGGCAAAAGGATGCATTATAGGGCAACCATTTTTGAACCAAGGTACTTCAGATGGGCTAATTTATAGAATGTGTCCAAAATCTGGGACCCATAACACCTATGGGATTGAAATTTGGCAAATGGAGATTGCTTCAGTGCTGCCACCTTGCCATGCCATCACCAGGAGGTTCAGTCAACCAGTCCTGCCCTGGCCTGCCAGAGGCTGGAGAGACTGGCCCCTTCTTCAACCACTGGAGATCAGGGATGCTGATCCCATCTTAGCCCTCCAGATGCTGGGTTCCACCAGCAGCTGCCAGAGGGCAATCGCCCATGATCAAAACTGTAGAAAGTTGGAAGCCATTCCCATTCACACTGGGGTTGTTTTTTTTTGCCCTTGGTGATTCTGTTTCTGTGTTTAGGTAAAGAAATATCTCTGAAATGACAATCCAGTCGGTCATGGGTTGTCTAGTCTTTAACTCAGGGGTCCCCAAACTTGTCAACTTTAAGACTTGTGAACTTCAACTCCCAAAATTCCTCATCCAGCTTGTTTGGGGACCTGTGCTTTAACTGGTTCTGTTAAAAGGAAAAACAGAACCAGTAGATTGTCTGTCTAATTATATAGAGTAAGCCTTTCACTTGCCCCAAGTTGATGCCTTTAACTCTTTTTGGAGTTGAGATTTCAACTCCCAGAGTTCTCAGCCAAGACATCTTGAGGATACCAGATTAGGGAAGACAGCAAGAGGTGCATTAGTAGAAATCCATTACCCCATAGAGGGGGAATTTGGAGAGAGTAAGTATAGCAACTGTGGATTTGATTTCTATTTATAACATGGCAAGACTCATTTTATACAATGTTCTATATAGTGAAGAAAAGACAAGGTTTTCTACAAATGCATGGGCATTTACCTGTACTTTTTCATAGGAGAGTAAAGAATCCGGTAGAGCTCTCAAATTTTCTGAAGAGGGCTGAAGTATAGCAGGAATGACAATGCACACAAGTTTGCTGATAGCCTTAAGAGAAGGCAGATTTAGTAGTTGCTTGGTGGGAGAAAAAGAGCTACAGCAAAGAGGCAAAAATGGCAAATATAACAGAATGAAAAAATAAATGATAGCATTGATAATCATCATTAGGGCTCTCAGACTAACTCCAGAACTTTTTTTAAAAAAACTGTATTGCCTTCTTCTAACAGATGTCCAAATATGTACAGTCCAAATAGTATGTTTTTGATTTTGTGTGTGTTATACAACAAGAAATAAAATAGAAGTAAACAAACAATAGCTTCTTGTTTATCCCAGTCTGAGTGGGAAAAATAATGAAGGAAGAAAATAGTTCAGGTGTAATACCCTGTTATAAACTGAAATGGAAACTTGCTTAGTGGTGAGTGGTAGCTCCTTCTTCTCTCACTCCCCGTGGTTAGATGACTATCCCTCAGCATGAAACAGTTCCAGAAAGCTATGGCCAGGTTTGATAGCAAGATGCTTCCATCCAATATAATGGCTAGATATGGCTTTTTGTAGCACAATCTGGATGGAATGGGATGGTATGAATTAAATTAATACAAGCAACCCAACCTGCCATAGCTCTAAGAAGTGACTGAGCAATAGGCTGTCCATCAAGATCCTTTAATGAAATGAGTGTAGATGAGAACAGCTATAGTGTTACTGCACCCTGGTGCAGCTTTGCAGTCAGGTGGGAGCATCAAGCATGCTTAGCGTAGTCCAAAGAGGCCAGACGGACAGCTGCAAATACTGAAGTTTACTCTTTTAAAACTTAACAGCTGTAGTCGGTATCTTCATAATAACTTGCCTTTCATGTAGCTGGAATATTTCTCCCAATCAGACCACAACAACATGTACTCCAGGGATGTCAAACTCGTGACGACATTCTGTAGTCACTTGATGTACCACAACTTTTTCCCCCTTTGCTAAACTGGGGGGTGGGCGTGACCAGCACGTGATGCATCCGGCCCGTGGGCCACGAGTTTGACATCCCTGATGCACTCCATCTCCAAGGGCAAGTTCATCTAACATCCTGCCCTAACACTGAAGGAACATCCCAGTGTGCCAAGTCTTTTTGAAGATTAACAGGCTTGGGCCAATT
Source organism: Bungarus multicinctus (assembly GCA_023653725.1). Classification (NCBI taxonomy): domain Eukaryota; kingdom Metazoa; phylum Chordata; class Lepidosauria; order Squamata; family Elapidae; genus Bungarus; species Bungarus multicinctus. The sequence goes on from CM042834.1 coordinate 120,492,571, forward strand.
GAATCTTGTGGTACTGGGGGGAAGAGATCATTCCACCGGACAGCTGCCACAACCCAAAAGCCATTGTCCTAGGTCCTATTAGATGTCCTTGTTTCAGAGAAAGGAATTGGAGCAGGTCAATTCTGTTGGACCATGTTGGATGAGCACAAACAACTGGGGACAGGGTGTCCCACAAATAACCTAGTCCTATGCCACAAAAGGCTATATAAGTTATAATCAGCACCTTAAATTGCATCTGGAAGCTCATTGGGAACAGTGCAGCTCATGAAGGTGAAGTGATATATGAGCATACTGAGGGGATCCATATAGCTACCTGTACTGCTGCATTCTGGATCATTTACAGCATCCAGGTGATCTTCAAGGACATCTCCATGTAGAGTGCATTGCAATAGTTCAATTGACAGATGATTAAGATATTAATGGCCAGAAGGAGGGCCTCCCAATACAGATATAGATACAATTGATACTCTAGGTGGAGTTGGCCATCCAGAGTGCCTTTCCAGTCCACTTTTTGCAGCCTTGATCCTATAAAGCTGGGCTGCAATTTTTCTAAGGTCTGAGATTTCTGGTTCTAACTGTGTTAAAAGATTCCTTCTTAATTTATTCTGCTAAAACAAAGCAAAGCATGGCAAAATAAAAATAAAACAGAACAGCAACAGCAAATTTCTTGAAGGTCAGGAAGCACAGTTCTCTGCATGGGGGGAAAATACTTGAATTATTTCTGGGCTGGGGTTTCTTTTATGAGGGTTAGATTTATGTCTATAGAAGAATGCCTTTTTCCCTTGGCTCATTGTTTAAAAATCAAATCAGGAGTCTCCAATGCTCTTCTATTTCCTTGGACTTGACTCACATACTCCATCAATTCTTCTTGGTGCTCTTACTCAATATCTTCTTTGCTCATCCCACCAGATCCAGCAAAGTGAGCATGCTCCAGAGTTCTTCCATGAAACAATGTCGCCTAGCAGGCTCTGTACAAAGCATGAATTGCCCCTCGCTCCCAGCAGAAATTTAGATGGCCCCAACCTTATTGGCATTCTCTAAGGCAGAGGTGTCAAACTCGCAAGGTCACAGCAGCATCACATGATGTATCTGAACTCCCCCCACCCTTTGCTAAACCGGTATGGCCAGCGCGTGATGCATCCTGCTCTCAGGCCACGAGTTTGACAGCCCTGCTCTAAGGCTTTGAAAATTTGGTTTTTGTTCTGGGCATTGGGCAAGAGTATTGGATAAGTCCACCCTGCAATGATTTTGAATAGGGATATGTTGTGGCTTGGCCTTGGTTGTGCTACTTAGTATGTTTAGTAATCGGATTTTCTGTTTTTAGGTAGGTCATCTGCAGTCATTATTTGTGAGCTGGGTGACTATACAAATCATTTAAATTTTTTGTTTCAATTGTTTTAATCTCTGCACAGCATTTTCATGGAGTGGCAATAATTCTAGTGGCAGAGAAAGACAAGACTGTTCTTTTTTTCTTTATTGGTATTGTTAACTTTTTGGAATTCATTTTTAAATTAAATTTTTAATTGATGAGCCAGTAAATGCTGTTTGGTGACTGCTAAGAAATAGCTAAAGTCACCCTTTTTTCCCCTTCCCCATTCCTTCTTTCTATATTTTCCCTTGAATCCTTTGTTGCCATGGAAATAGTTTCATGTCCAATTGGGCTTTTTCACTTAAAAAATTAATTATAACTATAAAGTTTTGAATGCCAAGTGGGCATTATCCTTTGGGTCTCTGGGGCCTTTCTGTCTGATCTCTTTTGGATCATGTTGGGTGTAGTTTTGTTAATGTTAAAGGGAAATGAAGCCAAAACATTTGGGATTTTTTCCATTCTTTGTGGAAGCATATTTGTTAAAAAGGAAGATCTGGAACTGTGCAATGACAACAGTTTAGGCTGCCTGATTCCAGACATTCTCATCTATGTGATGTGTCAAGCAGAAATATTAAATAGTAAGGGACTTTATAAATCCTCAGCTTTACATTTACATTTATATGTGACAATTCAGTTCGCGAAAGTATTTGGATTTTAAAAAAAATGCTACCCCAAACAACATCAAAACATCAAGAAGGAGATTTCGGTCACCACATTACAAAAAAGATGTCGAGACTTTGAAAAAAATGCAGAGAAGAGCAACTAAGATAATGAAAGGCCTGGAGACTTAAACATATGAAGAACGCTTTCAGGATTTGAGTATGGCTAGTCTAGAGAAAAGAAGGACTAGAGGTGACATGATAGCAATATTCCAGTATCTGAAAGTCTACCACAAAGGTGAGGGGATCTATTTCCCTAAGCATCAGAGAGCAGGACAAGAAACAATGCATAATCAAGGAAAGAAGCAACCTGGAATTAAGGAGGAATTAAGTGAGAACAATTAAGCAGTGGAACAGTTTGCCTTCAGATTTTGTGGATGCTTCATCACTGGAGATTTTTAAGAAGAGACTGGACAGCCATTTGTCTGAAATGATATACGGTTGGACTAGAAGACCTCTAAGGTCCCTTCCAGCTCATTCTGAATTGAATTGAATCTTTGTTAAAATTAGTGTCTCTCTTACTTGGCAATCTTGCTTGATCTTGACAACAATTAATAAAAGTTGGTTACCATTTGGATTTGAAGTCACCTGAATATCCCAGAATTGTAGGTTAAACTAGGAAGTAGGAGGGGAAAAAACTAAGAAGCAAAACACTTCTCTAACATAACCAAGAAAGTTACACAGACGTCCCCCTGAAATCATAAAGAGTAAAATTCAGCAGAAATGAGAATTTCTCTTTACCCCAGGATGCCATGATACAATAATAATGATACCCATACTAATATCAGCCTTACGCAAGCTGATGTGGCCTTGCTGTGTTGGGATCAATACGCAGAATAAACAAGGAAATTATAAAAAAATGTGGTTCCAATACTGCACCCTGTATTACATCTATGCTAGCATGCTTAGGACCTTTCCAACCATTAATAAAGCAGCTTCCTTGGAAGTTAAAAAGTTTTTTAATTAATTGATAACCAATTGCATATCAATCTAATATTATGTATAGCAGTATTGGGTAAACTTAACTTCATAGTGCCAGCTCATATTCTGGGTCTATGGATGGCATAAATGTACAACATTTATCATTCTGATATTTTGATGTCTTTGTAATGGCGCATTTCACTCTGTTTCTGTGTATGTATAGCAATAACACTTAGACTTATATACTGCTTCCTGGTACTTTACAGCCCTCTCTAAGCGGTTTACAGAGTCAGCCTATTGCCCCCAACAATTTGGGTCCTCATTTTACCCACCTTGGAACGAGGGAAGGCTGAGTCAACCTTGAGCCGGTCAGGATTGAACTCCTTCAGTGAGCTGAATTAGTCTGCTGTACGACATTCTAACCACTGTACCACCAAGGCTCACAATGCATATAATGGGGTGTAGTGGTTTAAATCAATTCTATATTCTCTAAAATAAATATGCTATTGGAGTGAAGAAGCTGTCCCTTTATTATTGTGTAGCCTTTTAAATTTATGTAGGCAGCCAAGTAACCTATGGGAATTCCATGGAATGTCTCAGAGGTTCCTGTATGCTCAAATAATGTAGATGCATGAATTAAGTTCTCCTGCTCTCTAAAGAAAAAAGTCAGTTGTTTCAACTGAGGTGCATTATAGTAGGAGGCTGGGATGTTGGTGTTTATTGTAGAAAACAGCATTCCACCGAGTGTAATGCAATGCAGACAGACATCTGCAATGGAAGGCAAAATCAGATGCTTATTCTCCCTCTATGCCCCCGCTGTCCAGCTTGCACATGAGTTTGTCTGTGTAGCTGCCCATTTCTAATTTTCCTTGGAAAGAAAACAAATAGGATAGAATTGGACATAAAGCATGAAATAATAGCTCACATTAAGAGCGTGGTTGTATCTTCTCTGCATTTGAAATAGAGCCAAGTGGATTACTGCAGCATCTCAACCATGCGCACATAACAGAATATGAGTGGAAAGAGTTTCTCTCTCTCTCTCTCTCCCTCTCTCCCTCTCTCTCCCCCTCCCTCCCTCCCTCCCTCTCTGGTAAAAAAGAAATATCTTCTGACAGTCTCAGTTCTCTCTTTTGAAAGTTCCTTCATTTGAGTGACTATGTCAACAAAAAAGCCCGACCATCAAATGCAGCAAATCTTAAAGACATCTGTGCTTTAATCTGTGCCATGAGCCAGAAGCAATGTCTTTATGGATGATCTATGCCATTAGTTTCAATTGAGTGTAATTTAGAAGCCTAGAAGTGGTGGACTTTTTTATGTTTAATTTAGTCATCTACTGTGTGGCTACTAAAAGGAAGTTCTTGAAATGGGGTAATGGGAGAGATCACTGTTGACTGAAATCAGGAAATAAACGGCGCTATATTACTTCAGGTGACTTTATTGTTCTGTGTTAAACCCATGGTAGATTGAAGACGAATGAATTAAAAGAAATATACTGGATATAAATATTGGGGAAGAGAAAGAATGCTAATTCATTCAGAGTGCCAATCATAATAAAAAGTATTGAACTAATAAAAAACTACATCAATTTTTTTTAAATGGCCTTGATTCTGTAAGGCTTGGCCAATTTTATGAGTTTCCTGCGGTTCACTGTGTGTTTCAACCAGCAGTTCACCTGCTGTGTGTAAACAGAAGACATCTGAAAATTACTGCAGCAGCTAGAAGATGTTGTACTCAGATGATTCAGAGAAGTAAAAGTTTTTGGAGGAAGATCAGCCCCAAACAAGTCAAACAATTTAGAGGTGAATGGATGCCAACAACTTGGCCCTGGCGATGGGAGTGGAAAGATCGACGTTTGTGTTTCACAGCTCTATCGACTTCATTGGTTATTACATTCATGCCCTAATGAATTTTTCATGTATGTAATATCAGTGTCTCAACCGTCCCAACTTGAAAGGAAAAACTCTCGACTCCATTGTTAGTGAAAGTACACTTTACTAAAGCCAAGTGGTTACAGCATAGCAAAGCCCAATCCGATTTTTCACGCTCAAAGCATAGTTAACTTTTCCCTTCTCCCCACTTTTTTCCTGGATATCTCCCCTTGTCCAATTACATTCAATCAAATTCTCTTGGTAACAGTCCCTGGCTTGGCGGGCTGGAGAGTTTTGCATTCCATGGTATGAACTTGGACCAGTGGGCGGCTCTCATGCAATGGCACAATGAGCAGTTCCAGTTCCCCTTATCCCAGTGCCTCTTGCCTCCCCTCAGCTCCCTCCTTCCTGTTGCGTACAGCCAACTGATATCTAATGAAGCATGGCTGGTGCAGCAGATGACAGACCTGACACAGTGATGAGAAGAGATACCATCACTCCCTTCCCTCCAGCCTTCATTCCCCCCCTCCAGAATACATCAGTTGGATTTAAATAAGATACCAACACTAAAAAAAAACTACAAGAAACTTGTTAATCACCACTGCCATCCCCCACCTGGACCATTAGACAGAATTATGCACTTTCGCTTTATGTAGGTTTTACTTACAGCTCTGAAATTGCTCTTTGATTTTAGTGCCTTAAAGACTGAAACATAGCTTTAATTCTGTTCTCTACATCCTTTGCTCATGGCAGCAGACAGGACAGAGACAGGACAGAGGCTTCTATCTGTTCAGAACGGAGAAGGCAACCATTATTTTTTTTCCTAGATGGGTGGCTATAGCTGAGATCAGAAATTTAGCAGAGACTTCTGCATTCAAGCTATTATCATCCTCTTGATAATATTGGTAGTTTAAGTGCCTCCCTTCTGGCTGAAGATTTAGCCTAGTTTTTAGACTCTGCATATTCATAACATTTTGCTAATGAAATGTTCTGGAAAATATATGCACTCTTTTGCTTGGTGCTATTAAATGCCTAAAGCAGGATATGCAATTGTAAATAATAAATAAATGCAGCTAGATTCATTTTTGGCACTTAAATTTGAATTACCTGCCAGCACAGCAGGAACCAGAATCTAATGAATTTTAAGTCAAAGCAAGGCCATATGAGGGACTGAGGTTTGACCAAACAGCTTTCAACCCCAAAGGAGACTTCTCATTTTGTCGCAGGTCATTTTTCATAGTAAAAGCAAAATAGGGTAATAAGGAATGACCCAAAGGGTCTTTGGAAATTAATCTTTCTCCTTTTTGGATTTAATATGAGCAAAGAAAAAATAAAGGGTTTCTAATTGTTACTTCTCTTTTTAACATGATTGTCATTAAAACCTCTAGCTTGTTTCTTGATTTGAGCCCAGCAAACATCACTGATGTCTCTCATTTTGAATCTTCAGGCAATATTTATGTATGAATTTGAAAAGGCCATTCAGTAAATTGTAAAGCACTATTTGTTCACAGAGGGCCATGGGATCTTCTTTATTCATAGAAGGGGATGAGTGAATAATACATCCCACTCCCCCATAACTTTTCAGGCTACTCAGTCTAGAGTTCCTTAACTCTCCAAGGTAACTTCTCAGAAAGCTCCTAGGTGAAGAGAGATGCTAATGAATTAATCCCCTTTGGGGTGGGGGGTGGGGCGGAAAACAAATTAAATTGGATTGGATTAAGAATTAGACTTTCTAAATATATTGGTTGTTGCTGCTGTTGGTATTAGAGTTTGATTTTACAATATTTTTCCTGTTGAAGATAGTTCTGGGTAATTGGGAAACTGTAATAGTCCAAAGCCTAGTATATTCAGAAGCTCTTCATATTGTTCTACGGGGAAAATAGAAAAATTATTTACATGCTTGTGATCACTTGACCTTGGAAAGCATTATCTCCTGGCAGAATTGGTGGCCGGAAAACAACTTGTTTTTTGGAGGAGGCAACTAAGAAGATCTTCCCATACTCTTTATGACACTTAAGTGAATTATAGATCACACCTGTGATAAAATGATGCAATGTAAATAGCTCCAATTAACTATGATTACTATCAGGTTATTCCATTCTATTTCTCTCTCCCACTCTCCACTCACATCTTTCCAGTTTTCTTTCCCGAAATAGATTTGTGTTGTTTTTTTAATTTGGTGATCACTGAGCAGTGATCTAAAGAGTACCAAGACATCTAAAAGTACCAAGAGAAGATATTACCTCATTCAGGTTCCAACATAGGTCATTCAAGACAGTGACCAATGCTGTCTCAGTCCCAAAACCAGACCTGAACCTTCACTGAAAAGAGTCTGGACAATTCAATGGTGGTGCAAGTCGGTCTGCCAACAGGTCTCAACAACCATCCCCCCAAGTGGAGGTTGGAAACCTGACAATTATTATGTAAGATCACAAGATCTGGGGACAGTCTTTTAGGATGACAGCACATTATAACCTCTTTCAAGAGATTGTTAAATTCTTGTCCCACAAAGAGATGTCAACAATCTCCCAAATTCCATGACAAGGGACAAGAAAACGATTCTTTTTTAGCATAGAACATTTTCTGTGTTCTTGCTTATGCAAATATCTCAAGTCTGAATACATCCCAGGAATAAACTATTTATAGAGAGTCAAGAATTGAGACTGAAACTGATAGGAAAATGCATTGTTCTTTACTATATGAATAGAACACACCTCACAGATAGAATTGTTCATTTCTATGCTGGGTTGAAATGGAAATTTCTCCAAGCCACTTCCCCTCTCCTCCCTTCCCCCTCACAGTATCTCGTGCTGTTGTATTACTATAGCACCGATACCTTGATTTCATTATTGAATTTATTTATTTGACTACTCCAACCACCAATTCTAGGCAGCATGCAACCATGCAATAAAAGCAGATTAAAAATGAACCAGAAGAAGAAGGAGGAGGAGGAGGAGATGGAGGAGGAGGAGATGGAGGAGGAAGAGGAGAAGAAGAAGAAGAAGAAGAAGAAGAAGAAGAAGAAGAAGAAGAAGAAGAAGAAGAAGAAGAAGAAGAAGAAGAAGAAGAAGAAGAAGAAATGAATATTAACAAATATGTTGAAGAAAACTCAGCAGCTGATTAGTGTAAGGCATGGATGGGTAACGTGTGGCTTAAGGTTTTTAGCAAAACAAACTAAAAATACTGAGTTGACACAAAGCAACCTAAAAAAATAAAGATAATGATGTTCTCAAATGGAGCTTCTTTCCTGATGTCTTTGTAGACAATAAAAGCAGAACCTGAATGAATAAGGGTTTATTGTTGAATATAAAATGCTCCAAAGTTAGCTTAGCTACTGAAACTGTTTGATAGCAGAGAAGACAAGGGAGCCTTTCTTAAAATAGTGAAGAAGAACCAGCAGCAAAAGCAATCTGCGGTGGGACTCATTTTGTTTCCAAGGTCCTGCTGCGCTAATATTTTTTTCCCAGATGCAACTGCTGCTCAGTGGGCACAAGTTAATCAGTTCAACATGAGATATAATGTGTTTACTTGGAAAGGCTGTCTCTGCTTTATTATTTGTGTTTGTAGTGTGAGCATGTCAGAAGCCATTTATACAACTGCAGTTGAGGGAGAAATAGAGAGTCACCGCCAATTGTTTCAAGTCTTGGACTTTCATTTTGTTCTTTTCAAAAGTGTGTTGACTACCCAGCAACGTTACAGTTTTGTGGGTTACTCTGTGCCAGCAGGTCACTAGGCAGTGGATTTCAGTAAGTTTCTAAGTTTTGGATTCCTCTTCATTTTTGTGGCCATTTCATAATTTTAAAAAAAGCTACCATCGATGTTCTTTACATTAGGGGAAACTGTAACATAAAGGTGGAAATAACATTAGGCATCTTGATGAAAATGTTCTGTTCTCACCCTGGCAAAAGAAAAGAAAAGAGGAAATTAGAAAGGAAGTGAAAGCTTGCCAGCTATCATTCCACTGGCTGGTAGGATTGAAAAAGAAGATAGATGGATGAGTCATCCTGGCTCATGGTTCCTGCACTGCTGATACAAAGAGGCCAGTTGGCTGGGAGAAGGGATCATCCAGCACTGACGGTGCAAATGTGGCCTTTGGGAATGTATAGTAGTTACATTATTGTTCTTGTGATATATATTTTTCTTAGCTCGTCAGATTGTATTTGTCGACTTCTAAGCACCCCAATTGGAGAATGTAGGCAACCAGAGAAAGTCCAGAGAAAGGTAATCACTATGAAAATGAGTTTGGAAACCTAGTGGTATGAGTAACGATGGAGTATTTTAAGACTGGAGTGGAGAAAATCATTTTCAAATATCTAAAGAGCTATTATGCTGTGTTGTTTCTGAGAGCAGAACTGGAACTGATGGGTAGAAATTGCATTTCAGCTGATTCCTAGAAAGCCTCTGCTAAGAATATGAAGTTTTCAAAAGCAAAACTGGTGTATAGAAAAAATGATTGTTTGCTTTTCACTGAGAAAAAAAGTAAAGGAGTCCGTATGGATTTTATTTTGCTAGTCATTGCTGACTATAGAAAGTGATGCTCAATGTTGGGATTCAAAAAATTTTATTACTGGTTCTGTGGGTGTAGCTTGGTGGGTGTGGTGTAGCTTGATGGGCATGGCTTGGTGGGCGTGGCATTGTTTGGTGGACATGGCTTGGTGAGTGTGGCAGAGGAAGGATACTGTAAAATCTCCATTCTCACCCCATTCCGGGGGAAGGATAATGCAAAATACCATTCCCTCCCCACCCCACTAACCTGCTTTCCAGTTCTATTCTCCTGTGCAGGGCAACAAAAGAAGACCCAGCTGATCATCTGGGATTCAGGAGACAGAGAATAGATGGGGCAAGGGCAGTCAGAGGCGGTATTTGCCGGTTCTCTGAACCATTCAAAATTTCCTCTACTGGTTCTCCAGAATTGGTCAAAACATGCTGAATATCACCTCCGGTGGTGCTCATCTCCATTTCAGCCAGTGCTGTCCGAAGACATTTCCATGGCCATGGGGTCAGCATGATGTCACAGAGTGGTGTTATCTTCCCACCAAAGTGGTTCCTACCAGTATTTATCTACTCGCACTTGTGTTCTTTTTCCCCCCATTGATATTATTTAAGAAAAGGACTACAGCCATATTGCAATCACGTCACATATAATTGAGTTTGTATTGGGAAGCAGGTTAGACTATTGGGACCACTTCCAAGGTCTTTTCCGACATGTTAATTCCTTTAGTAGCTGATAGTGTCTAATCTGGAGTCAGAAATTCCTAGATTGCTCAGAGGGGTATATTTATTTAAAACACTTATTAAATAAGAAGGGTGGGAAGGGATTGTGGATTTCTAGACACCAAAGGTAATTTGCTGTTCAAATATGTTTTCCAGTAACACTGGGACCCTGTAACCATAAAACAGTTTTAGAGGACTAGAAGAAAATGAATTTGTCATAGGTTGCCCAAAGAATAGCAGTTAACATGGCTTCACTGCTCAAATTTAATTTCCTTGAATTTGAAACTATCCCAATTAACAAATTTTGGATTTGACAAAGTGGAAATGATAGTAGACATTTCCAGATGATTACATCTACAAGTTTCAGATTAAAATTGCTATTTTCCAGAGACCTGTCAGATACATAGGCAACTATGCATATATTCATATTTCTTTTTTTCAGAATTATTGAACTGCTCAGGATGAAGTCTATTGGTTGGCATGTGTTTCCTAATTTTTGCTGGATATCCCGTTCATTAAGTATTTAAAATTTTAGGTGTGGAGTTTTTATTACGGAGCTTCACTTCTTTTTCTTTCCAAATTAGAGGAATTATCAGCTTTTATCAACATTTCAGCATTTCCTGATGTAAGAGCTGTCAATCAGTGGAAAAGAGTGCCTTCTGAAGGGATATGTTCTCTTTCCCTGGAGGTCTTCACACAGAAGCTTAGCAGCCAACTGTACTCCTATATACTTTTAGGGTATCATGCAGAGGTGGTATTCAGCAGGTTCTGACCAGTTCTGAAGAACCAGTAGCGGAAATTTTGATTAGTTTGGAGAACCGGCGAATACCCCCTCTGACTGGAGATTTTACAGTATCCTTCCCCTGCCATGCCCATCAAGCCACGCCCACAGAACCAGTAGTAAAAAAAAATTGAATCCTACCACTGATATCATGCACTAAGTATATGGTTGAATTGGATGATCTCTGAGGTTCCTTCCAGCTCTTCCATAATTCTTACACTCTGGGAATTGTTACCCAATTCAAATACAAGTGGGTTTTTCATTACCTTTTTGAGTTTTAGATTTCTATTAGTGCGAGTTTCTAGAAGTATAATCCTACCATGCTGGTCCAGTGCAAGTTTATAGATGTTTTTCAACTTCCCAGTCTAAGGCTTCAGCTGGTGCAGAATGCAGCTGCGCGGATGATTCTGGCGGCTCCTCGGAACTCTTGTGTTACACCGCTCCTACACAAGCTGCATTGGCTTCCAGTGGTCTTCCGGGTGCGATTCAAGGTGTTGGTGATCACCTTTAAAGCGCTCCATGGCTTGGGACCCGGGTACTTACGGGACCGCCTACTGCCACCATCGGCCTGCTTCCGGCCGGTGCACTCCACAGGGTGGGCCTCCTTGGGGTGCCGTCAGCTGGACGATGCCAGCTGGTAGCCCTGAGGGTGCGGGCCTTCTCTGCAGGACCACCCTCCCTTTGAAACGAGTTGCCTCCGGAGATGCGAGCCATCACTGAATTGCAGACCTTCCGCTGTGCATTAAAGATCCACCTCTTCCAACAGGCTGGTCTGGCCTAGTATCAATTACTAGGGTTTTAAAATTTGTGGTAATTTTTAACTTTTTTATCCTGTCTTTATTGGGTTATTTCAGCCACTTGTTTAATTCTTTTTAAATCTATTTTAATTTTTTTACTAATTGTGTGGTTTTATCTTGGCTATACACCGCCCCGAGTCCCATTTTGGGAGAGGGGGCGGTATAAAAAATTTAATAAATAAATAAATAAGCTGAGAGTCACTAGACCAATTGGCCTCTGTGCCTAACCATAGGTCTACCTACCTCTAGTCTAGTACCTATACAGGTATATGTATATGTGTATGTGTGTGTGTATATGTAGAGATATATAAAGTATACCTATACCTATATACTGTATAGGCAGTCCTCAACTTAAGCTCACAATTTCTGTTGCTATGCAAGGCAGTTAAGTGAATTTTGCCCCATTTAGGACTCTTTTGGCCCTCGTTCTTAAACAAATCACTGCAGTGGTTAAATTAATTGTATAGTTGTTAAGCAAATCTGGCTTTCCCCCATTGACTTTGCTTGTTGGAAGCTAGCTGGGAAGGTTACAAATGATGATCACATGATTCTGGGAAAGTGCAACTTGTCATAAATACATGCCAGTTGTCAAGCATCCCAATTTTGACTACGTGACAAGGGGGGATGCTGCAACAGTCATAAGCGTGAAAACCAATCATAAGTCACTTTTTTGGTGCTGTTGTAACTTTTAATGATATTATCTAAGGGCAACCCCTTAGATAATGGAACACGGCTATTGAATTGAATTATAGAGGATTTTCTTCCTGAAGTTGAGTAAGATTGACTCAATCTGCTTTTCCCACTGAATCATCTCGTGATGTCTACCACATAAACAGCTTCCTAGAGGTGCTTGTTCTTTCTTTGTGATCTGTTCCACTGAAATTTGCAGTGCAAAGGTGAATGTTTTAGAGGATGGACAGATTTACCTTATAGTAATTGTTCATTTACATTACTAGAGTGTCTCTCTAATGTGTGCAGCTGTCTGTAGTTTAGGCTCCATATTTCTCAGATTCCAATCTTGGATTTCAGGCTGAGCTGGAATGGTACCTTGAATGGTTGCTAGGAGGTGGGGAGGTCTGTATTCCTGTGAGCTGTTAGCCAAGATTTTGAAGAAGGGGGGAGCTCAGGAATCTGTACTTATTTTTCTTGGGGATTTTTCCCCCCTCTGAGAAGCTGAGTTTGGAATATATAAACACAGAAAGGTCCTTATTGTCTGCTCAGATGATCTGATCCAGTAGGATTATCAACATCTATAATCAGACCCATAGGGAAAGAGCCCAAAAATTCACTCATTAATTTTTGCCTTGGTACAGAGGCTGGGATGTTTTCTCTCAATTGAACCTTAGTAAATTTGGAAATGAAGATAAATTTAGAACCTTAAACCTATCCCAATATCTGCTCTTTTGCTTCATCACGGTCAGCTGCAGTTTGACGGAAAGATTGACTGGGGAATTATTATGCAATAAGGGCGAATAAACTTTCTCTGCAGTGATTAAGATCGTCCGTCTGAATCTTTGCATGACATAGTCTTTTAGTCTCAGTGTCAGATCTCTGATCCCTCTTCTCAGACATGGTATGCATCCAATCTTAGCTGTTTATTTGAAGTACCACTTGAACACACCTGAGTGTTTTCTACAGTGTTAGGAGCAAACCTTTTAGCAGACAACAGTTGCATTTATTGCAGGCAAATGGGTGGGCTAGAATTACATAAACTCATTTTCTCAGAGAAACAAATCATTATTTGTTGATTTTAAAAAATCAGAACCCCAAAATTCCACAAGGGGAAATGTGTATGAATAGGAAGAACTCAACAGTAAATAATACTGGGCAAAAGATAATAAAACCTGATATGCAGATATGGCCTTTCGCTACAGCAAAGGTGGACTACCATTTCCATATTATGAGCCAGTTCAAGACAAAGAAATAATTGGGGACAAAAAATAAATTCCATTTCCTTTCATTTGATGTAAATAAACTGAATATATAGGTACTATAGGGTTCTTGAGTATTTAATAATTTCCCCATTAATTTATCCCATTAAAAGCTACAGATTAACTGCCCCTTTAGAAGACCTTTGGGATTAAGCTTTGTGCATGAACATGCATCTAAGATTTGGGAGTTCCCGCAGCTACATAACAAACTTCTCACAAACTTCTCAAGCTGTAAAGGAGATGGCATGAGATAAAGTGCTCTGTTTCCTGCCTAATATACCTGGGAATGCTGACAGATACCTCTACTTTGTGTATAGCCTATGTCATAAATGAATTTATCTCCAAAATACACATGATTTCAGCATGAAAATGACTTGACCTAGTGGTGAGCATATAAAAGCAGGAGAAAAGTATAGAATAAATTTTCGCTATGTTGGGAAAATATTGTTCACGTGCATTTGTAGATAGTTGAACAAGTATTTTAAATATTGTATATCTAACAGGTTTAATCCACTTTATAAAAACATAGATTAATAAATATATGTAATACAAATACAGTCAACCGAGAACGAGGCATTTCCACCAACCTAAAGTTTCTTTACTTTTTCTTCTAAGCACCTTGAGCAGTCTTCCCCTTCAGCAATCTGGTTGACTTTAAGCACACATTCTCAATTCATGATCACAAAATGAAAATTGAAATTTAAAGATTGTGGTAATAAACCAATCATGGTGATCCCAATGATAATTAGCACTTTGGGTGCCATACCAAAAAATCTTGGATGACACTTCAAAAATCTGCACATTGACAACATTCCCATCTGTCAATTGCAAAAGGCCACACTCTGCTTGGATCTGCAGATATATTATGCTGGTATGACATCCTAGGTTCCTGGGAAGAACTCGTTGCGTATGAAGGCCAACACCAACTAAAACTCATATCATTGTGAAATAACAATAACAATAATAATAATGATGATGGAGGTCAACAAGAGGAAGCTGCTTAAAGTGCAGCAAACCAAGAATCAATATACAAAAACAGTGATGCATACTTGGGCTGATAGCTGGTGTAACAAAGCACTGCATGGACAGTTCCTTGAAAAGGTCCAAGGAAAAGTAGATAAGACCTGGTTATGACTGACCAACGGAACACTGAAAAAAAGAAACAGAAGGCCTGATTCTTGCAGCCCAAGAACAAACCATCAGAACGAATGTAATCAAAGCCAGACTAGAAAAATCTGCTAATGACCTCAAATGCAGACTCTGCAAAGAAGCAGATGAGACCATTGATCACATACTGAGCTGTTGCAAGACAATAGTTCAGACTGACTACAAACAACGTCACAACACAGTCGCTCAGATAGTCCACTGGAACTTGTATCACAATTACCATCTGCCTGTAGCAAAGAACTGGTGGGATCATAAGCCTGAAAAAGTAGTCAAAAATGAGCATGCAAAACTACTGTGGGACTTCCGAATACAGACTGACAAAGTTCTGGAATACAGTACCCCAAATATCACGATTGTGGAGAAGAAAAAAGTGTGGATTGTCGACATTGCCATACCTGGTGACAGCAGAATCGACGAGAAACAACTTGAAAAAGTCACCAGATATCAGGACTTGAGAATCGAACTGCAGAGACTCTGGCATAAGCCAGTGAAGGTGGTTCCTGTGGTACTCTGCACACTGGGTGCTGTGCCTAAAGATCTAGGCAAGCACTTAAAAACAATTGACGTTGACAAGATCACTATTGTTCAGCTACAGAAGCCCACCTTATGGGATCTGCTCGCATAATCCACCGATACATCACGCAGTCCTAAACACTTGGGAAGTGTTCGACTAGTGATTTGTGATACGAAACCCTGCATGGTTAACTCATCTGCTGTGTATACTGTCATTTTTGTGTACAACAACAACAACAACGACGACGACGACGACGATGATGATGATAATGTACACTACAGTGAAAAAAGATTATTAGCTAACTTGTGGGGCAAGAGAAAGAGAGGTGAGATCATCTGATAGTGTTGGCTTATATCAGGCCTGTCAAACTGACAGCTCACAGGCCAGATATGGCTCACACAGGCCACACTCACCCCAGCTCCGCAGAGGCAAAAAACATTGTGACATGGCCCACAATGAGAACGGGTTTAACACCCCTGGCTTATATCATAATCAAACTGAAGGCAAAATTGAAAAGGGGATGTTTTGAGTACTATTTTTTCAATAGGAAGGATATAAATCTAATAAACAGAAGTAATCCTTGAATTATGACTCTTTGTATCATAAATATTCAAAGTTGCATCACTGAAAAAGGTGACTTATAGCCTGTCCTCACGCTTACAACCATTGTGTTGAGGCATAGTCATGTGATTGCCATTTTTGACCTTCCCACAAGCAAAGTCAGTGGAGAACCCAGCAGGGAAGGTTGAAAGTCCTGGTTATATGACTTCTCAGTTAATGACTCCACCACTTAAAAATGACTTTTCTGGTTTCAATTGTGGTCATATATCGAGGCCTACCAGTACATGGAATGTTCTCCAGCTATCAGCATAACAATATTCATAGAGAGGACTGGTTGGTATTAGCTGACTAACAAGCTCATTTTCTTTCTCAGTATTTCCTCAGAAGTCAAATGTTACTCATCTGTAGAGAAACTATCCCTAGAGAAATATATATAAAGAGGATTGCAGTCTTTGTTAAGAAACCTGATATGAAAGCTGTTGAATATAAGTACTAATAGAAAACTGCGAGTATCACCACTAGGGTGTTTGCAGGCCGTACAATTTATTTCATTAGTGCCAAAGTGGAGGTTGAACATAAGAGATCTGCAATATGAAATGAGACAGAGCCTAATGGGAGAGGAGAGAAAGCAAGGCAATAGACATATAATGGAGTGAAAATAATGCTAGACCAAATTTTACCTGGCAGTTGTTTCAGGAAAAAAAGCCACAGTGGCATAATTAGAAGCTCTAAATAGACATGGACATATTTTTTTTAAGTATATTCTGTTTTATTGTTAAATATATTTTTTCCCAGGCATCCTCCTCAGAGCATTCTTGTTTCATTTCAATAGTTAATTACATGCATCTTTTCAATTTTATGAATGGTATAAAACTCAGGCTAAATTTCAGGCAGGAAAGCATATTAATAAAGGTGTATAGTTGTTGGATAGAGGAAAATGCATGTTAAATTTCTCTTGGTCCAGGTAGGCCAAATAAAGTCTGGCTCCCAGACTTGTTGACAGATTAGATAAAAAATGCTGCTGTTCTTCTCTAGTTTTGATGATCCATACAGACAAACATGGGATTATAAAACACACTTTTCCTTAAATATGTTCTTATGTAAAGAAGTAAGATGAACATGGAGCATAGAATTAGATGCAGACCATTGGCAAAATCATTTTTTTCCGAACAGAAAGAAAGCTGTCATATAAAGTTTATTGGATGAAGCTTTGTAGCTGGATTAATTGAGGTCAGAATTTAAGTTTTAAACTTGAAATTACCATAGATGGCTTCTGAGGGAAAGAGGGCCCTTTCACCCTTTTCTGGACACCGATGGCTAGAAATAACATCTAATTTTACTTTCAAATTTACGTTGGAAAAAAAATCTTGATTTCTGAAGGCCTAAACAACCACATCATAAATAAAGATAATTTGCCAGTAGACTTTGGGAGGGGAGTAAGTTTTTCTATAAGATTCTTACACACCAAAATAGCTAAAGGAAGAAGAAAAGTCAGAGTATTTCCTCGGTCTGCTTATTTTGATTTCTCAGCAGATGTAACTAAATCTATTTTCCTGCAAACATGTATGTTAGATTGGGGCAGTTGAATTGACCCAACCTGGTAACTCCCTGTATGTTGCATGTTGAATTTTGCTGTGATCACACTTCTCTCTGCTGAAATGAAAAGGTGATTTTAAATATGTGTGGGTATGCATTCACTTTGAAAGTTTTTTTCCCCATTATTCTTTGTGGGGCAGAAGAAAAAGGACAAAACAGTATGATAGCAAATACATTGGCCTAGTTTAGCCTCATTGAATATACTTTGGGATGCAAGTTAGCATAATTTAGTACTTGGAATTATGTAAATTACAGTTATTTTCTGGTTGCTATAAAGTATTATTTCATCTAGAAGAAGGCAAAGCAAGCACTGTGGTTGTATGTGGCCCTTTAGTTAATTTTATTGTGCTGTTTCTTCTGAATATTGAGTTCTGAGACATCGGTTTCAAAGCGCAAAGTTGCAGTGAAAATAGGGCAATGAAGAGCACCGCGAAGCAGCAGCAACAGCATTATCACAGCAATTGTTGCTTTAGCTTATCTCATATCTTTTATAACATTTTACTATTAAATAGAATCACATAATGGGGAAAGAACAGCAGTGATGGAATATTTGGGCATTTAGAATCAGGGTTTCCAACAAAGTAACTGCAGGCACCAATATGTCTGCAGACATTCCTTTCTTCCTTTTTAAATTACTTTAAAAAAAAGCAAACTAGCCTGCTACATAAATGGATTTCTGTGAACCTAATGTCAAAGCTTTCTTTCTCAGAATGCTTTTGAGCCCTGTGACTGTGGCATAAATATTGTGGTGGATAGCAAGGTGTAAGAAATGACCAAATGTGACAGTCAGATAGTCGAAAACCCTTTATTTACTTTTTGCATTGTGATGTCTTGATACTCTGTCTAAATACAGATAGTCTTCAATACAAACATAATTGAGCCAATAATTATGACTTAAAGTCATTCCGGTCCTTAAGCAGGTCGCTATGTGACTGTGCCCGATTTTATGACTTTTTTGTGGCCATTGTTATATGAACATGGCAGTCATGAAGTGAACCCCACTTTGCTAAGGTAAATGTTGCAGTTGTTAAACAAATGCCTTGTCCTCAATGGACTTTTTTTTTTTTTTTTGCTGGAAAAAAATGGAAATAAATGCCAGTTTCCTGCAAAAAAAAATCCTTCACAAATTGTGGTCACTGCGGGGTACTGCAAATGGCCCTAAATGCAAGGCAGTTGTTCAGCACACAAAATGAGTTCACATGATTGCAGGAGAGTGACAGCTATCAGTATGTCAAATCTGGGTCTTACGTAACCCTTGGGCAGATTGGTTGTAACTTCAAATGGTCATTAAATGACTAGTTATAAGTCAAGGACTACCTGTAAAGTTGCAGGTGATGCTGTAGCCCAAGTACAAAAGTGCACAGTTCAACTATTTCATCAGTTTGGCCTATTATGGTTAGAAACAGGTGCTTATGTCAGAGACATTCTTAGAAAAAAGCTTAGAGTTTTCTTTTAACAGCTAGAAGTTAGTCCCACCTGTCTGGAAAAGAATGAGGCGAGCCAAGGTGGTGATAGAGAGAAAAATTGCTGCTTCTTATGTAAATGTTTTATATATGTTCCCAGTATGCATCAGCAAGAGCCAATTTGGTGTAGTAGTTAAGGCTAGAAACTGGAAGATTGAATTCTAACACAAAGCTAGTTGGGTGACTTTGGGCCAGTCCCTTTTTCTCAGCCCTAGGAGGGAAGCAATGGCAAACCACTTTTGAAAAATGTGAAGAACTGCAGGGACTTGTCCAGATAGTCTTTGAGTAGATATGACTGAATAGAGGGAAACTAGAATAACACAGTATACTTTCAAAATCCATAATGTGCCCATTGACCCCAACCATTGGGTTGTTCTGTCTCAGAATACTGTTACTTAACTGCAGTGAAGGGTTTCCTAGTGAAGCAAAACAGCGTAATGTTTAGCACCACTTGTTATTCAGATATTATATCATTCTTAGCATCAATGTAAGCACACAACCAAAGAACATATAAGCTGACCACATGAATGAAGCTTGTCTAGTGCAAAAGTGATTTCTGTCCAAGAATTTAAAAAAAAAAGAAACCCAAGGCATATACCAGCCTGAGTGGCATGCAGCTCCGAATGCATAATAAATTAGTCGGATACTAGATTAAAAGGAAGATTTGCATTTCTATTGTACGAGCTTTCTGTATTTGCTTCAGAAATAATATGGTCTCCAGGATGAAAATAGTTACAAGCCAGCTCCCTTGGTGCCAGCAAGATTGTAAATAAGATATTTTCTCTTTCAAAGTACATGGTTTAATAAGGCAATTTAAAATTTTGCTACTGTGCAGCTCGCCCACTGTATGAATGTGCAGGAAAAAATAAATATTATGTGCTAATAAGGGCTACCTTCCTTCTTACCTCTAAGCCCCAGAGGAGAGCCTAATCACAGAGAATTGAACAGGGAGATGCTTAGAGTCTGTTTCCAAATTGCACTGTCTGCAGTTTCGTAGAAAAACCATGCAAATAACAAGGCCTGGCTTGGTGTTTGTGTTAAGTTTTGTTCCTTTCCTAAGCAGCCTTCTGTGTAAAAAAAAATTCATGCAGCTCTCTCCCATATATGCCTATCTACCTTAAGATAAGAGTAAGAATGGTTTGCCAGGAGGCTGGGATGCCCATGAAAGCATTTGGAGTTGAGAAAAATATGGGAGGCAGCCAGGACTATGGCACTCAAAAGTAGCCCTCAAAAGGGCTTTAGGGAATTGCCTATCACACATATGGTGTTTCCTTTCCAATCTCCCAAGTCCAGGACTGGGACTAGTGTTCTAAATCTGAATAAATGAAAAAAATATATAGCTGGGCAGCAGAGAACTATACTTCTCCAGCTCACAAAACACATCCCTTCCACTTTTTGGAATGTTTGATGGGGCTCAGAATTTGAGAGAAAGTGTTTAACATAAGGCTCTACATCCCTCTAGTAGAGATGTGCCCAGCCGGGTTTCGGGTCTTTCATCGGCCGAGGGCCGAGGGGAGGGGTGGGGGGGTTGCGGTAATTATTCGGGAGGATCTAGATCCTAGGGAATCCACTGTTCCTCAGACGACCGGATGTGAGTCCCTGTTTGTTAAGTGTGGTTCCGGGGTTCAGATGGGCCTATTGATCACATACCTGGCTCCCTGCTATGTGACATCGGCCCTGCCTGAGCTCCTCGAGGTCATAGCCGGCCTGGCGGTTGAGACCCCCAGGCTGATGGTCATGGGGGATCTCAACCTACCTTCGGCCGGTGGGGCCTCGGGGACTGCTCAGGAGTTCTTGGCTTCCATGACGGCCTTGGGCCTGACCCAATTAATTAAGGAACCCACGCATACTGGGGGTCACATTCTGGATCTGGTTTTTGTCTCTGGACAGTGGCAGGATGATCTAGGTGTTGGGGATGTTTCTATTGAACCCTTGTCATGGTCAGATCATTCGCTCCTTAGGCTAGACTTCCAGGCCGCTCCTCCCCATCGCAGGGAGGCGGACCAAATACGTTGGTACCGCCCCAGGCGCCTGATGGATCCAGATAGGTTCCTGATGGAGCTTGGGCCATATCCCGACATTCGGACTCACGACTCGGTGGGGGACCTAGTCGCCACCTGGGAAAGGGTGGCGGCTGGGGCCCTGGACCGGGTCGTGCCCTTGCGGCCTCTGACCCGGCGCCGCTCTCGCTCGGCCCCCTGGTTTTCTGGGGAGCTGAGGGAGATGAAGCGCCGGAAAAGACGCCTGGAGAGTATTTGGAGGACCACTCGCTCCGGACCTGACCGAACACTTTTACGGTCTTTTATTAAGACCTATTTAGTGGCGATAAGGGTGGCAAGGCGTCTTTACTTTTCCACCCTTATTGCGTCCGCAGGAAACCGCCCGGCTGCCCTGTTTAGAGTGACCCGCTCCCTCTTAGAAGGGGGAGCGCGGGAGGACCCCTTGCAGGGACAGGCTGAGGATTTTTCAAAGTTCCTGGTGGATAAAATCACTCAGATCCGGGATGGCTTGGACTCCGAATGGGCAGTTCTGGGTGGGGAATCGGGGGCGGAATTTGGAACAGTCATTTGGGACGAGTTTGATCCTGTGACCCCCGAAGATGTGGACAGGTTACTGCGGGGACTGAATGCGACCACATGTTTATTGGACCCGTGTCCCTCCTGGCTGGTGTTAGCCACCCGGGAGGTGACACGAGGTTGGTTCCAGGGCATTATTAACGCTTCCTTGAGTGAGGGATATCTACCCGCCGCCTTGAAAGAGGCGGTGGTGAGACCCCTCCTCAAGAAACCGTCCCTGGACCCAACTTTGTTATCTAATTATCGTCCTGTCTCCAACCTTCGCTTTATGGCGAAGGTTGTTGAGAGTGTGGTGGCACAACAGTTTCCCCAGCACCTGGATGAAGCTGTCTATTTGGATCCACGCCAATCGGGCTTCAGGCCCGGGCACAGCACAGAGACGGCGCTGGTCGCATTGGTGGATGATCTCTGGAGGGCCCGTGACAGGGGTTATTCCTCTGTCCTGGTCCTCCTAGATCTTTCGGCGGCTTTTGATACTGTCGACCACAGTATCCTATTGCAGCGGCTGGGGGGGTTGGGGGTGGGAGGCACCGTTATGCGGTGGTTCTCCTCCTTCCTCTCTGACCGCTCGCAATTTGTGTTGGCAGGGGGGCAGAGGTCGGCCCCGAGGCCCCTGGTTTGCGGGGTGCCTCAGGGGTCGGTGCTCTCGCCCCTCCTGTTCAACATATATATGAAGCCGCTAGGTGAGATCATCCGTGGCTTTGGGGTAGAGTTCCATCAGTACGCTGATGACACCCAGCTGTACATCTCTACCCCGGGCCACCCCGATGAAGCCGTCGAAGTGATGGCCCGATGCCTGGAGGCCGTGCGGTGTTGGATGGGGCGGAACAGGCTTCAGCTCAACCCATCTAAGACTGAGTGGCTGTGCTTCCCGGCACCCCGATACAGCCGGCTGGTTCCATCGCTGGCTGTGGGGGGGGAAATTCTTGCCCCCACAGAGAGGGCCCGCAATCTGGGTGTCCTCCTGGATGTACGGCTGTCATTGGAAGATCATGTGGCGGCCGTCGCCAGGGGGGCTTTTGGACAGGTCCGTAGGATCTACCAGTTGCGGCCCTTTCTGGATCGGGATGCGCTTCGCACGGTCACTTCCGCCCTGGTGATCTCCCGCCTAGACTATGCCAATGCTCTCTACATGGGGCTGCCCTTGAAGAGCATCCGGAGGCTCCAGTTGGTGCAGAATGCAGCCGCGAGGGTGGTAATGGGGGCACCTAGGGGCTCCCATGTTATGCCACTTCTACGCGGGCTGCATTGGCTCCCGGTGGCCCTCCGGGTGCGCTTCAAGGTCTTGGTCACTATCTTTAAAGCGCTCCATGGCTCGGGACCAGGTTACTTGCGAGACCGCCTCCTGCCACCATCGGCTTCCCACCGACCGGTACGCTCCCATAGGGTGGGCCTCCTCGGGGTGCCGCCGGCTGGACGGCTGGCGACCCCGAGGGTGCGGGCCTTCTCATTGGGAGCACCCCCTCTCTGGAACGAATTACCCCCGGAGATAAGGGCCGCCCCCGATCTCATGGCCTTCCGTCGGTTGCTCAAAACGCATTTATTTCGGCAGGCCGGACTGGCCTAGGGGTTTTTAAATTTTAATTGGGTTTTAATCTTTTTAATACTTGTTTATATTTTATTAGAGCCATATTGGATTTCAGTTTTTAAATTTTAATATATCATGTTGTCTCATACTCTGTACATTGTATATGTGTTTTTATTGGCTGTTCACCGCCCCGAGTAAAATAAACTCCAAACAAGTAGCCAGATTCCAGTATATCAAGATAACTGTTGGCTTAGTCTGAACTGGAAGGAGGAAAATAAAATATTAACAGTTTTCTCCATGCTGGCATTATATAACTCTGCATATCTTTTGCCCAGACCTTTATGAAAGATCCAAGAAATCCATGTTTTCAGCTGTAGCCCTTTGCCTTGCTCTAGTTCAGGACTTCAGTTTTTAAATGCAAAATAAAACAACAAGAGTCGTTTAGGTTCAATATAGAATTAAAATGAACTCTTTTTGTTTTTTTTGAGAAACGGGATTTATTTATTTAGCATATGGCAAATACATAGACTTAGTGCCGCAATAGCGGCGGTTCCAGTGGCGGCGGTTGTGGCTTCGGTGGCTCCGACGATGACGGGGACCAGCTGGCCACGGGGACGACGTTGTTTGGTGCTGTCCCCTCGGTATCGACGGTGGAGGCGAGGATGGTGGCTGGGTGGGACATGGACACTACCTGAACGTTTTCGGACTAGACCTCGGTCCCGACCAGTGGGGCCCCTGCGTTGCCGGCATCGGTCGGCAGTTGAGGGCGCCATTAAGA
This sequence comes from Bungarus multicinctus, assembly GCA_023653725.1. Lineage (NCBI taxonomy): Eukaryota > Metazoa > Chordata > Lepidosauria > Squamata > Elapidae > Bungarus > Bungarus multicinctus. The sequence continues at coordinate 120,516,294 of CM042834.1, forward strand.
TATTCCTCTGAAGACCTGTGGGCCTTGAGAAATGTCCCCCTTTCTCTTAAGTGGCCCTCTGAACTTTCAAAGACATTTCTCAAGGACGGATCCTGGGATCCGGAGAGATGGTGTGGCCGCAAGAAACACTTGGGGGAGGGTTCTTGTCTACGTAAATTTTTATCTAGATTTTTATTGGGGTTAGGGATGGCCGGGCGGGGGTTGGGGGACAACCCGCCTGGGGCTGGGGCCAGGCCGCGGGTCAAGCATTGCCGGGAGGTGCTGGGGTCGGGTGGGGCCGTATTGAGGATGGGGGGTGGTTCCGGGGAGGGCGAAATACAGTCTATTGGCACGGTGAGCAGGAGAAGCAGATTTGGTGGTTATAGGGGGCCATATCCTGTATTGGGAGCGCGCCCCCGCTGTTTGTGTGTGGTGGCGCGCTCCAACCCCCTTGTCATGTCCCGTTCCCTGGGTGGTCTGAGTCATCGGGTCCTGGACCTTCGGCTGATGTTGTGTAACGCCAGGTCCGTCGTTAACAAGGCCCCCCTCATTTATGATTTGATCTGTGAGGGGGGAGCGGACCTGGCGGGTATCACCGAAACCTGGTTGGGCCAAGAGGGAGGAGTTCCTCTGGTGGAGATGTGCCCAACCGGGTTTCGGGTCTTTCATCTACCAAGGGCTCAGGGGAGGGGTGGGGGGGTTGCGGTGGTTATTAAGGAAGATCTGTGTCCTAGGGAATCCACTGTTTCTCAGACGACTGGATGTGAGTCCCTTTTCGTGAAGTTTGGTCCCAGGGTTCAGGTGGGCCTGTTGATCGCATACCTGGCTCCCTGCTATGTGACATCGGCTCTGCCTGAGCTCCTTGAGGTCATAGCCGGCTTGGCGGTTGAGACCCCCAGGCTTATGGTCATGGGGGATTTCAACCTGCCTTCTGCCGGTGGGGCCTCGGGGATTGCTCAGGAGTTTATGGCTTCCATGACAGCCATGGGCCTGACCCAATTAATTCGGGATCCTACTCACTTGGGGGGTCACATCCTGGATTTGGTTTTTGTCTCTGATCAGTGGCAGAATGATCTTGGTATAGGGGATGTGGTTGTGGAACCCCTGTCATGGACTGATCATTCGCTCCTTAGACTCGACTTCCATTCTGCACTCCCCTGCCGCAGGGAGGTGGGGCCGATAAAATGGTACCGCCCCAGGCGCCTGATGGACCCAGATAGGTTCCTGATGGAGCTTGGGCCATTTCCCGAGACTCACACACACGACTCAGTCGAGGGCTTAGTGGCCACCTGGGATAGGGTGGCCGCTGGGGCCCTTGACCGGGTCGTGGCCTTGCAGCCTCTTACCCGGGGCCGATCCCAAGTGGCTCCTTGGTTTTCTGAGGAGCTGAGGGAGATGAAGCGCCGGAAAAGACACCTAGAGAGTAGTTGGAGGGCCAGCCGCTCTGGATCTGACCGAACACTATTACGATCCTATATTAAGGCATATTTAGAGGCGATAAGGACGGCGAGGCGGTCCTACCTCTCCGCCCTTATTGCGTCCATGGAAAATCATCCAGCCGCCCTGTTTAGGGTGACCCGCTCCCTTTTGGAGGTGGGGGCACGGGAGGATCCCTTGCAGGGACGGGCTGAGGATTTTTCTAGGTTTTTGCAGGACAAAATCACTCAGATCCGGGATGAGTTGGACTCTGACTGGGCATCTCCGGGCGGGGGGGCGGAGGTGGATTTCGGGGAGGTCATTTGGGATGAGTTCGATCCTGTTACTCTGGAGGACGTGGACAGGATACTGGGGGGGCTTAATGCCACCACTTGTTTATTGGACCCGTGCCCCTCCTGGCTGGTCCTGGCCACTCGGGAGGTGACACGAGGCTGGTTCCAAGGGATTATTAACGCTTCCTTGAGAGAGGGGCTTTTACCCGCTGCCTTGAAAGAGGCGGTGGTGCAGCCCCTCCTCAAGAAACCATCCCTGGATCCAGCATTATTGTCAAATTATCGTCCGGTCTCCAACCTTCGCTTTGTCGCGAAGGTTGTTGAGAGTGTGGTGGCACGTCAGCTCCCTCAGTACCTGGATGAAGCGGTATATCTAGACCCCCTCCATTCGGGTTTCAGGCCCGGACACAGCACGGAGACGGCGTTGGTCGCACTGGTGGATGATCTCTGGAGGGCCCGGGACAGGGGTTGTTCCTCTGTCCTGGTCCTGTTAGATCTCTCAGTGGCTTTTGATACTGTCGACCACAGTATCCTATTGCGGTGGTTGGGGGGGTTGGGGGTGGGAGGCACCGTTTTACAGTGGTTTTCCTCCTTCCTCTCTGACCGCTCGCAATTTGTGTTGACAGGGGGGCAGAGGTCGACCCCGAGGCCCCTATTATGTGGGGTGCCTCAGGGGTCTGTGCTCTCGTCCCTGCTGTTCAACATTTATGTGAAGCCGCTGGGTGAAATCATCCATGGTTTCGGGGTGGAGTTCCATCAGTACGCTGATGACACTCAGCTGTACATCTCTACCCCGGGCCACCCCAACAAAGCCCTCGAAATGATGACCCGGTGCCTGGAGGCTGTGCGGAGTTGGATGGGTCTTAACAGGCTTTGTCTCAACCCGACCAAAACCGAGTGGCTGTGGTTTCCTGCGCCCAGATACAGCCAGCTTATTCCGTCACTGACTGTTGGGGGAGAAATTTTGACCCCCATGGAAAGGGCTCGCAATCTAGGTGTCCTCCTGAACGTACGGCTGTCTTTAGAAGATCTCATTACGGCCGTCGCCATGGGGGCCTTTTGTCAGATTCGTCTGATTTACCAGTTGTGGCCCTTTCTGGATCTGGACGCACTTCACACAGTCACTTCTGCCCTCGTCATCTCCCGCTTGGACTATTGCAACGCTTTCTACATGGGGCTCCCCTTGAAGAGTGTCCGGAGGCTGCAGTTGGTCCAGAATGTGGCCGCGCAGGTGATCTTGGGAGCCCCTCAGAGCTCCCATGTAACACCGCTTCTCCGCGTGCTGCATTAGCTTCCTGTGGCCTTCTGGATCCGATTCAAGGTGGTATTGATCGTTTTTAAAGCGCTCCATGGCTTGGGACCTGGGTACTTACGGGACCGCCTGCTGCCATCAACAGCCTCCCGCTGCCCAGTGCGCTCCCACAGGGTTGCCCTCCTCGGGGTTCCGCCATCTGGTCGTTGCCGGTTGGCGGCCCCGAGGATGCGGGCCTTCTCTGTGGGAGCCCCCTCCCTGTGGAACGATTTGCCCCCAGAGATACGGGCCACCACCGACATTCAGACCTTCCGGCGCGCAGTAAAGACCCTGTTCAATAGGCCGGCCTGGCCCAGTAACGATTTTTGGGGTTTTTAATAACTAGGTTTTAAAATTTTTTAAATTTTAAATTTGTATTAGTTTATATTTTAAATTGTATTGCCTTGATGAAATTGTTTAATTTGTTTTTAATTGTATATATGGTTTGTTTTTAGTTGGCTGTGCACCGCCCCGAGTCCCTTTTTTGGGAGAGGGGGCGGTATAGAAATTTAATAAATAAATAAATAAATAAATAAATAAATAAATAAATAAATAATTCAAATGTTAATGTTCAGTCCACCCAGCCATTCAAGGACAGGCTGGTCTATGTTGAAAGAAATCAGAATGTCTTGATGGACATTCAGACACAATGTAATGGGAATGAGAATGAGAACACAATGAGAAATGGGAAATAATCCTGCACTTAGTCTTGGTCAGTGGTTTAAACTCCACTGATTTGGGTAGCATTTAAACAACCTGACTTAAAACCCAGAAAAGGATTGTAGTCCTGGCATGGACTTGCAATGGCTAAGTGCTATTTATCTCTGCTTTCCATTCCTGGCATAGGAAGTGGTTGTTCACTGATGTGGCAAGTGCATTTCCAGCAGCAGCAAGAGCTAAAATAGCATTACTAGCTCAGCCCTTCAAGGCATGGCTGCTCCATAGGGTTACAGCGAACTTGAAAGTCATTTGCTCTTATACTTCACTTGATGAGTAGATTTTCAATATCAAATCATTCCTAAGAGGAAGAAAGAAGGTACCTGAAAAATGCAGGATGATCCTCCAGAATATACATAAGGTCAGAATATAGATGTAGAAGGAGTCCCACAGTCAGAGTAACCAAGGTTCAAGTGATGCCATACAGCAAGGCAACCAAACCCTATTTAAATGAGCTAAGAGGCATAAAGTATTTCTAAGAGGCATAAAGTGCTTCAAGAAGATCCTAACTGTGTGTGCAGGTGCATCTTTTTCTAGGACTTGATTTGATCTTGCTTTTGCAATTTTAGGAAGTCTTTGCCCCAATAGCCTCTGGCAAATGCCAGCTTAATTCATTATCAATTACATTCCAGAGGTATCAAGAGAGCAGATTGACTGTCCAGTTTTTGTGGTGGAGTGTTGCACTGGAGGCAAACAGGTGAAAATGCACAGTTTTTAGGAACACTTGAAAACCAACCAAGAGATTTAAATGTGCACAAAAGGTGCTTTAAAGCTGGACTTGACTGTCTAATGCTCCCATTCCCCAAAGCTGTTGGCGATTGCAGAAACCTAGAATGCTGAAATGCCATCAATCAAGTTGACCCAGTTCAGCATTATAAATTATGTTCAAATAAATTCAGTTAGACTCAAACACAAACTAACATATTTTTCTTTTTTAAAAGTATGTTGGTAAAAGCCTAAATGCAACTGTGAACCATTTATAAACTATAAAATATCAACTGACCCCAAGTGGGAATGGACAGTTTGGGATCTGTTAGTGTTTTATATCCTCTCTGCTAAGTTTGGCCTGGGCACTTCAGACCTCACTACATTATCAATCAGTAAACTGAGGACTAGATTCTTTTGCCTTTTAACATTGTAGTGTTAATATTATGATATTTCTAAAATTTAAAACACCACCTGCATGTTTATAATACTTGTTTCACCTGAACACCTTTCACTAGAGGTGAGGTAAACAGAGAAACCGAGATGGGCATATAAAATAGGTAGATGGCTGCACCCCTTTTATCAGAGCAAGTGATAAAACATTGAACAGGATTATATGTTGTGTTTTGCTTTGCTGCAAAACAGGAAAGTTGTGTTTGGCTGCTCTTGCTGTAGCAGCCATTTTATGGAGCCATTTTGTTCATAGGGTGCTATAGAAATGGACCTTTCTGTGTATGTTTATTTTTCTATACTGCTTGGTAAAATCACTCTTTATTCATACAAGGGGTCTATGGAAATTCTCAGTCATCCAGATCATGGTTGTCCCAAAGATGTTTTTCAGGAGGCAACTGAACTTTTTTGTTTTTCTTTGAAGACATTTCGCTTCTCATCCAAGAAGCTTCTTCAGCTCTTACTAGATGATGGGGAACTGTCTGCAAGGAGTATAAATTCTTCTGTTCCCCATCATCCAGTCAGAACTGAAGAAGCTTCTTGGATGAGAAAGGGAAACATCTTCAAAGAAAATCAAGAAAGTCCAGTTGCCTCCTGAAAAAGCACCTCTGGGACAAGGGCTGTAGGGTTGATAGTTCTGCAATTCCTCGGTTGTTATTCCTCAATTGTATGAAGCACAAGAACACCATTATCTTAGCATAGGGCACTGAATCCTCCAAGCCTTTGTGTGTGCCTTTGCACTCCTCAGCTACCACTGATTTTCTGGCAACAGGCTGGTTTAAAAGTTTGCTATGATGAGAAATGGCATTGCTTTACTACTGCTGATTTGTCATTAAATTGTTAAGGCGATGGGAAGAAAGAGGATATGATCTAGTAAGCGAGATCAACTCATATCAACTCTGCCTTCAGCTTTAGGATTAGTTCTAAAGAAGCTCCCAGCACTGCAAAAACAGGCAACGGATGGCCCAAGAGATTTTTTTGTGTTCTGTCTGGTTGTCTGATATATTTATGGATGTTACAACTTACATGACTAGACATTGCCTGGTATTTCACAGCACACTGTTTATTAATCTTGACAATTTTATTTATCCTTGATTTTTTTTTTCCAGCCAGAAGAACTCACCAATGCTCTGGAAATCAGCAATATTGTGTTTACTAGTCTCTTTGCCCTAGAGATGCTTCTGAAGCTTCTGGTGTATGGCCCTTTTGGTTACATCAAAAATCCCTACAATATCTTTGATGGAATCATTGTAGTGATCAGGTAATTAAAACCAAGTTTTCTTAATTATCATAAGTAGTTGCAGGTCTGTAACATTTAATCCCTTTATTTATTCCAATGCCACCTTATTTTAAACTGATTACTTCCAACTGGATTGTGCAATAAAACTGTGGGATTTTTTTTAAAAAAAGGGTTGAAATATTTTTTTAACATATTCATTTTTTTATTCACGTGTTGTTTATAGTATGTTCTCTGGAACTGCTGACAATTCTAAAAGTTATAATCCATTTCAAGGATGTTCAGTCAAAATAAACTACTTTATGACAATACGTATGGTTATATTTACATACAACCACACTAATTGGCTTCTTGTTTTGATGAGGAGTCATAATGTCTAATAAAGGGGTCCCCAACCCACAGTCCATGGACCGGCACTGGTCCACAGCATGCCAGAAACTGAGCTGTGCAAAGAAGCAAAGCCCCATTTGTGGGATGCAGACAGCACATGAAACCACGCCCCCTCTGGTCTGCGGAAAAATCTGCCTCCATGGAACCAGTGCCTGGAGCCCAAAGAGTTCCAGAGCCCCTAGTATAGAGGGGCTATTCAGTGTAATCCACCCACCACTATTGTTTTCTTTGCAGATAGCAATCACTATAATTAACAGGCCTGGTGACAGTACTTGCTTATTTTTTTATATCTGGCTGGCCACTTGCACATCACTTTCCAAAAGGATGACAGATAAAAAGTTTACCTGCCAGTGTAAGAGAAATCATTCAGCATTGAACAATGGTTATAATTGAAGTAGAAAAAAATATGGCTCTCCAGAATGAAGACTACGATTAACAATAGCACTTAGACTTATATACCGCTTCACCCTCTCTAAGCAGTTTACAGAGTCAACATATTGCTCCCTCTATAACAATCTGGCTCCTCATTTTACCCACCTTGGAAAGGTGGAAAGCGGGATTAACCTTGAGTTGGTGAGACCCGAACTCCTGGAGCAAGCAGTGAGCTAGACTGCAGTACTGTATTCTAACCCCTGTGCCACATGGCTCTTTGCATGTCTGCTCAAGGTGTTGCCCAAATGATAGCTATTGTCGATGGATACTGTAAGATAGCAGATCCCACCCTTTTTGATATCAAAGATTGGGTGTGTGGAAAATAAATTTTCTACAAATTGGGGGGGGGGGGGGGCAGCACGCAAAGTAGAGTCTGCACATGGAGTTTCACTTACCCTCTGCTCACCTCCAGCTGTGTGACCCAATTCCTAACAGGCCACAGACCAGTGCAAGTCCATGGCCAAGGGATTGAAGGGCCCTGCTATGTGATTACTGCCTTCTTACAATTCTTTATTTTAAAAGCACATTTGGTTCTCCGAGTAAGGGCTGCTTCAACAAAGGACTGTACTGTACTCTGTAAATCAGGACATATGAATCCCTCATTAACATGAATTCCCTGAAGAAAACGCAGGGCAAATTATATGTAGTTTCTATTTGCAGAATTCCAATAGAAGAAATCCATTAACAATGTTCCCCATGCAACATTTATCCTCAGAGCACCTCTGTATCTGCTTTTCTACTTCGGTGCATTTTTAGGGCACATAACAAAATCTGTTTGAGTGCATACAGGAATTAAAAAATAACAACAACTATGAATGCATTTCCTTGTTTGTTGTTGTCTCCTCCCCCCCCCCCGCCCCCCCCCCCCCGAAATCCTAAAGCCATTCAAAACATTGAAATGTATGCAATTCTTGACTGGAAGTGTTTGTAAGATTCAGATCTTTCTCTCAGAGATTTCCAACTTTTCATCTGTATATACTCAATTCAAGAACATGAGCAGAAAAAGCCCTGTCAGTGAGTGGAGGGCCATATACAACATCTTGCTGGGCTCTGTTTCCCTTTGGCGGTTAATTTTTTTTTAAAAAAAATTATGATTGAAACCAATGGAAGAAAATTAATGAATACTATCCAACTAATTATTGATTTGGGAGATAAGCAGAAAACCAGCCTGATTTTTCAGCTGGTGGAGCTACAGCCCTCCCACACTACCGCCAGCATTACTCTTTTAGAATAGAATAACAGAGTTGGAAGGGACCTTGGAGGTCTTCTAGTCCAACCCCCTGCTCAAGTGGGAGACCCTATAGCATTTCAGACAAATGGTTATCCAATCTCTTTTTAAAAACTTCCAGTGTTGGAGCATTTACAACTCCTAGATGCAAGTTTGTTCCACTGATTAATTGTTCTCACTGTCAGGAAGTTTCCTTAGTTCTAGGAAACTTCTAGCTTCTCTCCTTGATTAGTTTCCACCCATTGCTTCTTGTCCAACCCTCAGGTGCTTTGGAGAATAGCTTGACTCCCTCTTCTTTGTGGCATCCCCTGAGACATTGAAATACTGTTATCATGCCACTTCTAGTCCTTCTTTTCATCAGACTAGACATACCCAGTTTCTGCAACTGTTCTTCATATGTTTTAGCCTCCAGTCCCCTAATCATCTTTGTTGTTCTTCTATGCAGTCTTTCTAGTGTCTCAACATCTTTTTACATCATGGCGATCAAAACTGTATGCAGTATTCCAAGTGCGGCCTTACCAAAGCATTATAAAATGGTATTAACACTTCACGTGATCTTGATTCTATCCCCCTGTTTTATGTCTTTCTTCAATGTCAGAGTTTCAATGGAATAAAAAATCGCCTTAAGATGCTCAGAGAGGAGAATTGCTAGTCTAGATTTCTCCCACCAAAGAGATATTTAAATTCAGAGGTAAAATTCTGAATCTGATGAATCCTATGATCATTAGGACAAACCTCCAAGAACAACAGACTTGTGATAATAATACAGGTAGTCCTTGACTTACGAACACAATTGAGCCCCACATTTCTCAGTTATTAAGTGAGAGAATTGTTAAGTGAGTTTTGCCCCATTTTATGACCTTTCTTGCCACAGTTATTAAGTGTTATCACTGCAGTTGATAAGTTGGTAACATGGTTGTTAAGTGAATCTGGCTTCCCCATTGATTTTACTTGTCATAAGTTTGGAAAAGGAAATCACATGACCTTGGGACACAGCAACGGCCATAAGTATGAACCAGTTGCCAAGTGTCTCAATTTTGATCACATGATCATGGGGATGCTGCAAAGATTGTAAGTGTGAAAAATGGTCATAAGTCCCTTTTTTCAGTATCATTGTAACTTTGAATGGTCACTAAATGAATTGTTGTAAGTCAGGGATGTCAAACTCGATTTCATTGAGGGCTGCATCAAGGTTGTGTTTAACTTCTGTCGGCTGAGATGGCATGACTGGGGGTGGGCATGGCCAGCTTGACATCACTCATGTCAGAGGGTGGCCCGAGTACTCTGCCAGCGAAAACGGGCTCCCAAGCTCCGTTTTCAGCTGCAACGGCCTCCTGCAACCCTCTGCCAGTAAAAATGAAGCTCAGGAGGGCCGCAGGTGGTCTCCCAAGCTCCATTTTTGCTGGCAGAGGTACTGCAGGTCACGATGTTATCCTGAAACCATCTGCCAGCGACAATGGAGCTTGGGGGGGGGGCTGCACACAGCCTTCCCGAGCTCTGTTTTTGCTGGCAGAGGCACCACAGGCTGGTCCTTCACTGTTTCCAGATTGGGCCGAGGCTGGCCAGATCTAAGCACCCTGTGGGCCTTGAGTTTGACACAGGGGTGGGATTCCACCAGTTTGGACAGGTTCAGGTGAACCAGATTTTAAATTTGTATCTGGTTTGCCGAACCGATATTTGAACCAACCAGCTGTTCCCGCCTACCCCTCCCCACTCCTCCCAAGAGTCTCAATGCAAGAGTTTTCAATGCAGGTAAGTGCAGGTCCATGCGGAGGGCCAGTTTCTGGCTTCCGGAGGGCCTCTAGAGCCCAGGGAAAGCCTCTGGACTCTTGGGAGAGTGAAAAATAGCCGTCCCATAAGTTCTGGTAGGCCACGCCCACTCAGCATCTGGGCAGCAAACCGGTTGCTGGGATTTTTGAATCCTACCACTGGTTTAACAGCCCTGTTGTAAGTCAAGGATTACCTGTATTTCCTCTCATTAATTTACATTAATATTAAATATATATTCTCTTTTTTTCTTAGTGTGTGGGAGATTGTTGGACAGCAAGGTGGAGGCTTGTCTGTTTTAAGAACCTTCCGTCTTATGCGAGTTCTAAAACTGGTTCGGTTTATGCCTGCTCTTCAGCGCCAATTAGTGGTCCTCATGAAAACAATGGACAATGTGGCCACCTTCTGTATGTTACTGATGCTCTTCATCTTTATCTTCAGGTGAGTTGATAATTTTAAAAAACCCTCCTACCTGAGCATTGGGACTATCATCAGAGGCCCCGCTCTAAGTGCTTTCATATACTGCATTTTAGAAAGTGAGAGTAGACATTTTTAATGATATTCCCCAATTTTGGAGGAATGCCTTCTTTAAAATAACCTGGCAACTTCTATTTTATTTGGATGCCAGACAAAGATATTTATAAAAAATAAAGTTAAAAGTAGCCAGCCTTTTAATTTTCCTGTATTTCTTAGATTATTTTGTTGAACTTAGTGATTTCCTTTTATAGTATTTTAATTGATTATTGTTTCATTATATTTTGCTTTGGGTTTATTTGGTTTCTTGTTTGTTACTAAAAATCTTTTCCTATAGGGCAACTAGCACATTTTAGATATGAATAGATTAAATAATCATTTGTGATTATAGGTTTGTTATATTGCAACTTCTGTTTTAACATGAAATTATCCAGATTTTAAAGGGGAAGTAATTTCTGCTACAGCTCTGTAAATGTAAATCTGTAGCTATTCTTTTTTCATCTCTGTAGCTCTATTAGAAGTGGTCAGAATTTAAAAAGAGATAAACACTTCTAAAAGCATTCAGATCCTAAAGAGCCTGATTCTTTTGGATGTCTTTGTAATGTAGAAAATTTAAAACCCACTGGTTTGGCTTTGTTCCCATATCCTGTGTGTTTTCATATTTTATATGAGCCATAATACAAGTTGCATATATTTGCCATATCAAAGTTATTTTCTAACTTATTAAAACTGACCTTCATTTTCTTAAATGAGAGGGAACAGAGCAGTAAGGAACGTGCTCCAAATATCCTTTAGTTCCAAAGCCTAACTCTTTGATCTCTCTTTTAACCCATTTCTCCTTGTTATTCAGTATCCTTGGGATGCATCTTTTTGGGTGTAAGTTTGCCTCAGAGAGAGATGGAGACACTCTCCCTGACAGGAAGAATTTTGATTCCTTGCTCTGGGCCATTGTTACTGTTTTCCAGGTAATACATCAGTTATGGTCCATAATTCTTCATCTTTATCTTTAAATACCTGTCATTGTAAATTGTTTTTAACTGTGGTTTTTGAAAACAATATAGTGAAAGTCAATTGCTTCTTCATAGACCCGTGTCAATAACACAGGTGTAATGAAAAGCAAATAACAGATTATAGTAATTAAGATATTAAATAATACATAAAGCCCTAGTATAAATTGACCTTTTGGTTATGTTTGTGCAACCACCGTAGAAATCAGGATGTGCACTGATTTTATGTGTTTATTTTATATAGTGCCTATGTTCTTAAATAAAAAATGCTATTTAAAGAAAATGCTATTTATTCAGCAGCATAAATTAAAGTTAATTCTAACCCAGAGTATTGAACTTCCTTAAACAAAATTATCTGAATTTTGTAAAACTCAGATCTGATTATCCCTTTTGAACAAATTATTATAGTCAGGAATGTTTGGAGAAAAAGCTGGTTATTTAAATAAGATATGGGAACTTTAATATATACAATTAGAAACACACAGAGAAACACCTATTCCAGGCTTTTTCAAGTTGTTTCTTTTTGTTTACTGTTTCTGGTGATGCCAGCTAGGTTTGAAAATCTGAGGCAGCCATCAGTTAGAAGAATGTTAGGGAGAATCAGCCACATCTGGCCAGAAGCAGTGAGTATTATGCATTACTCAGTCAGATGTGAAGTTTCTTAGCCACTAAAAAATTCATTGCAGTCCACAAGGATAAGGCCATCTGTGCCACAGTTCTGATACTGAGTCACACTAGTGAGACACTTCAAGAGACATAAAAGGCATAACAAGTTTAAGTGCATACTATATTACCTTTTCCAATAATTACATATATGCATGATGCTTAGCATTTAGAAATGCAACAGTTTTATCTGGATCATAGGTTGGTAGAAAAGTGAATGCACTTTAAGATTATTTTGTATCAAATGATTCCCGTTTTCATTCCAGATTCTGACCCAGGAAGACTGGAATAAAGTCCTCTACAATGGCATGGCTTCTACCTCTTCCTGGGCCGCTCTCTACTTCATAGCCCTCATGACATTTGGAAATTACGTTCTCTTTAATTTGTTGGTTGCTATCTTGGTGGAAGGCTTTCAGACGGAGGTAAAGCTTTGAAGGACTTCTTTGATTTCTCTTTGATAAAGAGAGTGTGGAGGGTTCAGAACCCCTGTTTGTAAAATGATTAGAATTTCCAAAAGAAGCAATTGCTTCGTTAGAAAGACAGATCCTTTGGTTGGTATCAAAGACCCAGCTTCAAGTGTTGTGAAAGAGCACACGATCATGCAAACACATTGCCTTTGAACCAAGCTTTGTTGCATTTAAGAGCCAAATGCAAAACTGCCTGATAAATATGCATGAGATGAGTGAGCCCATTGTCCCATTTGCTGCTATGTCTTTGTAGACATTTTCCTGCCTCCATAAAAGCAATGTTTTGGCGTCTTTTATTTATTCTATTTTTGCCTGCCCCTTTTGGATTGAAGCTACATCTTTCATTAACTAGAGTCCACCTTTGCCATCATTGCCAGGCAGCTGAAAGAAAGACATTTGAACTGAACTTGGGATGGTTTCCGCTTTTCAAGGCAGCCTAGAAATATTTTAGATAAATAAGATCAATAAACTTGGCCTCTGTAATTTTACTGGCAAGCTAGTGTGTCTGCATCTTGCAAAGGCTAGGAACAATCAACTACTGGAATGGTTTGCCTTCAGAAGTTGTGGGTGACCCACTGGAGGCTTTCAAGAAGAGACTCAACAGTCAGTCTGAAATGGTAGAGGATCTCCTGCTCAAGCAGGGTGATTGGACTAGGTGACATTCAAGTCCCTAACAACTCTGCTCTGTTCTTTCTGCATACTTTGAGAGGCAGCGAATAAGCCAGCCTTCAAGCAGTAAAATGTCAAAATGCTGTTGCAGATCTCAAGGTGGCAGTATTCAACACAACCACCAAGCATAGGTAACACACTTGGGATTATTCAGTATTATTTAGAATGGGCTTCTAAATCAAAATGATGTTGATAGTGTGAGTTTGTTGCCTACTTCTCTTTTTATCCTGTTCAATTTGCAGCTTAAGAAAAACATTTTTGAAAACCTCCAGACTTTTTATATATTTGCATCATAACATGGTACAGGAAGATTTATGGAAGCCTCTTAGGACAAAGTAACCATGAGCTCTCTGTTTGCTTAATCCTATCTTATTTGCTCTACTTAGTTTAAGTTCCTTGTACTTAGCTCTCTGCTTGGGCCTCCAGGTCCTAGCTATTTTTTTCTCTGAGATAATATCAGAAGGAAGGAATACTGTGCCAACCCCACTGGTCAGAGGTTTGTGTAGTCCTTGGTGCCATCTGAGCTTGGTTGATTGCTTGTTGACATGTCATTAACTGGCTAGTGCTAGAAGAGTGTGGGCTTTGCTTTCTGTAGCCTGCCCTGTCTGTTGGTTGGGGCTAATGTTTTTTCCTTGGTAGTTTGTTGATTAGGCAGCTGTTTACTGCTTGATTGCTTGTCTGAGTTGGTAATTCTTTGATTAGGGTATTGTTTACTGCTTGATTGTTTGCCTGGTGTTGCTCCTACTGTTAATTCCTGCTTTATCTGGATATTGATAGCTGCTAAGGAGGTATTCTGGTTTAATGTTTTCTTTTTAACTTTTTTGTTATCTCTTTTGAATGGTTTTTAAATGTTATTTATCACTATGTGTGCAAAGTTTCCAGGAATTCCTTAGCATTTGGGGATTTAACTTAGCCTAAGGTGCTGACAGTTCATTCCTTAAGCTGAAGTCTGAGTTTAGGACTTCATAGTTTAACCCTTTGCTGCATTTATTCTCTTCTATTAGTCAAAGGTTTCTTTTAAAGGACCAGGTGTAGCAGCAAAACCACAACTGCCTTTTGGCTATTATCAGATGATTAATGGGGTGAATCTTAGCCTATCTAATTTAAACTACACAATAAATAAAATATTTATCTAACCTGTCTAGTTCTCTTGCTGCCAATGATTACTTTGCTCTGAATGTTTGGACAGTAATATGATTCCCCATGTCTAAATCAGAAAATTGAATGTCACCTGATGTGAATTGGCACAGCTATGTAATGAGCCAAAATGTCCCCTAAAACAAATTTAGGACCTGTTATTATTTTTTATTAATGTCACATGTCAATCTTTGAAAAAGGATTGAAATCAAATTTGGAGACTGGGTTTGTCAGATCCTCAAGATAGACCATAAATGGTATGGTAGGGATTCCAAAAAAATATTTGGCTGTAACGTAGAATAACAAAATCTTGAAATCCTGTCAGGATTTCTCTGTCCTATCAAAGCAAATCAAGGTGGGGTCAGCTTCTTCTTCATGTCACCCTCTTTCTCCAGGCTGAGTAATCTTTTCTGAAATTTTGCTCACCAGCTCCTCCATGTTTTAATGATTCTCTCATTCTTTTTCAATCCCAAGGCCCGATGTACATGCCTTCACAGGTCCATATATTCCATATATTATGCACTGCAAAAAATAGTAATAATGGTATTTCCAAGAAGGAAAAATTATTTTGTCTGCCATAGCAATCTTTTAAAAGTCAACAAAATTTTTATTTTTCAAGTCCTATCCTACCCACTTCTCCTCTACAATCTCATTTCAATGCTGGTGACAGTTTTATCTTGTGCCCTCAAGTGTCTTTTCTTGACTCTGAAAACACTTTTGTTAATTTTAGTATAAGAATGTACTGGACTTTTCTGTTGCTAAGCAGTAGACATGTATACAAATACTGGGCCTATTCTTAATATGCATGTGCACATGTCTGCAATATACAGCTGTTTAAAACTTCACGTTATCTGTGCAGAGGGCACATTGCTAGTAGCATCTCAGTAGGGCTTTATTTTAACTGGACCTTCTGCATGTTATTCTTTTATATTTCATAAAATAGGCTACGCAAGGGGAGGACTCAGTTTGATAAAGACTATATAATACAAAAATGACAGAGTGAGCTGTTAGATTTATGCCCTGGAGACTTTATCTAAGAAAGAAACATAGGATACCAGCGAGAGAACCTTCTATCAGTGATAAAGCTATTCTCCTGGGGGACTACATGATAACATTATCTGTGGAACATATTTTTTTATTGGCAATCTTTTCATGTTCCCTACAGATTCTGTGCTTGTCTTTGAAAATTCCTAGTTTATCTCCTGCTCCTCTTTTATGTTGCTTTTTTTTCTCCTAGCACAAAGCAACTAGTAAGGAGTGGTGGCAGGTGTCAGCACCCCCAATCTGATACTTTCCATATTATGTTGGACTTTAGCTCCTCTTGTCTCCAGCCAGCACCATGCTGGCTATCCATTTCTGGGAGCTACAGCCAAACATCTATCTGGGCAGCACTAGATTGGGGAAAGTCAGCTAAAACAACAGGATGTCAAAGACGGAAGCAAGAAAATGATTTGCTTGACCTTCACTCAACACTCAGTAACATTTCTTTTAAGAAAGTCTCTGGTCATATCTTGGGCTTCAATGTAGTTCTGATGTTTTACTTTTTTTGACACACAAACACATTTCCACACAGCAGTTAAAAAACACATGAAATGGATTTCACAGTTCAGACAATCACATTTTAGATTGACTTCCACTTCTTCATTCCTCCCTTTCTGCAATGGAAGAAAATCTTCCATTAACAACAGTTTCCCATTTTGTCATTAACAGTAAGGTAGCAGAGTAAGAAAGAAATATAGCAGGAAAGTAGTATACTTACCAGCAGTATTACGTCTTTTGGTTGTTGTTATTGCTCTAAAGTTGTTATTTATAGATTCCTGGTTTGGACATTAATATTAATTGAAAAGTTCTTACTTTGCTTGTGAACGTATTGAATGGGATGATCAAAAAGGCTATTTGAAAGATGTTTTATTTCACCGTGTAACCTGAAATATGGTTGTCCAAATTATTCTAATAGATCTTATTTTTTGCTGTTTAAGTGCAAAATTTAGCCGACTGCTCTTTTTCAATAGTTTTCATCCTTACAAATTAGTCTTTCTAGGGGTATTAGGCTTTCTCTGAACCTAGAGCTCAGCTTTTTCACCCTCGAATAAAAAAAATGGTCATTTTGAATTGAATAAAAAGGTAAGATAATTAATTGGATATATATATGTGGATCTTTGGTTCTTCGGGTTTTCTCCCGCGTAGAACTGGAAATATCTAGGCGACGTTTCGATGAAGTCTCATTCATCATCTTCAGGCTTGTGTCTTCGGCCTTGTGTCTTCGACCTCTGAGAAGCACAAGGCCGAAGACACAAGCCTGAAGATGATGAATGAGACTTCATCGAAACGTCGCCTAGATATTTCCAGTTCTACGCGGGAGAAAACCCGAAGAACCAAAGATCCACATACAAATACCCACGAAAATCTCCGAAAACACACACACACATATATATATATATATATAAATAATAGGCAGTAACACATTAGAATTGAACTCCACTGCCGCATCCATAGTCAGCCATCTCTGAAAAGAGATAATTGTCTGTGTAACAAAGTAAAAAATTATCGAAACTGTCCATTTGTACAGCAAAATATGGCTGACTTAACAAGTATGGTGCTCACTTGATGTTCCAAAGTGCTTTTTGTCTTCATCTAAGAAATGCAGACTTGAAGTACAGCCAGAATAATTAATCCAATTCTTTAAATCAAAGAGGGGATCGACATTTTCAGTTTCCGGAAACAGAAAATGTTTTTATTATGATTTTTTATATATAGCATTTTTTATATTTGTCTTCTCCTAGGAACTGAAAGACACTTTTTCCCTTCCCCAATCAGATTCTGATTAGAAATTCTGTCTCTAACTGTAATCTCACATACCTCAAGGGCATCAAGTTGGAAAAGGCTGTTATAGCCTTTATTTTTAAAAGTAATTGTCAGATGGATGACTATTAAATAACTGCAAATGTATTTGATTTGTTAAAACTCCTAAAGCATGACATGCTGTATAAAAATGGAATTCTACCCAATGATTCTGCCAAATATAATTGGAGCATACTTAAAGTAAAACCCATTTATCACCTTTAATCCACAAGAGTTTGTCTTAATATAGGAGCCATGGTGGTGCAGTGGTTAGAATGCAATATTTCAGGCTAACTCTGCCTATTGCCAGAAATTCGATCCTGATGGGGCTCAAGGTTGACTCAGTCTTCCCTCCTTCCAAGGTCGATAAAATGAGGAGGCAGATTGTTGGGGGCAATTTGCTGACTGTAAACCGCACAGAAAGTGCTCTAAGGCACTGTGGAGTGGTATATAAAGCCTAAGTGCTATTGCTATTGCATTAATATAAATGGTTTTTTATAATTTTGAATTATTGCTACATAATTCAAAATTATTGCTATTTTAGTTAAAAGTCCTTGAAGATTAATGTCCCTTGTTAATAACAAAGCATGTGGAATCTTCATTTGAATTATCAGTAAGCAGGTACTTTACTCTGACTATATTTCTGCAACTTTAGCAAAGGGTAGTATTTGGCTAACCCTGCCTGTTCAATCAGAAACTAAGCAAAAGTTCACTTGTTTGTACTTGAATATAAGACCAGCAGAAAATCCCAGGGTTGCAGCCAAGGTTTAGAAGTTTTTAAAAGTCCCCAAAGATAGTAAGGGCAACCACTCCTGTACTATTGCGCAAAAAAAAAAAAACCTGCCCAAATTTATATCTAGGTAGCTATCAGGTTCTACATTTGCCTTGGGATCTTTATCATCACAAGACAAACTGTAAACAACTAGTGGCATCTAAAGCTGCATAGGGAAGGAGAAACTAGGCTACATGATTGGACGTATTTTTAACCAATTCTAAGTTATAGAGAAACGTTTAAGCACTACAACTTTGTAAAGGTCCTCTTGTCCCCTTTTATCATATCTCTTTGGTTGTTGCAGAGGGAAACAACATATTTTGAACATAGTTTTAACAGATGTTCACATATAAACCATAAATATGAATAAAGCTCTCAATTTAAAGATCTGGATTATGTGTCCATAAATGTCTTCTCAAGAGCTTGAATCAATGGTATTCAGAACTGAATTTGGTTATATCAGGTAACTCAAGGGTGGTGTAACTTCTCCATGGTACAAAATTTACTGCAATGGGTACCGTCCCCTTTTCTTCCATTCCTATTATTTTTCTTCCCCCACCCCCAATATGTTTATTACCCTTTTATCCACTCTCTCAATTTTGATGTTAAGATTCATATAATTTGAAAAATCCACCTTCCTTCCTGCCTTCCTTCCATCCCCTCACCTTCCTTCCTCATTTTTACTTCAGGAAATCACCAAACGGGAAGCAGCGAGTAGGCAGTTAAGCTGTATTCAGCTGCCTGTCGACTCGTCAGTGGTACGTAAAATCTGGCATGAACACCACAAGCTTTGTCTGATAGTTTTCTCTCCCTCAATCTCTCTCTCTCTGCCTGTCTCTCTGTCTCTGTGTTGTGAGCAGTCACATCATTGCCACTGTTCTCATTATGATAGATGTTTGGTTATGAATTTGTCTCATTGTCAAGTTGATCTTGATTTTAAGTCTCTTCCTTCTTTGAGGAAATTAAGAGAGTATGTCTCCAATGAGTGAAAACCTCTTTAGACTCCTACTTATTAAGAGTCCTTTCCATAAACTTTAGTCCCCCTACCAACATTTCTAAAAGAGGAAGAACTTGAACTTCCTACCAACTTAGAAGCCTAGCAATGACCATTGCCCTTTACAGATGGATCTTCACAGATGGATAGAAATACTTGCTGCTTGCTGTAACTTTGGGTTTGATTGGGCAAGATAATTGATTGTTACTTGCATCTACCTATTAATATGCACTGATATTTAATGAATATAGGTTCTAATTTTTGGAGACAGAGTATTATTGTTTTAGTTGTCTCAGTTGTGTTACCAATAACAAAGGTATATGAATGTAGGCCCAGAGTTCATTCAAGTCAGTAAGAAACTTGCCCATATGCCCAACATGAATTCTAAGAAAATATAAAGCATATAGTTGCACACCATAATCTCCCTTATAGACATGCCTTACAAATTGTCACTTAACCCTTTTGCATGCCAATGCTGACTCTCTTTTAAAAATGAGAGAGAAAAGGGGAGAGAGACCGAGACACTAGGAAAACGTATCAAAGACAGACGGGACCTAAAATCAAGCATGCTTTGTGGATGTTCATATGTGAGAAGACTCTGTCCTGAAAAAGGCCATTCTAGAATTGAGGCAGCTACTGACAGCATATATAATACATAACCAGAGACCTTAGGGATTTTTTTTTTTATTGATTGGAGGTTAGAAAAAAGGGTACATAGGAGAGGTCAGGAAAAAAAAGAGGAATATAAATCATTCTTAAAGGATTTATAAAATGTTGGTAGAATATTGTTACAGTCTTTTAAAAATGAATAAAAAAGACAACATACTCGTATATGCATCAGATATTGACATCATGCAAATCTACTCCCCTGCCTTAGATCTATGAAATCAAGCACATCACAAATTCTGTTATCCTTGCCATTGCCTTGTTCTATTATAAATCTGTCCTTCCCTGTTTTTCTGTTTCTTCTGATATTGGAAGTTGGGGCTTCTGTTTAGATCCTTTTTTTGACTGCCCAGATTTCTCCAACCTGGTGCTTTCCAGAGATATTGAAACTACACAATCCTCTGGCCAGCATGATGCACACTTTTGGAGAGCACCAGAGTCCGGACAGCTGTTATAGCCATTGGCTGCCTTCCCTACATACTGTCAGTTCCTGGCACATCTCATGCTTATCATGAACAAACTATACCTTTGCTCACCTAATGCCTTTTTCATTCAGAAAGGCAAATTAGGAGTGAAAAAACAGGTAAATTCTTCAGGAACCTAGGTGGGTAAGGCTTGCCTGTGGTAAATTAGTGTGCTTAGCATTTTCAAATTGCTGTTGGGTTCTATGGCAGGATGATGTAAAAAAATGGGTTTGGTGCTGAAGGGAGGGAGGATAAAATACACTGGCACTTGTATTAAATATCACATCAGACAAACTGTCACCTAATAACTAAAAAACCTGTTTGGAACACAGACTAAAAAATGAAGAAAAAAAAAGCATATTGAATTCCATTTTTGTCAATTGCAATGATATTGAAAGGCTTTTACGCAGACTCCCTTATTTTAAAGTAAGGATGATTTTACTGACCAGTATCGGTAATGCTTTTTTGAGTTTTTAAACTAGCATTATCTTCAAACATTTGTGAAGGTACTTTTTGTGATATGAACCCAGGATCATTTTACATGATTTGTAATATAATATACATATATTTAATTTGCATGTTTAATAAAAAGTTAAAGGCACAGGTCTGCACAGGCATTTTTCTCACATTCACGCAATCATTTTTAAGTCAGATTTGAACTGCAGGAAAAGTTTGTTGACAGGATACAATCCTTCATGTGGGCATTCTAAATTCTGCAGACTTAAAGCCAATCCATTACTCATTAGATTTTGAAGCATATGAACAGAGATAATATTTTAGAAATATTTTTATTTTATTATGAAATTTATTTACTGCCCATCTTGTGTCAAATGACTTTGGGTGGCTTATAGCATAAATATTTAATTAAGATTGCAATTTAGCTCAAGTTAATCATTTATTATTGAGAAAATGAGCTCAAATGCACTGTCTCAATAAAGAGAAATGGGCAGCTATGTCACAACCACATTATGAATTCCGAGGGACCATTTCCATTATGACTTTTAAGCAACACAAAATAAATAAAAGACCATCCCTTACATTGGACTCAATTATTTTGGTATAAGGGATCAGTTAATCATGAAAGACTGAAATGCTACACTTAAATTAATATGCATTAGGACAACCACTAAGAGAAAATTACTTTATCTTTTTTTATACTGTACTTCTTATACTGCTTTATGAAGAAATATGGGTAAGACCTAACAGAATTACTAATGAATTAATCCATGAGCTGCAGATGTGAATTGATTACTGCTTTTAGCCTTATTTTAGCATTAAAAGAAGCAGATGACTTCTAATATGTTGATTGGGAAAATATCCAAAGAAAGCAACATCAACTTAACTCTAGTCAGAATAGAAATCTAGTCACAAGTTCATCTTAACTGAGTGTTCTGTATTCTTCAGAAGCATTTTTTTTTACTGGCCCCACCTACCATGAAGTCAGGTAATCAAAATTTGCTTAAAATAGTTTTACTTTAACCCTCAAAAACAGGATTATTTCCTGATGGAAGGAGGCCAAGATGTGCATGCTGGCTTCATTGCCTTGTTCCTGACCTCTAAGTGTTATTGGGGAAGATTTGAGTGGAAAATGATAGAATCATGTTTGAATGAATTCAAATACAATTCACTGGACGTCAAATGCAAGGAAGATCCTTGTCAAGTAGGGGATTTTCTTTCAAGCCTTATGATCAGTAGCCAAACCCAAATGGACCATTGTGCAGGGACCATCGTGCAGAACTCGTGCTCTTTCCCTGTTTTATGTTTTCCAAGGGCTGAATAGGGATAGAAAGGTGCAGGGATTCCTATTTGTGAGTTCCCTGTGCTTAGATGCAAGATACATCTTTTAAAAGTCCACAGCTTGATTGGAGAGAAATGCCTTGCAGATATGTTTATCTAAGATACACAAGCACACATTTAACTGGAAAAATAAAGGTCAATACATTGATGATGTCACCTGGATGCTAATCAGGCTAAATTTTCAGTTAATTTCAAAGTCTGCTATTGAACATTATCCTCCCAACCAAACCCGTTCTACTTTTCAAGTATTTTCAAGCATCAAGTGCCATCATGGTGAGCTAAAGCTTTTTAGTACAGCAGCATGGATCTTATTGTATTTTGCTGGGTTAATTGCCTTTCTTTCCTGATTTCATAAGGTTGTGTGTGTGTGTGTGTGTATGTGTGTGTTATCACCTATTTATTTCTTCTGTTGACTGTTTTTATGAAGCTATCTTGGGTCAGAATTACCAAAAAAGCAGCCTTCAAGCCTTCTAGGCTATCCTCTTCCTGGTTCATATAATAGGTTATTAAATTACATTAAGCCATGACTGCTTAATTGTAGTTTCTTCAATAAACCAAAGTTAACTGAGTTCAAATATCATAGTTAGTCGTTAACCATGGCTTATAAACTACAATGCTTATTCACAAAACACATTAAACCAAAACCAAAACCAAACCACATGTGACTTAGTGCAGTGTCTTTATACACACACACACACACACACACACACATATATATACATACATACATACATACATACATACATACATACATACATACATACATACACACCCACATATACACACACATACATACATATATATATCCCTATTATCATTTGATTAGCCCAGAACTGAGGTCCAAAATGGTAATAATGCTTGGTTTAAAAATGAGGTCAAAAAAGGAAATGAAGGAGACAAAGACAATTACCATTGAACATTAAAAAAATTCTAGGATAACCCTCTAGTAGAAAAAGGTCTTATGAATTGCATTATTATTTGATAAAAGAACCTTGACAGTATGGTGAATGATCATTATTTACAGACTGTTGGTTCTGATTTCACTGTCAGAAGCCAAAAATTATTTTTGAGGGACAGCCCTTCAATTCCTGCTAATGACTGGATGAATTAAATCAAGGACAGGCCTAGCTGCAAAATACCCATCCCTCAAATCATATTACTAAAATAGATGCCTACTTCAGATTTCATCCTTCTCAATCAGATCTCTGATTAACCAATTTCAAGAGGTAAAAATTAGGGTGTTGTAGGAAACTGCAGTGGTTCTGTGGATTGAGGGTGGTGGAATTGATCCCTGCCTTGTATCTTTCAACTATTCAGATGAATGGTTCTGAATTTTATAGGAATCGATCTGAAAAGTATATACAGTACATTTTGATTCAAGGCTGCATTCAACTGACTATAATTTCTGCCTTCTCCACCACCTTCATTTAGTCAGTATAAAAACCAAGACATACTTTCAGATGTCTGGGTAAAACTGTTGTGATTTGGCTAAATTATTGATTAGCGTAGAAGGAGTGATAAATGCTTGGAATTAAGATGTGTAGAGATTCCTTTGAAGACCTCAGGGAAGGGGAAGGAATATTAGAAGCTTGGGAGTTAAGTAGCTTCCAGGCCAAGTATCTAGCAGAATGAGGTTAAACCAATTGTTTTGGCTTCTCTCAAGTCTTTAGCTGCTTTAGTGCCCCTTTCCAAAAGTGTATTGTGTAGTAAAACTGGACTACAGATGTGGAATTAAATATTTGCATGCCTCCTATTGTGGAAGGTGGTGTCCTACTGTGGCAACAGTTCAGTGGAGCAGTGATTCTTGTGTCTGAGGGGAGAAAGAGTTATCTTATTCAGATGGGGAATGGCCAGGTAACTTACTCTATTTTTCCTGCTGGCTAAGGCACTTTGTTTTTCTCTAGGGGGATGCTACTAAGTCTGATTCTGAGGGGGAACTTTTCCCCCATAGTTTGGAAGAAGAGTGTGGACTTAAGAAAAATTTTTCAAATCCAGCTTGTAAGTAACAATATGACTACTGCTGTTTTTCCTGCAAAGAAATGTTTTCCATTTGTTACATGAAACTTCATGTATTTTTATTTTCTTGGCTATAAAGTATAAAAAAGGCAGAAAAAGAGGAAATACATGATCTTTCTTTAATATGCCTTTGATTACTGTTTATATGTTGGTATCAACTCTTAGCAGTCACAAAAATAGTTTCTCTCAGGATGTCTACATATCTTCAACCTGGTCCTTCAAGTCTTCCAGAGATAACACCCATAATCATCATAACTGAGTCCATCCATTTTGCTGCTGGTTGTCCTCGTCTTCTCTTTCTTTCCACCTTTCCCATCATTAGAGCCTTTTCCAGAGAGTTCAGCCCTTATAAAATGTCTCAAAAGTGCTTTTTTTTTTCCTTCAGAAGGCAACTGGGATGTTTTTTTCCTTCAGGAAGAAAAAGAAAATGTTTTGCTTCCCACTAGAAACTTCATCAGTTCTGGTGTGGGTGGGATGATGAAGCTTCTTGGATGAGAAGCAAAATGTTTTCTCCTTTCTCCTCAAGGGAAAAAAAAACAGTTGAGTTGCCTTTCAAAGAAGAAAAAAGCACCTTTGAGGCAATGACTGGATGACTGAGAATTTCCACAGACATCTTTATATAAGGTGTCTGAATTAATTTCCTTAGGAATATCTAGATGGACTACAAAAATCTGATTCATCTTAGAAGGTAGCAAAGGGGTTGAGAGGCCTCTATTACTATCTAGGGGCAAAATCTACCAGATTTTTGGTAGTGCACATACAGTAGCTGTAGGAGGAGGAGCTGTAGGAGGAGGAGCTCAACAACAATGAGAGGGGAGCATGGCATAATGTTGATAATTTTGAATATGATGTATGGCTCATCATACCATGTAAAGCTAACATTTGGGACAAAAATCTCTCTATGATAAAAAGTGAAGAGAAAAGATTGCTCTGAATGTATCTTAAGAATGAAAAATCTATGGCCATCGTAGGTTAAAACTCATTAAATCCTGACTTCTGTGATAGAAAAGCAATAGTGGTTGCAGTTCAAGAACAATAAGGAGACCATTTCTAGAACACTTCTGCTAGTGCTGTTGGTGATTCACAAGCATTCATTCATGAGAAAAGGACCAGACAACCTGGAAAATGAAGTTTTTAGAGTCTTGTGTTAGAAAATTAAGAGGCATAAGAAAGAGGAATGATCAAGACACACATGAAAGTTATTCTGATCTTGTCTCTGACTATACAGAGCATGATATGAATGTTTTGTTTCTTATTTTTTTCAGTGATGGCTCTTTGTGACCGCCCAGAGCTAAAGAAGAGCTTGACTCCCCCACTTATCATTCATACGGCTGCTACACCCATGTCCATGCCAAAAAGTGCCATCTATGGAGAAATGGCTCAGGACTATGGTTCCCGAAGAGCCAGTGGCATCTCCATGGATCCTAATACATTTGATCTCAAATCCCCGGTATGTGGCTCACCTTCTCCCTTGTATCCTTTGCTTGTCACCCTTTGCTCCCAATTTGACAGCATATTTTAAAATTAATTTGGATGCCTTTTTAGCACTTCTAGCATTCTGTTGATATCCCTTGTGTTCTCATTGCATCACTTCAGGTCAGTGCCCGGAGTTCTCCACATAGTCCATGGAGTGCAGGAAGTAGCTGGAACAGCCGCAGGTCGAGCTGGAACAGCATTGGGCGGGCACCTAGCTTGAAACGCCGTACAAACCAGAGCAGTGAGCATAAATCACTTTTGGCAGGGGACGGGAAGCAGAGTTCCGAGGAAGGGGAAAGCTCGGACGAAGAGCAATCCAGCAGGACTGGGAGCATCAACGGCTCTATACCTCACCGCATGGAGTCACTAGAAACCAAAGGCTCCTTTGACTTCCAAGATACCCTGCAGGTGCCTTCTCTTTACCGGACCAGTAGCATCCATAGTAGCCACAGCTCTGCAGCAGACTACAATGGCAAAGCCACCTCAAGAGTCCTGATTCAACAGCTTCATTTGGACGATCCGCTCCCAGAATGCGATGACTTGGATGATGAAGGCAATTTAGTAAGTGAAGGGCAGCTTACTTGGCACCTTTTTTGCTTGTGTTTGGATTGTTTGCTGTAGAAGAGAGTGAAATGTTTTGATCCTTGTTAATTTGCAGAAGCATAACATATGCCAATACATTCTTATCTTTTGGGCACTGACATATTTATGCATTAATAAAAAACTGAAGCATGTAAGCTAGAGAAATCACAGGGGTCATAACTTTAACATGCCCGTAAGAGACTGTGTCATGTCATCATATCATGTCACATAAATATATCACAGTATCATATAATAATATATCATTATTGGAGAGCTGACACAAATACTTAAACTTAAGTGTTCATTTGGCCAAAAATATCTAGAAGTTCTATATCAGGGGTGTCAAACTCAAGGTCCACAGGCTGCATCTGGCCTGTGGGGTGCTTAGATCTAGCCCGTGGGGTTGCCCTGGAGACAGCTAAGGACCAGTCCATAGTGCCTCTGCCAGCAAACACAGAGCTTAGGAGCTCTCCTGAGCTCCATTTTTGCTGGTAGAAGGCTGCAGCAGACCATTGCAGGCTAAAACTGAGCTCGGGAGTCCGTTTTCACTGGCGGAAAAGCCACCACAGGCACCCCCAACATGAGTGAAGTTGAGCTGGCCATGCCCCCTAGCCATGCCCTCTTGGCTCTCCAGAGATCGAACACAACCCTGATGTGGCCTTCAATGAAATCGAGTTGACACCCCTGTTCTATATGATTCCAACTTCCTTCCTTTTTTTCTTTACTCTAGCTTTCCCCTCATTATCACATAATCTTCATATATCGTCTTCTTGAATCAGTATCTCCCATGAATTCCAGAACATTGTCTTTCAGATAGCCTACTAGGTAATTACAAAAAAAATCCAATTTGGACCTAAATCAATGAGATGCTGGCAATGCCTCTGTTTCTACTCTGTTCCCCTCAGTTTTACTGTGTGCTAGATATTTTGGACTTCAATCACCACAATCTCCAGCCAGCATGGCTAAAGTATTATGGACTATGAATTCAATTCACATGCAAGATGCCAACTAGGGGAAAAAAAAACAGTTGTAGGGGAGAGAAGATGAGATCCAATAACATTTGGATACCGGCTTTGGAAACCAGCTATCATAGACATGATATTATGTTAGCTAATTTCCTAAAGCCAGTATCCAACTGTTATGGATAAAGAGGAAAATTATAAATCTTCTGTATCTTATCAATCATCTGGGTAGATTTCATGCCACCTTCAGCCATCCTTATGCTAAGGAGCATAGTAATCATGTAAGAAAACCTGTATTCAAGATGATCCATGATATATTCAGTTCCAAGCACTGCTGATTTGGAGTGAGGATATTTTAATATGCACCATCTTATGAATGTTTGTGAGGATTCTTCTTAGATATATTTGGCAAATGAGCAAGTAAATAAATAGCTAAATATGTGCTATGGCTTGCAAGAAAGAGGGTGATCAGCTGGGTATCTGAGGTTTTTACATACAGATGTGTACATATACACATCTTTTTCAGTTTCTCTTTCCTGCTTTCATTGGAAAGTAAGGAGAATAGCATATAGACCAATGCATTGCCAGACACAACCATTTTCTGCCTTATTCCAGCTGTGAGCTTGAAAAAAATTAATTTTTATAATTAGAGGTAGCCCTGGTTACAGTTTGGCCTGAGCAAAGGATAAGATAATATTTTTTTTTTTAGTATTTAGTATTTATTTGATTTGTCAATCGCTTACAAGATACAGGTATAAGAATAAATATAATTTTGAATACATGAGATAGATACTTATAAGAAAAAAAACAAAACAATAGGACAGGGACGGTAGGCACGATTGGTGCGCTTATGCAAGCCCCCTACAGGCCTCTTAGGAAGTGAGTGAGGTCAATAGTAGACAATCTGAGGTTAAAGTTTTTGGGTTTGGGGAAGAAACCACACAGTCAGGTAGAATATTCCAAACATTGACCACTCTGTTGCTGAAGTTGTATTTTCTGCAGTCAAGTTTGGTGCGGTTAACCTTGAGTTTGTATCTATTGTGTGCTCTTCTATTGTTATGATTAAAACTGAAGTATGTATGATTTTATATACTATGTTTAGATCAGACTGGAGGCGGCATAGTTCTAGGTTTTCTAGGTCTAGAGTTTCAAGTCTGATGGCATAAGGTATTCTGCAATGAGTAGAGGAGTGAAGAACTCTTCTTGTGAAATATTTCTGGACTTTTTCAATTGTGTTAATATCAAATACATGATATGGGTTCCAGACTGAAGTATAGGTCTAGCAAATGTTTTGTATGCTGTAGTTAGTTAGTGTGATATTACCAGAGAAGAAGCTACATAGGATTAGATTAACAACTCTTAATGCCTTTTTGGCTATGTAGTTACAGTGGGCTCTAGCACTTAGATCATTTGAGATGAGTACTCCAAGGTCCTTGACAAAGTTTGGATCCTCAAAAAGATCTTGACTATTTAGCTTGTATTTTATTTTCTGATTTTTTTTCTGCCAATATGTAAAACAGAGCATTTATTTGTTAAGATTTGACCATTTTATTGACCATTCTGATACATAGTCAATGTCTTTTTGGAGGGTAGTAGTATTGTCTGTGGTGTTGAATAGCTTTACATCATCAGCAAAGAGAACGCAGTTGCTCTTGATATGATCACACAGGTCATTTATGTAGAGTATGAAGAGAGTTGGTCCTAAAATACTGCCTTGGGGGACACCACAGTTGACAGGTACAGAATTTGATAGGACGCTCCCAATTTTGACCATTTGTTGTCTGTTTGACAGGAATGCTTCTATCCAGTTATGGAGGTTTCCAGAGATACCATAAAATTTTAGTTTTAGTAGTAGTTTGTCATGTACCACTAAATCAAAGGCTTTACAGAAGTCTATGTAGATTGTGTCTATTGCTTTGCCTTGATCAAGTTGTGTAGTCCATATGTCTTTGCAGTGTAAGAGTTGCAGATTACAGGATAGTTTTTTCCTGAAACCAAATTGTTTATTAGAGAGTAGGTTGTTTGTCTCTAAGTGGAGGATAATGGATTGGTTAATAATTGATTCCATTACTTTACAGGTGACGCAGCATAAGGAGATTGGTCTGTAATTTTCAACTAGGTTGGGGTCTCCCTTTTTGCTAATCCAGAAAAGCAACCTATATTAGTTATTAAATCTTATTTCATCACAGAAGAACATCTTCTACAACAGCTAAAGGTTAAGGCCAGTTTAGGGCTACAGATTGGATCTGTGCTAGCTGTATCACTCTGCTTAACAGTACAGTTGTACAACAGAAATCTTGTCTGTTTGGGGGTTAGAGAGAATGCTTAGCCTTTTCCCCCAATCTTTTTTATTTTGTGTCAGAACAGGAAGGAGGAGAGCAAGCTCAGGCTCCATTAGCCCAAGAATCTGTGGTTTGTTTGCTAAATGATGTGAGAGCATCATTACCAGCATTAACTTGATTGCCTTCAGCAAGATATTCATCACAAACACAGAAAGAGGTAGGGGGGGATATTAGCCTTTTTTTTCCCAAAGGGCTATATAATCTCCTTAATTTCAAGTGGGTGATTTCTTCTACCATTAACTATTATTAAGATTCCTAAATAAGGGCAAAAATTGGTTTCTTTGTCTCATGGGGCCACAGAAATCTTTGTATTAATGTCAATATAAAAAGGCAGTAGTCTCATTAATGACGTGTTTTTTTGTGAGACAGTAAGACGACATTTAAGAAATGCTAGTTAACATCAGTAGGCATGGTACTAAAAATAAGAGAAAAAGTCACTGGCAATCTGAAACTGATAAAGATAAAGCTACATTAGCTTTACTTGACAGTAAAACTCTGCCATTTGTAGTGCGACACATTAAATTCCAGTGCTACTCAAGACAACAGAAAAACCATCAGAGATGGTTATAAAGAAGCAAATTGCAAGACAAAAACCTACAGTTTAAATGTGACCAAGGGCAACTAGAGAGGTTGTACATGATACCCATTAGGAAGGAACCTGGTCTTCTATAGCTTTGCTGGCTGAGGAATTCTGGGAGTTGAAGTCCACAAATCTTAAAGATTGGAGACCCCTGTTCTATAGAAATCCTCCCTTGTGTAGCCCTGGCTCCTGGAGTGGTAAGCGAGGACTGCATGACAGCACCATGCTAGATAATGATAGCAAATTAATTAGCCTCAAAAATAATTAAGGTTTGATGAAATTGAATCCGATCTGTCAAATTCCAATTCTACAAAGTCACTTTTAAAAACAATGGTGAAGTGAGCAAGAATACAAGCTTTAAGTACAGAAAATGAATGGGCTGGAAGACTGTGCAGCCAATGCCAATGCAATCCTACGTTGCATTAACAGAGGGATGCAATCAAGATCAAGTGAGGTACTAATATCACTTTATAAAACCTTAGTAAGACCACACCTAGAATACTGCATCCGGCTTTGGTCTGCATACTATAAAAAAAGATGTTGAGACTCTATAAAAAAAGATGCTGTTGGGACTGAGGAAGGACCAAGGTAGACATGCCATTAATTACGCACTTTCATCATGCATAACAAAAGCAGTATGCACTAATGTTTTTGTTAGATAAAAATAGACTAAGTGGACTTTCTAAGAAGGACTCCATTGGTAACTGAAGTACAGCAAAAAGCAACCTTCAAAGACTATTCAGGCTTCCCTTCATTTCCTGTTTATATTGCTTAGTTAACAAATAAATTGTAATTGTGCCAAATCTAGTATGGCCCTGAAATATTCAGTAGCTGATTTTTCAGCCTTGTCATTTTTAAAAAACTATTTGACTTGTCTTCATCACTTGGTTGAGCAGCCTTAAAGTACTTGGAAAAGATATTCAAATTCCACAATGTGTTTACACCCATAAATATCAGCATTGTGCAAGCTACAAGGCTGATATTTGCTCCAGCAAGTGCTAGTCTATGACACATTTATTGACTGATTAGTGATAGTTGATCCAAAAAGGCTGAATCTATTCACCACTTCAGTATCTTCATTGTCTGTTCTGTGGGTGGATGCTCTACTTGTTGCCATTTGTTTTTAAATTTAGCCCCATTTTTCACTGTGCTCCTTGAATTTTATTATTAGGGCTTATAGATTATTTGCATTTTCAGCTATCAGTGTAGTATCATCAGCATAGAGCAGGTTATAGATTTTTCTTCTAAATATTTTATAACTATACTAACTTCTCTTAATACACATTTTTGCATATAGGTTGAATAAATAAGAGGCAAGTTTATGGTCTTGTTTCACTTCTTTGCCAACCTGGAGCCAGTCTGTTTCACCATGTAAAAAACCTGTACTGTAGCTTCCCAACCAGAAAAGGATGGTTGGATGGTGGGATTGATGGACTGACTGATTGAATATTCTTGCTCAAAAATCATCATACAAAGCACAAAGAGTGAAAAAAATAATGGAAGAACTGTACCGACTAAGGCTTCCTAGACCGTAACAAGCACACACTTATTTTAAAAACAAGTCTTGTTTTATTGCAATGCTGGGAATTGTTTTCATTCCCAGCTGGAATTAATCTCAAACAGTCCCTAGAGATAAGCACCCACCTTTCTGTCCTGTGAAGTGCTTCCAATAACAGAAGTATCAAATGAACTAGGAAAAAAACCCAACTGAAGTACAAACAGCTTCAAGAATGAATCTGAACCAAATGAACTATTTTGCTTCCTGCAAAGGCTTTGTCATCTTTGCCTATCCTTTATCCCTTATGGGAGGGGCAATCACCTTCCAGCCTTACTCCTGAATCACCCCTTTTGTTTCAGCTGCTCTCACCTTCTAGCAGCTCTGTGCACACGCGCATTGGGAACAGGCTCCCCTGGGTCCTCTGCTTCTCTGCTGCCAAGCTCCAAAAGCTTCGGAGTCAGCACCCCACTCCCAGATGGTCCTGGCCCCATCTCTGCATCGGATCCAAGACCCTCGCCCGAATCCTCTCCAGAATCCCTGACTGGTCCCCGTTCTTCCCCACTGTCCAATTCTGCTGCCGCTGCACTGGCTGCTGGCGAACCACAACAAGAACAAGAAGTTAGTAATAAAATGGTTGAAAACATTAGAACAACAAAACACTAAGCTTATAAGGCCAATTTTTAAAAAAATTGTCTTGATACCTTTTTTGGAAGCAATTAGTGTGAGGTGGAGAGGAATTGTAATTTTAAATATACTATGGTGTGAGTACAATACAGAAAAAATGAGTGGCCCTTTCTTATACTTTAATAGTAACATATGGCATTATAAGACAGACAGTCTTTTAATTTGTAATACTGTAAATCATTAAAACTATTAAGATTAAAATATTATCTTGAGCAGAACCCAAAAAACAATTAGTAACCAGTTCTTTCAATATTGATGTAATATGATCTCCAAATAACACACTCAGGTGCAATATTTTGTACATCTAACCATCCACTGTTCAGAGTTAGCCCTTTTAAGTACACAATAATCATATAGATGTGACCAAACTAGGATTTAAAGAAAAATCAGATCAACTTAGTTAAAATTAAGCTAGAACACTAAGTATGGCTGTTCAAATACACTCCTATCTGTTTCACCCTCCCAGAAAATCAACATCAGTAAAGTATCAAGGACTCTTTCAAGCTATTAATCTGATCTTTTAGGATTGCAAATTTCTGGAGCAGCTTCACTCCCAAATTTTTATATCTGCCTTTCTTCTGACCAGAAGCACTTCTGCTTTATTTAGTACATTTCTAGTATGGAATGGATTGGAATGGAATGGAAACTCCATGAAGGCTTTAAAAAAAATCCCTGTCAATCTCAGGTGACCCTCAGGTCACCTCCATACATTCAGCAACTGTTTGAACCTTCAATTGGTCCTCTGAGTTCCAGTATTGCAGCATTCCCACAGACATACATTTGCAAGCTAGGCACTCAGCACCTGGATCAAAATTATGACATCATGCAGTCACATCCCGAAGGTGCTTTTTCAAGAGGCAACTGGACTTTCTGGTTTTTCTTTGAAGACGTTTCACTTCTCATCCAAGAAGCTCCTTCAGCTCTGATTGGACAGTAGGGATGTCAGAGCTGAAGAATGTCCATAGACTTGCAGTCATGTAATACGGAATGGGACAACTCACTGCAGCCAATTCACTGCGGCTAACTCATTACAGCCAACTTGCCTTTTCCAGCTTGCCACAGTCAACTTGCCAACTTGCCATGGGACAACTCACCGCAGGACAATTGAACAGTTCAATTTAATTATTTAAAACAAATATAAAGTTATTCTGTCCCTTCTTTGGCATCCTTTGTTTAATGATTCTTTTCCATCATTTCTTTGATATTAGCGTAACTCTTGTTCTCCAATGAATTGTCCCATGGCAAGTTAGTCATGGTGAGTTGGTCGTGGCAAATTGTCATAGATCCCACATGATATGATTTCTGATGTTCCCTGCCAGCTTCTGACAGGCAAAGTTAATGAGGAAGCTGACAGATATCACAAGTTGTCATCGCAGGAGGTCCTCACTTAATGACAGCATCTCGGATTGCCATCACTAAGTGGCATAGTTGTGAGGTCACACTTTACAACCACCTCACTTAGCTATGACAGTCCCAATTTATTCACTACCTGTCTAAATAAAATGTGCCTTTACGTCAGCATTTAATTCCCGCCTGAATAGATTCCTGAAGTTTTCTTAGCAAAATATCTTTTTGGAAGTATTTGTGCCATTGCCTGTTACTTAAGGCTGAGAGGGAGTGACTGGCCTAGGGTAACCCAGTGGTTTCATGCTTAAAGTAGGACTAGAACTCAGGATCTCTGGTTTCTCACCGGATACCTTAGCCACTATACCAAATTAGCTCCTATATATGTAAAATACCATTGGTATTTTAAAAAATGAAGCAGGTGCACCATAGGCTGGTTTTGGGAGTACATATGTTCAATCTTGACTTGGCTTGCATTCCTAAATTTCAGTTTCTCTTCACAATATTTACTATCTCAAATGCATTTATTGCTGTGTTTTCTTTTCCTACATCTTTATTCATGCTGACCAGGTGTGTCTTCTGAAGTGGATGTGGTTTGAATAAAATAATTGAGACATCACTTTGAACATAATGTGAACTCTAGAAGCAATCAAGCTGATTGTAAGCAAGCTAGCATTTCTAGTCTTTCCAAGGAGAGAAATTACATTGCGGCACTCTTGTTCCACTTGATGTTTCTCAAATATACTGGATGCCAATGTCTATAATCCTCAACCAACCCTGAATATTATAAACAACAATAGATAGCAAGTGATGGAACATGTAGTCCAATACATCCAGAGAACTCTAGGTTGCGAGAACTGAATCTGAAGAACTTTTTTTAAAAAACCATGCAAAATATTGAATCTGTGCATGTACAATATATTGCTTAGGAGAATCCAAACATAAGTAAACATTTGACTGCATATATTTCCATCATCTCTTCTAGACAAAACAAATGAAGATTGATAGATAGAAAATGGGATTCTTCTCTCTCCGCCTTTGTTATCTCATTTAGCCTTTTAATGGCTTGATTAGGAAAAAATAATAATAAACTGAAACCAATATATATAAATATATCTATATATTTATAAATATATAAATAAAAAGAAGATTCCAGACCACTGACTGATTTTTAACTTAACTACAGAGTCTCCTTAATGTAATGCTTTGAATAAAAGGTGTTTTTGACACTCAAAACCCAATTGCAAAATAATCAAGACCAAATTACAGTTATTTGTCGATGTCCCCAGGGAAGCTTTCTGGCTAAGACTTCATGTGGCCCCAACATCTTTAAATAATCCTTCCTGATTAAGTTAGTTTGATTGACATTGGAGAATCAGATGCTCCACCGTAGATGCAAACCTTTTTTGGGCAGGATAGAAGTTGAACAGTGCTCTATGGCAACCACGAGTTTAGTCACTGAACAAAATACTGCATATTTTTTTGTTATGGAGCAAAGAATCAAAGGGCAAAGATATATTGTATTTTTGCGATAGTGGCGAATATCTGTAGCTCGGGTATAGGATGAGGGTGAAGGCTTGTTCTTCGAGCTTGTGGGTTGGTTTCCGAATGTTTCATTACCAGGCTACATAACATCTTCAGCAGAATTTAGGAATTTATGTCCGTGTCGGTGTTCTGCTTATAAAGGCAGATCTGATCACACAAAGCCCTTATAACCACCCTCATATACTGTATTTATCCATATAATCTGAACAGTTCATATTTGAGTTGACAAGTAGTATTTTTATACCAGAATACTGTTCATCCCCAAGCATTTTCATGACAGTGCTCTTTTTTTATTTTTTTATTTATTTGCCACCTTTATTATTTTTATAAACAAATCAAGGCAGTAAACATATTCCATACTTCTACTTCTTCCTGTTTTCTGCAACAGCAATGTTATGAGGTTAGTGGGCTGAGAAAGAGTGACTGGCCCAAAGCCAGCAAGCCAATTTTCATGCCTAAGGTTGGACTAGAACTCATCGTTTCCTGGTTTCTAGGGCAGCATTTTAACTACTAGATCAAACTGGCTTAATGTTCTATCTAGTATCTGGGGCTAATAAGGTATTGAGCTCATAGTATATACTTGTTCAGTTCTATTATACTCATAGGTCTTGAATTTGTTGCCAAGTATCCAAAAGAAACACAGTTTTGCGGGGGGGGGGGGGGGCTGCTTTGCTTCTGGTCCTAGTATTTGAGGACAGCATGGTCCATCCACACCTGATGGTTTTGGTGGGTATTTGCAATTTCCTGTTATAGAGCTGTCTAAATAGTAAAGACTTTTAAGGAAAAAGAAAAGAATGGGAGTCGATTGATGTGGTGAAAGACCACATCAGTAATAGTATTGTTATAAGTGATAACCAACTATTACTGGGATATAGGTAAAATTGCTTTCTTAAGGTCTAGCTGCCTTCTCCAATCAGATGCCTTGCAGCCATTACCTTTTTGAATTATCTTTAAATTTACCATTACTGAAAGGCAATGAGTGGAGGACAACTTATTGTTAAGAGTCAACGTTTGAACATCTACACCAAAAGGGAGTTTCTATCTCACTAGATAGAACTGATCAACAAACGATTTCTATTAATTTACCCTATATATCCAAACCTAACAGTTGCCCCAGAGACTTTTGATATTGTCTGGAGATGGTTCAAGTATTGAAAGAGAATGTATCCTTTAACCTGACATTTAAAGCAGTGTCCTTCTTTTAAAATAATTGCAGAACAGTATACATTTTTGAACTGGGATTTGTCCTGCTGTAAGAGAGATTTTTTTTTTAATGAAGTCCCTCTAGCATTGATGGCCCTAGAGTAAAATGCATGAACTTTAATACTGGGAAACTTTTCTTGTTTATATATCTTACTACTAATATCGCATCCACCTGCCAGGGAAATCTTATGCACATGTTTTGGTCATACAAGTCATTGATTTTGGCTGTTATTGACCAGGACACTTTATGCTGTTGTTTTTCTAGTTGTCTGTTTGCAAAATAGGATCGTCTTTCAGCAGCAAAAGGTCTGTCCGTACATGATGGGTTAATATTTTGTTGCTCCCAATAGTGTAAATGCCCGACTGGACTATGGAGAAGGGATTGAATCCAAATCATCATGTATTAAATAATTGGAATCATCATGTTTAGAAACCAGATTTCATATGAAATTCCATGAAGAGCCTGCAGCTGCTGCTGCTTCTTCTTCCTCTTCTTCTTCTTCTCCTCCTCCTCCTTCTCCTCCTCCTCCTCCTCCTTCTTCTGTTATACACAATCTGTATAATTGCTATTCTTTTGTTAGAAATTGCAGCTGTGGGCACAGCAGCAATAAGGACCAAAGATTTATGGCATAGGACTTCTCCTCCAATTTGCCTAATTGTCTAATACAAACTATTACTATCTTAATGCCTGGAACAGGAAACATTCTGCTTTTCCACTATGCAGCTCAGGAGAGAGAACATATGATTATGCCATAGGTTGACTTTAATTGGCAAACTTTTCATAAATTCCCAATGACTAGAAGTATATTTAATTTGAAATGTAATCATTTGTTTCAAACAATGCATGCTCACTGAGCTCTGAATAATAAGCAACAAGAGCACTGTCAGGTTTTTCAGAGCTGAAACGAAGAATAGTTTTCTAGCTTGTAGCTAATATTTTAATGCTTAGAATTTTATAATTTTAAGTTTACATTTGCCACCTTGGGAACTTCTTTGATTTGATTTGTCTCACTTGGCATAATTTGCTTTCCAGCAGACTGTGATTTTATATCATAGTGACTTGACCCATATAATAATAACACTAGCAAATTCAAGCTTTGTTGAATTTTTCCCCTTATGCTTTTGGGCAATGTCTATCTCTGAGAATATTCCTTTGTAAACTCCATGTTGGAGTTATAAGCAGATGACATATTTTGATTCAGCTACATTTGGCTTCTAAAATTCTGCCAGAGGTATTGAATTAGTCACATGTCTGAGCCTATACCTGAAAGCTGGACTTCATAATATAAAGAGCTTTTTGAGGTAAAAGAGAACTGAAGTATTTTTCACTTCAGGATATTTTTTGACATTGTTTAATTTTTCCCTACACACACAAACACACATTCTCGTTTCACTGTAGGATTGGTGTTGGAAAATTTACCCACAATATAACTCTTTCTGTGACAATGCAGGTAGCAGCGGAAACCCTATACTGACCCCATACAGCCATCCATATCCCTGGAGACAATCTGATTTGATTTTTTTTTTTTTGTACAAAACCATATCAAAATGTGTGGTATGGAAACTTAGCTTGTGTTTGTTTACTTCCTGACAGGGTAACCCTGTTTTTAGAGGATTGATGCCCTCTTAAAGAGGAATAGGCTCCTTTAACTCTGCAGTACTGTGGATGGCCACATTCTAAGGACTTTCCAGGAAGCAAATATGAGGGGAGCAGCTTCATTTTATGTGATGGGGAAATTATTGCAGTCATAGCTGGCCACCTGAAATTGCAGCACAATTCTGTCATTTTGCCTGTAGCTGAGATGTGTAAGATGTTGAGCCTGTGTATTTTACATATATTTTCTTCCTTCCCTGTATGGAGTTGAAAGGGATATGCATTATTTGCTTCCATTCCACACCACTGAGTTCTCATAACAGCACTACAGGTAATCCTCAACTTATGACCACAATTGAATTTAAAATTTCTGTTGCTAAGCAAGACATTAGTTAACTGGATTTTGCCCCATTTTAGACCCTTCTTGCCACAGTTGTTAAGTGAATCAGTGCAGTTAAGTTAGTGAGGCGGTTGTGAAGTGAATCTGGCTTCCCTGTTGACTTTGCTTGTCAGAGGATAGCAAAAGGTGATTGCATGAACTGAGGACAGTGGAACTGTCATACAGTAAACATGAGTCAGTTGTGAAGCATCTGAATTTTGATTATGTGACCATGAGGAATTGAGGATGCTGCAATGATTGTAAGTGTGAAAAACTGTCATGTCAGTTTTTCAGTGCCATTGTAATTTTGAACAGCCACTACATGAACTGTTATAAGTCGAGGACTACCTGTGTAAAGGATTGAAAGGTAGCTTTGTTTGTTTTAGTTCATGGTTTACAACCTAGATATCCCAGTCAAAGATTACCTTCGCTTGAAGACCAGCAAAATATAGTCAGGACTGGGGGCAGAAAAACAGAAATAAGAGTCATGGTGGCGCGGTGGTTAGAATACAGTATTACAGGCCAACATACTGCTCACTCTAGGAGTTTGATCCTGACCAGCTCAAGGTTGACTCAGCCTTCCATCCTTCCAAGGTTGATAAAATGAGGACCCAGATTGTTGGGGGCAATAGGCTGACTCTGTAAACTGCTTAGAGAAGGCTGTAAAGCACTGTAAAGTGGTGTATGTGCTAAGTGCTATTGCTGTTGCTAATTAAAGAAATATATGAACTCTTCACTGGTCTGCTGTCTGGTTTTCAGATCCTGGTTTTCAGTGTAGAATGACTGATTTCCCAATGACATTCTCTCTCTCTTTCTCTTTAAGAGTAAAAAGGATCGCATGAAGGTTTGGATAAGGGCACGCCTCCCTTCCTGGTGCAAGGAGAGAGATTCCTGGTCTGTCTACATCTTTGCTCCTCAATCTAAGTAAGGCAACCCATATTTGATTGTTGGAAGTATGTTGGAACATGCTGGGCTTAATGTTTGCTGAGGGTAGCAATCACACTATTCCTGCAGAACTCTCAGAGGCCAAAATGGTGAAAGAGGCCTTCCTATCTAAAAGATTTGCACCAGTATTCACAGGTGCTGCATCTAATGCATCTAATGTTTCTGAGAGGACAATTAATATATGTTGTAATCTGCAAATCATAACAGAGAATGATTTAAGGGGAAAACTATAACGCAGTGACAAGGCATGTGATTGGCATGCCAAAAGTCCTGGGATCTATGATATTTCCATTTTAATGGAGTATCTAGTATGAAGGAAGGATCCTGAAGATCTGCTACCAATTTAGAGAAAGAAAAAAGTTTCCAGACAATTATGTCATACTATAAAATAGTATATCACAGTAGCAGCAGCAACAACTATTACATTATTTTTAGCTTTGCTCAGCTGCTGATCTGTTTTCACCTTACCTACCATCTATGGCCCCTAAAATCCTTGCTTAGTATGCCAACACTACCCTCATCTGATAAAACCTTCCCACCAGCAATATCAATGTATTATTGTATATTGTAATATAGTATTGCTACACAAAGTTAAGTTTTTCTATTATACTCTGGAAGGAATCAGAAACTTGGATCCTGAGGGACTTTGTCTACTGCTAAAACTTCTCAATTTCAAATAGTAGATACCATTCTTCTAGAATCAGTTATTTGATCCAGATAATTGGGGAAAGGAATGGAGCACAAAATCAATCCCAAGCATCTCTAGCTAATGTTAGAAATTCCTATCTGAAACCAAGCAGATCAGCCGGCAGTCAATGCAAAGTATGCATAACCAAACTTATAGACTCAACTCAAATTTCAATGGGAAAACTCTGAACATCCTAGACCAAGCTAAATCCAAAACTGCTACAGAATTCCTGGAACCTTGGCATTCTCACAAATTAGCCATAGTACTCAGCAAAAAACTAAAAAAGAAACAAAAAAGACTATCTCCTTCAGCAGCCAATACCCAGATAAGCAAACCTCACTCTTGCTGGCACTGATGATAGTACCTAGTCAGGTAATGAAATGTCTGCAAGCAAACAACCAAGCTCAGATAGCACATCCTGAGCTACATGTATTCTTTTCCGTTATAACCAAATTTAATATAAAAAGTTTTTAAACTTTTCCTGGGGAACAAATACTTTGCTGAAAATTTCTGCTAGAATCTCACTTTATATTAAATGCACACATTTTCTCTCCCTCTCTGTCTCTCCCACACACATATATAGCCATAAAAATTAACACCAAATGGATCCCCAAAATATCTTCATCATACGCTAATGTCAGAGTAAATTGGACATAATATTTTGAACAGAGTAGCTTCAGCAATTTTGTGTCCCTGGATCACTGTAAACTGTTTTTACGTCCTTTGGATTATATGAGTATGGGAGGGGGATTTTTTCCAGCATCACATTAGGCTTCCATAAATATGCCTCAAAGTAATTACAAATTTAACAAATGTTTGAAATGCAAATTTGCCTTATTACTTCATAAAATGTCATACTTAAAAGAAATGTAAAGTCCAGCTAAATGAATAATCCATCATTCCCCTCTTCAAGGTTAAAGCAGGTGGACACAAATTAGAATAAACTACTATATACTGAGAGAGAGTAGGGATTTTTTTTAGTTGTAATTTCCTTCCCTTGAGTTGCTGTTTGCTTGAC
This sequence comes from Bungarus multicinctus, assembly GCA_023653725.1. Classification (NCBI taxonomy): domain Eukaryota; kingdom Metazoa; phylum Chordata; class Lepidosauria; order Squamata; family Elapidae; genus Bungarus; species Bungarus multicinctus. The sequence goes on from CM042834.1 coordinate 120,557,006, forward strand.
TGAGAAATTGTTCCTATGATCTTTAGTCCTTTTCTGGTTCTTTTAGCCCATCTTTTGCCAAGCTGGTGTTTTCCAGATGTATTGGGAATACAGCTCCCAGAATTCCAAGTTAGTATGAGTGTCAGCACATCTGGAAGACACCAGCTTGAGCAGGGATGGTTTAATTTTAGAGGCTACTAGGAAAAAAGGAACTTACATCAAAGCTCTAATTTGGCCTTTTCCAACCTATTTCCTTCCCAATATGTTGGGACTATTCTCAGAATTCTCATCAAATATTGCTAACAGTTTCAAAGAGCGGTTTATTCTCAAAACAAGTAAGAATGCTTTTCCTCTAGAGTTCAACTGCCTTCCCTATAACTTTTTATAAGTGTGATTAATTTAATCTTCTGTGGTTCTGAGGGTTAAAGGAAAGATGGAGCAGGATCTTTTCGGGGAGTCCTCATACACAAGTTTGACCTTCCAGCTCTCTCGTTTCACCTCCTAACCAGTCTTTTCTTCACCCAGCATATATTCTTTACAGGAAGTCTTTGATTTACAACAACAATTTGAGACCAACGTTGCTAAGCAAACAGTTGTTAAGTGGGTTGCATCCCATTTTACAATCATTTTTGCCACAATTGTTAAGTGAATTGCTGCAGTTGTTAAGCAAAGTATGCGATTGTTAAATGAATCTGTCTTCCCTCATTGACTTTGCTTGTTGGAGGACAGCTGGGAAGATTACAGATGGCGATTACACGATACTGCAGCCATCATAAATACATGCCAGTTGCCAGATATCTGAATTTTAATCATGTGACTTTTAGGTTCTGCTATAGTTGCAAAAACCAGTCATAAGTCACTTTTTTCAGTGCCATTGTAACTTCAGACAGTCCCTAAATGAATGGTTGTAAGTCAAGGACTACCTGTATTGTTTCTTCTCCATTTCCCACTTTTGACCAAAGTAATTTTTTTTCTTCCTTCCTTATTTCCTTCCTTGATTATCTACCAAAAAAAAAACAAAGTTATCGTTATGGCCAACACCTTTTCATAATTTTTTGAAGGTCAGGATAGTGACGAACCTGGGGAATGCGTGAGATTGAGGAACTCAGAATCTTTACCAGTGGTTGAATCTAATGACAGTCTTCCTACTCATACCTTTAATTGACAGATGGCAAGCACGAACCACTAGCTTGTGAAGAACCAGAGCTAGCAGCATCTTGTAATATTTCTTTTATAAAAAGAACCATATTGCCCATCAGGAGTGGGTAAATGGTCCCAACAGATCCAAGGCAGAACCACAGAAGAAACTAATTATCCACTTCCAGCCTCCAGTGGAGTCCAACTGCAAGGAAGCTACTCCAGAAGGGTGAATCATGCAGTAAATGCTGGGCAGCCTGCTCTCCATATGCCTATTTTAGATCGCAAAAGTCATTCATTCATTCCTCATGACATGTGAGCAGTATCTCACAATTTGGGAAAGATGGGTACTTTATGTCAAGACAAATTTTGGTGATGGTTTTTGTTCAATGATTTGCATGCAGGAGGTAGAAGCCGAGGACAAGGACAAATGAGGTTTGTCCCTGACAAGGAAGGTCTGTTTCCAAAAATTAATTGCAGTTGCAGGTTTTTTTTACAACAGGAAGGAAAAGGTAGTCCAGTATCAGTAGAAAAGGAAGAGGATTGTTTCGCCTTGCACAGATTTCCAGTGACTTCTCTTCCTTTTCCCTTTAGATTCCGTGTCATATGCAATAAAATCATTTCCCACAAGATGTTTGATCACATCGTCTTGGTTATCATTTTCCTGAACTGTATCACCATTGCAATGGAGCGTCCCAAAATTGAGCCTCACAGTGCTGTGAGTAAACTGTATCACTTTCCAATTAATGTAGCTGCTTTGTGGTGCTGAGTTTATGTGGGGCTTTTATCAATGTTTTCTTTTCAATGGCTTCTTTTATCAACAGAAGGTGGAACTCAGAGGGCATGAAAGGGAATAAATGGAGTGAAATTAAATTACCCTGATGTGTACTAAGAGATAGTCCAGACAAAAGATTAGAGCAGATGTGTATGGCAGCTGTCTCAGCATACCTTTTCTGTTTGATTACTGTCAAGACTTGATCATCCTGCCTCTCCAATCCCACTGAACTGAACATTTCTTATAGATCTTAGAAACGTGTGATGTCTAGACTTGGGCTTTTAAAACGATACAATAAGAAGGATTCATGAAAAGCCACTTAAAGGTGTACTTTGGTTAAGGTAGCGCTTCTCAAGCTTTTTTTTTTTTTCATTACCCCAAAAAGCTTATCAGAAGATCCTTTTTACTCAGAAGGTCCTTTTGTACATCTTCGACTTATGACAACAATTGAGCCTAAAATTTCCATTGCTAAGCAAGACAGTTGTTCAGTGAGTTTTGGCTCATTTTACTACCTTTCTCGCAGCTGTTGTTAAGTGAATCACTGGAATTAATTTAGTAACATGGTTGTGAAATGAATCTGGCTTCCTCGTTGACTTTGCTTGTCAGAAGGTTACAAAATGTGATTACATGATCCCGGGATACTTGAACCATCATAAATACCTGCCGGTTGCAATGATCCCTACTGACCACAGGGATGCTGCAATGGTTGTAAGTGTGAAAAATGATCGTAAGTCACTTCTTTTCAGTGCTGCTCTAACTTTGAATGGCACTAAACAAATGGTTGTAAGCAATGGTGAGATGCTGCCAGTTTAACAACCAATTCAGTGCTGAAAATGGAACATTTAGAAGCTCAGCTGCTTACCTTCCAAATCAGCAACAGTAAGTAGAAGGGGGGGGGGGGAATCAGCTATGCCACACGATTGAGATGAGCTACAAAGCAGGAAATAAAGGACAGAATAGGGCGGGGCCAATTGATCATCAGAAATACCGGTTCGCCTGGACTGGTCCAAACCGGCAGCATCCCACCATTGGTTGTAAAGCAAGGGCTATCTGTATTTAAATCTGTATTTAAATGTTCCTGTTGGGTTTGGGTAATGGCTTTGTGTGTGGTTATCCAAAGAAAAGCCACTATTATCCAGTTTACTCAGGTTTAGGAAGCACTGGGCTAAGGCATCAGGTTAGAAACCAGGAGACTGTGAATTCTGGTCCTACCTTAGGTACAAAGGCATCTTCTGCCAGTCATTGTCTCTAAGCCCTGGGAAGCAGGAAATGGTAAAGCTCTTCCGAAAAAACCTTGCCAAGAAAACTGCAGGGTCTTGTCCAGACAGTCACTAGGAGTCAAAAACATACCTACTTATAGAACAAAAGCATATTCTATATTGCTTTTTCGAACCAAAATGCAATATGCAACTGTTTTCTTGGAAACTGCATAGGATGCATACTCCCAAAGAACTGGTAAAGAAATGAATGTTCTTTATCACACTTATTTATATTCTTCAGGAGAAAAGGGAAGGCTAGAGATTTAAACCTGATTTGAATCTGGGCCTGTCCCCCCACCCCCTTGCAAATACAGAGCTTTGAGCAAGTATTATGGGGTCATGAAAGCAAGCACGCAGGCAGTGCTAGTACTTGTATCCAAGCAACATCGGCATCTTGACTTGCTAAGTAGGCTCTCCAGCTAAATCCAAGCTATAGTGTTCAATTCCGACTGAAAACTGGCTTCAGTTCTCATCCTGGTGGAATTTGTTGATCTGCCACGGAGCCCTAGCAACTTAGTTGTGCATCTGTCCATTATGAATGCACAGTTAGCCTCCAAGGGAGATTTAAGTGAAAATTCTATTGCGAGTGCTGCTTTTAGTCCCTGCTGTTAGACTAGGGGTGTTGGCTACAAATGAAACTTAGGACTCATCTGTTTGTAATTGTCTTGGGGGTAGGGGTGTGTGTGTATGTGTGTGTGTGTGTTTGTGTAGAGGGTTGGTGGCTTTTAAGTGTGTTAAGAACATTCAAGCAATGTTCCTTTCCCAGCAGTGGAAGGAAGGCAAAAAGAAAGGTTTTCACCGTTCTTAATTTTGCCCTGGCCAAACTGCCTTCATGGTATCCAAGAACAACATCTATAGGTTAAAGACATCAAGATTTATTCTTTTTTGTCAGGCAAAAGGGAGATGCATCCTTTTTCTCTGAAGCAGAATTAGCTTGCTTGACCTAGTAATGCTGTCTGTCATGGTTTTCTTCAATAAATATTCAAAACCTTTTCTTCCTCTTTTTTGGTCTAGTGCTGGCTTTGGTTCTTTGTCTGTACTTGCATTCCAGTGTGGCAAAGAGGAGAAAAAGAGAATGATCCTTTTTGCCATTTTTTCCCTTCATTTGTCTCCATCTCAATACTGATACGAACAAAGATTTTAGTTCTCTTGTCAGGTTTGTTTTGCTAGATTTGCATAATTTCTTTTTCAAGCCAGATCTTCCAAGCAGTCAAGGGCCAACCAGATAACCCTCATTAATCTGCTATTCTGTGATTTCATATTGAGTTATTATCACCTGGAAATGCATGTTTACTTCAACATATGCCCAAAGTTTGGTGGGGCTTGCTTTCCTGTAAGTTTGTTTAGGGGTACCGACTTAATAATATGCAAAACTCACATAAAGAGGAAATGTATTCATTTCAGACAGCATAAAACATTTGGCTGCTTATGAATAAAGAAAAACTGATGTTAAATGCATATTTGGCAAGTTGAATAAGCAATTATTGTGGCACTCTGGGGTCCTCTGAAATCTGCAAGTGAAACATTTCACTAAAGCATTTCAGTGTCAGCTACTGAAATGCTTTCTATGTTGAGAATCAACCACTAAAATTTCTGCTTTTTGAGTTTCGATTGTATAGCAAGTAACAAGAATGTGTAAGTTTCACTGGGATTGGTACTTTTCTGTGAGGATTCAAACTATGAAAAAATAGATTTTAGAGATATTAATTAATATTAACATTAACATTTACCATAAAGGTACAACCCTGAGCAATGTTTAGTTAATCAGATTTTGGTGGTCTTAAAATTTCTAACTAGTGCTATTAGGATAATGAAGCAATTTTATTTAAATTTATGTAGGGTCATATTTTAAATAAATACTTAAAATTATGTCAAATTATTTAGGGCTATGGTTAAGAAAATTTTATAATCTTGGATATTTTAAAATAATACTCTGATTTTGTTATGGTCTATAGTTTAAATAAATTGACTGAGCAAAATTATGCCACATCCTCATGCTCATTCTACTTTGAGGGAAAGTAGCCCTTGATACCAATACATCAAACTGTTTTTCCAACTGGGAGCAGTGTATTAAAATCAAATTACTTGCAGTCAGTAACTAGAAGCAGATGCAGGCTTTTCATTTCAGTAAAATGGGAACAATAACAAGAGGGAGATTATTATGAAAATAAAACATTATGCATGCTTGCTTAAGAGTAAGCCTTCTTGCAATGAATGGGATTTATTTTTGAATACAGATGTATGCATTCAGAATTGAATCCTTTGCTGTTGCCTCATACTGTTGTCTGTTTTACTATAGACTATTTCTTGCAGAAAGAATGGTGTTTCATTGATTCCTTAAAACATGCCTTCCTACCTTAGCAACTGAATTTGCTAGTTCTAACAGAATAACAGAGTTGGAAAGAACCAACTCTGAATGCATACATCTGTTTGGAGGTCTTCTAATCCAACCCCTGGATTTCAAACAAATGGCTGGATCCTGTGGTTGGAGAATTCTGGGAATTGAAATCCACATATCTTAAGTTACCAAATTTGAGAAATACTGATCTAAATAATAATTTCTTTAAACATCACTATTAGGAAGCATTGCTTTAGCTACTTTTTTGTTGTTGTTAGAGCCATTCAATTTATCCATAATAGTGTGGTCCAGAGGACTATAAGACAGCTAATAATTTTGGCTGAGACAGTCAATTTGATGCCATCCAGACTTCATGGACTACAGTATCCATAGGCCCAGCAGGAATTTGTGGGCATTATCATTCAAAATAGCATGAAGACATCAGATTCCTTATCTTTGGGATGAGCTGTGAGTTGTCAGGGTGTTTTCAGCTCTTCATAAAATGGAGAGAATAACAAGAGAGACTTTATTATGAAAATAACGTTGATAGATGTATTGTAATACATCTTGCATGTTTATAGTGATGTGTAACATAAAAGCTATACTAACTGGAAGCTTACCACCTATACAATCAAGCTGTTTCTGGTGCCATAAATAGCTTTTGACGCCATCTTCCTCCTGAAACACTAAAATCTTGAGTGGAGCTAATCACCCACTAATACTGAGGTGACTAAGAGGGAAATATAAAACTTAGTTCAAGGTAAAGGCAGTTATAGAGAAAGAATGAGGTTTTGTTCACTTAAGGTAGGTTACTGGATTTGTCCGCCTGTTCAGAACTGGCTAACTGAATTTATAATTGTTTTGAAGCTCACATTGCATCTGCTTATATTTTTGCTTCAGCTGTATAATTCCCTTGCAGTTTGTAAATTAATGTAGCACTATTGTTCTTTTATTTACTGATGAAAGGAGCAACATTGGCAAGAATTCTCACTACAATTCTATTTCTGAACCACCCACTGCTTTTAAATAAAGGTAGAAAACACATTTTACTTTAGCTGAAAGAACGGTACTTGTGCATCTTAATTAATGTGAATCTGGAAATTATTATGATCCTTCTTGGCCCACACAATACTCACAAGAGACAGCAGGGCTCACAATAGCTACATCAAAATAGCTATTGTACAGGTAGTCCTTGACTTAACAGTCATTTGTTTTACAACCGTTTGAACTTATGTACTGAAAAAAGTGACTTATCACCAGTCCTCACACTTATGACCGTTGCAGGATCCCCAAAGTTATGTGATCAAAAATCAGGTGCTTTGCAACTGGCTTATATTTAGAATGGCTGCAGTGTCGTGGAGTCAAATCACCACTATTTACAATCTTCCTTCATTGACAAGCAAAGTCAATGAAGGAAGCCAGATTCACTTAATGACCTTATGATTCATGTAAAATACTGTTGTGATTTGCTTAACTCTGGAAAAAAAGATTGCAAAATCAGGTATAACTCACTTAACAATTGCATCGCTTAGCATCAGAAGTTGTGGTTCTGATTGTGGTCATAAGTTATATTGTATTGTACCTGTATTGATGACATAGAATTGTGTGTAGACAAAAATCCTGGACATTCATTTTCACAGGGGAAGAACCTGTAGCTCAATGACAGAGTAAGTGCTTTGGCCTAGACCAGAGATGGTATTCAACAGGTTCTGACCAGTTCTGGAGAACTGGTAGCAGAAAATTTGAGTAGCTCAGAGAACCGGCAAATGCCACCTCTGACTGGAGATTTTACAGTATCCTTCCCCTGCCATGCCCACCAAGCCACCTCCACAGAACCAGTAGTTAAAAAAATTGAATCCCACCACTGGCGTAGACATATAAGAGGGTGAAGCCTCGATATAGGGAGCATATAAGAAGGTAAAGCTTAAGTTTCCAAGAGTTGTTTCTGCCCATCCTATAAGATTAAGAAAGAATGATACTGTGTTTATGCCTTCCCCTTTCTTGTATGTCCCTCTATGTATGCTGAATTTTTGGGACAACTAGAATGACATCACAAGTCATGACAGGAGCAAGGCAGAATATTATAAAAACAAGATTTCTATCTCAGCCCAATATCTGGCAGCTGTCCAGGGTGCTAAGAGAGAGAAAGGATTAGAAAAGGAAAAGTTTGATCTTCCATTTATTTGGGTGTTGTTTCTTGAAAAGCTTGATAAGTGAGACTTTTAAATCCCATCTCTCCCTCTCCTCTCTCTTTCTCTCTCTCCCTCCCTCTCTCTTTCTTTCAACAGGAACGGATTTTCCTCACTCTCTCCAACTATATTTTCACAGCAGTGTTCTTGGCCGAAATGACCATAAAGGTAACTAATCCAGCATAATCCAGTCTCTGATCATTGCCAATCATCACATTATGTAACTTCACCCTCACTGAACTTATCCCACCTACCCACATGGACATGAATTGCTGGACCCATATTCCTAGGGTTAGATGTTAGATTCATATTTTTACTGGCGAACTGCAGTTTGTTTTAAAATAAGGCTAATGACTTCTGTGGTTTTAATGTCTGCATAGTTTGTATATTATTCTGTACAGTGCATATGCAAGAATCAGTGGTGGCCCACTGCCGCTTTGGACTGGCTCACCCATACTGGTAGTTCCGACCACTGATTGGGCCTGCCTACCCATCCCGGTGCTATCCTAACTTATATATATCTGGCTCGCTCTTCCCAGCCATGCAGCCCAGCTGATTTCCACGCCTCGCCTGCTCTACTCACCGTGGCTGCTGTATGCTAGAAATCCCCGTGTTTTTGCAGCTGCGTGCAAGCTTACATTTTCAGTTCTGCACTAGGCGAACCAGTTGTTACATTATGTGCAGCCCACCTCTGGCGAGAATGCAAACAGAAATTCCTATAAGAAAATGCTTTTTTCTTTCACCCAAAGCAAATAGATTCCTTATTCTTTCCACAATTTAAGCACATGCCTAAAATTAAATTGCTGTTAAAGGTATTGGATATTATGGAAAAAATATCAAACACATACTCTTTCATAAGGGTGCCTCATCGTATTGTCATCATTTCTACAACCACACCTACTTTGATAAGAAAATTACTTTCCGAGAGAATTTGAATCATATTATTTGTGGCAGGAAAGGAAAGGAGAAGAGATGGGAATCTCTGCCTCATGTATCCCATCTCTCATTACAGCTACATTGAGCTTAGTTATAGAGGGACTTGGAGATACAGCAGCTAAAATTAATATTAATCTTCAATTAAACTCAAACAATGAGCCCAAGAAAAGGTTGTCTGTAAAGAATCACCCAATTTCTGAACTCTAGAGGAGAATCTCTCTCCAAATAAAACCAATTCTGGATTAAGATTATAATATCAATGATGTTTTCTTGAGATGGTGACTTTCAATGTTTTTCCTCCCAGAGGTATTTCATTTCCAGAAAGATTCTTTTTTCTTTTTCGCTTTGAATGGTTTTGGTAACATCTTGTGGGGAGCAGAATATTCATTTCTGATGCAGAGGAATCAGTGAAAGAGGGAGGACTAGTGATAGAAGTAGGATGCTAGAGTAGCTAGTTTGTTAAAACTAGTTGCCCTCCATTTGCTGCATTTGTTCCCTTCTTTCTCTTCTCTCTCTGTCTTCTTATAACATCTTTGTAATCACAAAAGCTTTTAATCACAAAGCATCTGGTCATGGTTGAACTTATGCAGTAAATACAAGAAAGTGTTCAAAGGCAAAGCTTAAAAACTTACTAAAGAGTGATTTTTAATGGATTAGAATCCATTTCATTTGAAAATGAAGAGCAGAAAATGTTATTCTAAATCAGACACATGTTGGGGGAATCAGTTGTAAAAAGCAAATTTAAAGGGTAATGAAATGTAAAAATTAAAGTCTGTAGCATTCATAACAGACTACCAGCATCCGTTGCGTATACTTGTAAACACTGAATTCAGATTCTCCACAACATTTTAGCACGGTGCATTCATTTTACAAAGATAATGCTTATTTCAGGGCTTGTTTTCAGTATCTCAGTTTTTATATACTATGTTCTTTTTGAGAAACTTCCCATTTAAATTTGGCTTGCTTAAGATAAGACCAAAGGGTTAGATTTTCTAAAGTGCTTTGTTCATATTTTTTAATTGAGAATTTTTAAAAAACTCTTATCCTTCTTTCAATAGACTCTAAGGAGAACAAAAAAGATTTCAGCAAAGAATGAAAGTGTCTATGTGTCTGTGTTTGTGTGTACATACACATAATATATACATGCATATATATAAAAACAAATGTTTTAATGTTTAAGATTTGAGCAGGTTTGTGACCTCTGTATTCTAAAGTTTCACATCTAGGATAATATGTGGTTATTACATTTTTAGTGCTACCCTCTAATATCCTCTGTAGTTACTGACAAAAATAATCATTTATGCCATTCTTTTACGCAATTGCCACACATTATGGTAGATATGGCAGTTAGGTTTTGAATTGCATTAAAAATACATCAGTGTTAAAGGGACAATCTGGAATGTTTCTGCAGAGTTATTTTTATGAACCTTACACTATAACACTTTGTAGAACCTGCTTAGTTATGTTTCTATAACTGGGAAGTCAATGCATTTGCAATCACGTATGTGTAAATCATGCATTATAAACACACTGATGGTGTGATGACTAAATTAGCCATATTTTGTTGCAATTTGCAATCTTGGCAGGTGGTGGCTCTGGGCTTGTGCTTCGGAGAGAAAGCCTACTTGCAAAGTAGTTGGAATATTCTGGATGGGGTACTGGTTCTCATCTCTATGGCTGACATCTTGGTTTCAATGGTATCTGATAGTGGAACGAAAATCCTTGGAATGCTAAGAGTTTTAAGGCTTTTGCGGACTCTGAGGCCATTAAGGTAAGAAAAAAAATCTGCTGGGCGATGCAGAACTGGCGTAATTAGGAAAGGGGAAACTAATGAACATTGTGATGGATACAAAGCATAAGGCAAGGACATTTTAATCATTTTTCCCTCAACAAATATTGGAGAACGTGCCTGAAGGGCTATTCAGTAATTGTTAATCCCCAATATATGTTATCCTAATGTCTTTTATACCCTCATATAGTTTCTGTGTCTATGGTCCCTTTAAGCCTAATTCACCAAAAACCATCTGCTGGCCTGAGGGGAAAAAATGGGTGACCTGAGAGTGCCTAGGTTTTACCCACAGAATCCCCTGCAACCTGAAAACTGTACAGCTGAAATGTTGGCGGTTCACATGTTATGTTGCCAAGAGCAATCTGGTTTTATGAGTTAACTAAGCTCCCAGAAGATATAAAAGAAGAATGAGTCATGCATCTTTTAACAGAATAACGAAGTTGGAAGGGATTTTGGAACTCTTCTAGTCCAGCGGTCACCAGAAATTTTGGTGGGCCGCAGAGAAATCTCACTCCCAGAGCACCCCCCCCAAAGCAATTAATCCAGGCTGCGCAGAAACACAAGGCTGCGCCGCCCACATGGCCTGCGGGAACCCTCCCCGCCCACTCATTCCTTACCTGGTAAACTTGCCTGCTAAATTTCTATTTTTCCTTTTTCCGACCATCATCTGTTCTGCTGTGCCAGGAGATTTAGATTAGCTAGGAAGCAGGAAATGGTTGGGTTTCTTGCTTTCTAGCTAGTCTTTAGATCTTTGGCTCAGCAAAGCCAAACCTCCCTTAGGACTGAAGGTTTGCTTGCAAGCAATTTGAGAGACTGAGCTAGCTGATGGCAGATAGATAGATCACTCAATGATTCTGTGAGCAACTCAATCTGCCTGCTTTGCCTGATTTTGGGTAAAAGTTGCTCTTTTTTTATAAAAAATTCAATATTTACATGCATGGTGTGTTGTGAGTTAATTTTGTGAGTTTGCTTGCTAGCAAATTTTATGAGTTTGCTTATAAGCAAATTTTATGTGACAGACTGAGCTAGCCAATGGCAGATAGATAGATCTCTGAATGAATCTGTGCTTCTGTGAGCAACTCAATCTGCTTGCCTGCTTTGCCTGATTTTGGGCAAAAGTTGCTCTTTTTTATAAAAAATTCAATATTAAATGCTTATTTATAATATTTACATACAAGTCATGCCCAGCCAGTCACATGACCACCAAGCCACACCCACAAATTAGGCCATGCCCACAGAACCAGTTAGTGGTCCCTGGGATCTAAAATTATGAGTTTGGGGGTCCCTGAGGTCCAAAAGGTTGGCGACCCCTGTTCTAGTCCAACCCCCTGCTCAAGCAGGAGCTCCTATACCATTCCAGAAAAGCAGTTGTTCAATCTTTTCTTAAAAGCTTCCAGTGATGAAGCACCCACAACTTCTGAAGGCCCTGTGTCTGTGGAGATTCTCAGTCACCCAAGTCTTCTGGGTAGTTTCTTTCTTTGATCAGTTTCTTTTAAAGGCTAGGGCAGGATTGGCCTGAGACCCAGTTCATACAGGCAGCAATCCACAGTTAAATATATGAGTTCTGTCGTTTTCTGTAATAAACCATTTGCAGTAGTAATTTTCCACATAGTTCCAGCTGATTTTTGAAATGGCAATCCAGATCAGGGATTCACTGATTGAATAGCTGCTAGCTATACAAAATGTCTTCTACAAAACATCTTATGCCCAGATAGCCAATCTTCCTCCACTTTTATTGGGCTTCCGAAGGACTTGAAATTTTAGCAAGGCATTCAGAGATGCAGAGATTAGTTTACTCCATGGGTGGCCTTGTCATGGTTGATCCTTAATACATAGGACCATTTTAACTCCTTCTGTTGACATTCTGTAAGCTGCTCAGAACCTGTGAGAATTTAGTGATGTAGAAGCTTAAAGAAGGAAAAAAGCTAAATACAGTATACATGATCATTGTAGAACAGTGTTAATGTATTACTGCAAATACTTGTATTATATTTTTTTTAGATTTTTTTTGCAGAGGGTTTAAAGCAGCTGCCATCAGAAAGAGTGTAACAGCAATCCACATAATTAAAATCATAAAATATGCAATGCAATTATTAGTATGAACAGCATAAGGGAAAAACGGTTTAAAAGAGAGTCGCCATTTGTCATCAATTACACAAATGGTCTGAAAAACATGCCTCTCTTTCTATATATAAATATGAATTTTATCAGCAAGAATCCTAATGGGGAACTATTTAAACTACTACCGGTAGAATTGCGTATACTAGTTTATATGTTTAATTTCTATATTTTCCTATTGTTAAATAAACTTGCTTAAGTTTATTTATTACTATATGACTCATAATGATTATAAATGTAAATCTAGTTCTGATTTTATAAGAGGTGTGGTTGTATGGAACATTTTTCTATCTCCTTTTATCATATTTTCCTTTCTTTCTGCACATAGTTTTTAAGAAAGACTCAACCATTTAAGTAGCAGCAAGGTCCAAAGCTTGCTATAAGGGTAAGAGAATAGGTAACTGAAATGAACACAGACAAATTCATGATTGCAAATTGTTGTTCAGATCTTTCAGAAAAAATATTGGCTGCAAACTGAAAGATGCACAGGGAAGAGAGAGAGTAATTTTTCCTCTTTCTCAGAGAGCACTTATTCCAGAGCAGCGAGCCTTGTGGGGACATTAACTATTAGTGGCCATAGCATCTTGGAAATCATTATTATAATGTTTCTATAGGCTCCATGTGTGGCAATATTTTCTGCAAAACCATCCTTTTAGCAGCAGTTGCAATGAGCTACCTTCACACACATAGCCACCTCTGTCAAGGAATGATCTCTGTTGCTGCCAGTCTTGCCAGGTAGTCCATATAGGAAACATGACCAGGTGGACTGATTCTGTTTCTTTATATAGAGTTACATTAATAGAATCTTGTAAGTCTGAAAATACAGCTCTCATGAGTTCATCAAAGCACTCCACAAGCAACTCCATCAGCAGACACATTGACCTGCAACCAGCCTCCAAACCCCTCAGAATCCAAATCAACCACACAGCCAACCAGAGACAGCACCGACCCTCAAGCCACGCAAACCCTCCCCCCGCACCAGCAGTTCATCTCCCAATGTCCCTGACCTGATGTAACCTCCTTAACACAAGACCCAAGACTCACTAATGACTCACACGTGACCCATCACAAGATCCTCACTTGACACACCCATACCTAAAACAGAAGAATACTGACACTCACATCCCCGAAACTCTACTGAAGATGTTACCTAATCTGGTAATGAAATGTTTGGAAACCAGCCCACAAGCTCGGAGAATGAACCTTCACCCTCATCCTACATATGAGCTACAAATATTTGCCACCATTGCAAAAATACAGCTCTCCTGCCATCACCTTTACTGCTCAAGAAACTAAGGAGGGTCATTTTCATGCTCCTTCTATTGGCTCAGTTGCCTCTTATCCAACTGTTTCTCTGACTATGTCTCTTCCCTGTGTTTCCCAGGATCATTCCCACAAACCATTATAGTTGCCATTCTATAAGATTGTCCAGTTTTCCTGGCCATTAGTTGTCTTTCATTGTCCCAGAAGATTTTTTTTTTCTTCCTAGCCTTTTCCCACAAGTGCAGGGTCTGGTTTTTCTTTTCCCCACGTCAATTGAGTGTTGCAAAGGAATTGACTGACTAGCTCATTGCTCATCCAAGTCTGAAGTTGTGGGCTGAGACAGTGACTGGCCCAGTCACCCAGCTGGCTTTCATGGCTAAGGCAGAACTAGAACTCACAGTCTCTTGTTTTTTAGACTGATGCCTTAAACACTAGACCAAACTGGCTCTCCCATGTTCCAGAAGAATGCCATGGATATTTCCCTGCCGAAGTCAGTGTAAGATTATAGGTACAATCAGATACAAAGTACAGGTTTTGTTCCAGTCTTCCAGTTCTGTCTCCTCAATCCCTAAGTATAAAATGGCATATTCTTAACTTGTGTAATCTTTATGCCATATTATCCAGATGATAATAATCTCTTTTTCTAGAGATTTACAATGACAGGAAAGGAGACAAAGGAGAAAAACATATTTAAATATAGGTTCCATAAAGATGAAATGGGTTTTCAGCCAAAGTTTTCATCCATGATATTATTCCTTCTTTAATTGATAAAAAGCTTTATGGATGAACAGAGCAGGATTATGTGAAATATAGGAACAGTACTCTCGCTTCTATTTTTCCTCTTATCCAGAGAAAAGATTTTTGAGGATAAATCATTTATCTAGACTACCCTTATGAAACTGATATACTTTATTCTGGAGATATAAGAGTTGATGAAGGATTTAGTTATTAAGGCTTGTGGTATATGATACCACTATGAAAAGCCTTTTAAGAAGAAGGGGAGGGAAGGATTTATCAAAAACTCCCTGTTGTACAGTAGTATTTGTAGGTCCCTTATGTATGTATGTATGTATGTATGTATGTATGTATGTATGTATGTATGAATTGATCATGATCAAAATATTTCTACCTAAAGCATCTAAATTGCAGTGTCTAAGATCATCTACAAGACAAATTTATGTAGAACGATTTTGCTAAGTTGAGTGCCCTGACTTTGGCTTCCAATATGTATGAATTATTTAGCTTTCATAACACAAAGATATAAGAATCATTTTGAGGTTCCTTTCTTTCATATTCTTACCACACTCCTCTTCTTGCTCTTTCCAGCAAATGGAAATGGCTCCCATGGATAAGATATGGTAATATGCTTGTCCACGTTACCATTAAGATGCTGAAAATATTATTTCTTCATTGTTAGTGGTCCTACACAAACATGATCCAGCAGTGCTCTGCATCTGAGAAAACTGCATCGATTCATGGTGCCCAGAGTCCAATTTTTATTTCCTGGGGACATAAGAACCCCATGATCATTGAAGGCAATGAAATGGTATAGAGGTTTTAAGGCCAAACTGTATGTACTTTGCCCGAAACAAATCTAAATGTGGGTTTCAGTGTTCAGAATAAATGATGCCGGTTGCATAATGCGTCTTGTAACCATGTGCAGATTATTATTTTTCACGATGCAGTTTGTTTCAAGGAATCTATTATTCTCCCTCTTTCTCCACCTTCCCCCAGAAACCATAGAAGGTCAGGTTTCTGGAGGAAGGGTGCAGGAGACAGGGAACAAAGGTCATGAGAAAGGGACAAATCCATGCTGAAGACCACTGGAAAGCCTATCTAGCTCATACAAAGCTTTCGTCAAAACCTGCCTGCTTATTCCTAAAACTGTTTCTCCAGCCCATGACTTCTTTTTTTTTTCTCCTTTTGGTAGGAGACAGCTTAAACAAAAGCTTGTCTTTTTTTAGCCCAAAGGGCGCCACTTCATACATGCACCCTGTGATGTGGTGGTCACAGAGGATGCAAACCAGATGGGCATTGCTCCACATGGTATGCCGTCTGTGTGAAGTCTTGGCCTTTTGATCCAAGCCAGCTTTAACCACACCGTTAAAACCCTCGCTTTCATAGAAGTTGTGCAAGCATCATTAATAGTGGCCAGAGTCATGTGGTTGTGACTTTTAGTCAAGGCTTCCTGTCTAAGGCAGGTGACGTGATGACTACCACATATCTTACCTTCTACCTGAATTAAGACACATTAAATGTGTGCATTGCGTAGCTGATGAAAATAAATATGATCCATCTGCTTCCTTTTTTAAAAAAAGAAGAGACTCCAATATTCTATTATTAACATGAAGTGATCCTCGGTGTGTGTGTGTGTGTGTATTTACTATAATTGCTCAGGAAAAGTAATTGAGATGAGAAAGTGCTATATTTCTATTATTATAGCTGGGGACTATGCTGGATTTTTTTGCTTAAAGAAGAGTGATAATATTGAACATATAATTAGTTTATTTCTATTAGTTTATTTTAGGGACAGCTTTTAAAAGCTCTACTGCTTTTAACTGTTTGGTGAAATATTGCAGGCTAGACTTGGCATGGTTAATTTAATCAGGACTACACAGATGCTTGAAGATTAATTTTTTACCAGTCTTAGCCAAAGCAGTTGATAAACAGTTGGCATTCCAGCCTATCTGGAAATCACCGGACCAGGAAAGGCTGCATTATACATTTAATAGGGGTGAACTGCCCCTTGTGCCCCACCAAGATTTGCCCTAATAAAGGAAGGCTGGTAAGGGTAAGGGAGCTTGCCCTGAGAAAATATAACTGCAACCACGGGAACACTTAACACTCAACACAAAGAGAAACAGGCCACTATTCAGACATGGAGGAAGTTTAAGGGAAAGAAATTCAGGATGAAGGGAAAAAGTCTCTGAGTTGAATTAAGGATGACAGTCTTTTTAAATACTTAAACCTGGAGGGATGGGGTAAGGGGGGAACAATTATGTTGATCTGCATAATCCTGCAACTTTGTAGTTAACTACAACTGGCCAAAGGGAATGTAGAAGAAAGGATGCTACCAACCAGAACACTGCTAGTCCCAATCCTCAACAAAGGATCAAACATGAAGTAGCAAGCGTGCTTGAGGAAGGAGTAATGTGCAATTCAAGCAAAATTCTTCAGGAGCTTTTACTATTTTCAAAGTGAAAAGTGTTCTTAATATACTTACTAAGAATGCCAGGCTGAGAAAAACTAATGTAGACGGTATTGAGCAATCAAAGTTCTTCTAACTCAGTGTTAAAACAATTTCATATGTTTGTAATTTCAAGGAATGATTAGAGGCTACCTCCAGTTGCCTTTTCCTCCTCTTCTTTTTCTATTTTTATTTTTTGCCCTTCCACGTCATATTTCTTTTGGTCCCTGCTGAGAAACAAGTTGAGAATGAATAGACAAACAAAATGCACAAATCAGGGTAGAAAAAGCATTTCCTGTGTCAGATGAGGAGAACACATCTTTCTCTTTCTGTCCTGGACACTTTTTATAGAGGCACGACTGCATCACTGTTTGGTTTGGTGGTAGCAGTGCCTCAGATAGAAAGTCCATACAGAGAGTGGTAAGGACAGCTGAGAAGATTATAGGAAGTTCACTTCCCGTTATTCAGGATACTGCTTATAAGTGCTAAGTGCTTATAGCTCAAAGCATTGTTAGAGAGCCCACACACCCACTTCACAGTCCATTTCTGTTGCTTCCTTCTAGAAGGAGGTTTCAAAGTATAGACTACTAGATTATGTAACTGTCCATCTTGGTTATCTTTTGAGAACTGAATGCAATGAAATTTCATTTTAATGTATGCTAATTAGTGACATTTAAAGTGGCAATAAAGTTTTTCTATTATATTCACTCTGTTGTGTCCTGTCCTGTCCTGTTCTATTCTATTCCACTTCTTCAGAGCAGTTACCCACAATGCTGACCCATCAATTACTTGTTTCTAGAATGTGGGATTTGACATGCATCTCTCTATATATATAAAAACAGCTTAGTTACAATGAAAGCAAAATACCTTATTGGTTAGAAGCAGCCATATTGAAGGAACAAGAACTTACAAGTTGCCTACTGCATAAATTGTTCACCTGAGGCTCTTTGATAACCAAATGTATGATCTGAATTCTCCAAAAAATCCTTTCTTTTCCAGAACAAAACTTTTCCTTCCTCTAAGCAATTCCCCAAATAATTCTGCTTTCTGTCCTCACTATCTCAAAACATCTTCGTTGTCAACAGGATGTAGACCAAGTATGATACAGTTCACCAGTCAAGTTATAACTTGTCTTGTAAGCCTTAATTTGTCACATCGTTATTCTTTAATTCATGTTAATATTAACTGTTATTGGGACTGCATATTTATTTATTTATTTCAAATTTTATATACCGCTCCCATCTTCCAACGGGACTCAGGGCAGTTTACAGCCAAATAAAATACAATCCAATACAATATTTAAAATACAATTAAAAAGATTAAATGAGTGGCTAAGGATAAAACAAACTATGAAGTTAAAAAGTTAAAACCAATTAAAATCAATAAAAAACCCTACCAATAACTTTAGGCCAGACCGGCTTGATGGAATAGGTGGGTCTTCAGCGCACACCAGAAGGCTAGTAGGTCAGGGATGGTCCTCATCTCTGGGGGTAATTCGTTCCAAAGGGAGGGTGCTCCCACAGAGAAGGCCCGCATCCTCGGGGTCGCCAGCCGGCACCGTCCAGCTGGTGGTACCCCGAGGAGGCTCGCTCTATGGGAGCACACGAGCCGACGGGAGGCTGATGGTGGCAGTAGGCGGTCCCGTAAGTACCCAGGTCCCAAGCCCCGGAGTGCTTTAAAGATGACCACTAGCACCTTGAATCGCATCTGGAAGACCACTGGGAGCCAATGCAGCTCACGCAGAAGTGGTGTCACATGGGAGCTCCGAGAAGCCCCCAAAACCACCCGCACGGCTGCATTCTGCACCAGCTGGAGCCTCCGGATGCTCTTCAAGGGGAGCCCCATGTAGAGAGCATTGCAATAGTCTAGACGGGAGATGACAAGGGTGGATGCATAGGGGTTAATAACAGCCAATGTCCCATTAATTACCTGTATATTCTATCCTTAAGATAATGTCTGATTATGTGTTTGATTCTTTTTTGGGGAGGGTATTCTATTAACTTGGTTTTTATCTTTTATAATGCCATGATAATGATCAAGGCAATTATCTAGGGGAGGAGTAGAAAGAACAGCTATTTTGAACCCCAGTTGTTGAGCAAGCATCTTCCTAGGATTGTATTCCTTACATTTTTGCAAACACCTAACAAGCTTGTTACTATTTATGCAAACATCTAACAAGCTTGTTACAAATCCACAACCTTATATTTTTACACATTTAATCTATTTGTTTAAAAAAGATTAGTTATGATTTCCTTAGGTTCTTTAATATTGTATTAATTTATTAAGGGCCGCAAATATACCTACAGTAAATATTAATGTAGTAGTGGCTCATATACTGTCAGATTGTAGGAATGTGAGTGTACTGAAATGTAGGTAATCCTCAAGTTATGACCACAATTGAGCCCAACTTTTCTGTTGTTAAGCAAGAAAGTTAAGTGAATTTCACCCCGTTATACAACTTTTCTTGCCATGGTTGTTAAGTGAATCACTGAAAGTAACAACACAGTTGTTGAGTGAACCTGGCTTCTCCGGCAACTTTGACCATAAGAATGTCACAAAAGGGGATTACATGAACCCGGGATACTGCCACCATTATAAATATGAGTCAATTACCAAGCAACTGTGCTCATGTGACCATGGGGATTTTGCCATGGCCATAAATGTGAAAAATGGTCTTAAATCACTTTTTTCCAGTATCTTTTGTAACTTTAAATGTTCACTAAAAGAACTGTTGTAAGTCAAGGACTAATTGTAATTATTAAATCTGGGGTTTTTTTTTAATCTGGTGCCCTCCATACTTTATCAAAACTTTATTTTTCATAATACCAAATCCTTGAGAGTCATAGTCCTAACATAGGAATATGACAGGTAGTAGAAGGCTGGTTCAGGGAGAGGGGTTAGTGAGAGTCATAGGTTACTAATAAGCAATCAAATCATAATAGGAAACAAATAAACAATATAAATTGTAAATATACAAGCAACACGGTTATAGTCATAAGTGGGAAGAGATAGGTACTGTAAGACTAATCCACAGTTATGACATTTTCTCATCTATTCAGTAGGGTGCTCCATGATTAAAGCTCCTGAAAAAACATATAGCAGAATGAGTTAGTAAAAGGAGTTTAGGAAGGTATAACTCAAATCAAAGATTAAGATCAAATCAAATAAAAGAGAGGGGAGAGTTGTGAAAGGATATGAGGAATTTAATTCATTTTTGGAGATTGACTTGTAAAATGTATAAAATTAGAATTCATCTATATTCATCCCCATGGAGAATGCAAAATATGACTTTTGATAGTCCTATAGAGAGATAGAAGGTGAAATCTGAATTTCTGTGATATTGATCTCTGCTGTTTCTGAGGAGAAGGCTATAGCTTTGCCTGGAAAATGACCCAGGTTCAGGAAATGCCTAAAGAAATGAAGTGTCTAGTGGTTAACGCACCAGGCTAGAAAGCTGGAGACAGTGAGTTCAAGTCCCACCTTAGCCATGTAAGCCAGCTTTGGGCCAGTCACTCTATCTCACCTTAATCTATCTCATAGTGTTGTTGTTATGGGGGAAAAGATGGAGGAGGAAAGTATGTTGGATATGGTCACTGCTTTGAGTTATTTGTAAAAATAATAAACTTGGGATGTAATAAATAAATACTTTAAAGAGTCAGTGATATAGCAACCATCCCAGAGGTGGTATTCAGCAGGTTCTGACCAGTTCTGTAGAACCGGTAGTGGAAATTTTGAGTAGTTCAGAAAACTGGCAAATACCACCTTTGACTGGCCCTGCCCCCATCTACTCTCTGCCTCCCGAGTCCCAGCTGATCGGCTGGGTCTTCTTTTGTTGCCCTGCACAGAACCGAGCTGGAAAGCAGGTTAATGGGGTGGGGAGGGAATGGGGTTTTGCAGTATTCTTCCCCTGGAGTGAGGTGGGAATGGAGATTTTGTAATATCTTTCCCCTGCCATACCCACCAAGTCAAGCCATGCCCAGTAAGCCATGCCCACAGAACCAGTAGTAAAAAATTTTTGAATCTCACCACTCAACTATCCTGTCTTTAAATCATTCTAACCTACTGGTCTGGAATGTGGACTTTCTGTTTTTCAGTATGGCTACAAAGAAGACTTCAAAACGTTTTGGCTCTCATTTACATTAAACATAGATGTTTTTAATGTCTATCAATTATACTTAGTTGTCGTCCATTAGCTCAGGTAATAGAACAAACTTCAAATATATAAAAAGGAATGAAATGTTCTGAACTTTTCTTCACATTTGTATGGAAACAGAAGAGAGGAGCATTCAAGCCTGAAGCTTGTTTCAATTTATTCAAGTCACGCTAAACTGTATGTTGAAACTTCCCAAGAATTGAGTAAGAGGGGCCAATGATGTGATTAAGTATTCAGGTAGCTTCATACAACACTCTTGTACTCACGGGAGCTGAATGACCTTTCTGAAATTAAGTATGTTTGATCTATTCTGAAGCTAAGTATGTCTGACCCATTCAGAGTTACTTTAGGGATATGGAATTCATTATTGCACATATGGAAGCATATTCACAATAGTGATTTGTAGCATCACTGTTAAAATATGCAGTTGGGTTGGTGCATAAAGAAGGAAGGACAGAATATCCTGTTGCCTATTTAATAATTATAGGTATTCATAATTTTGCTTGGAAAAAAATGACAGGATCTATTGCCCAAAATATGTTCCTACAAATCTGTTTGACTCAGAAATCTTGAAATAGTAATTCTAAAGGACATTTACCCAATGTTAAAGGCTAATACAGCAGGTAATGGGTCAGCCAAAATAAAATCAGAATTAACAAATGGCACTGAAAATATAAATCTGATTTGATTAATGCTGCTACATATTTAGGTGAAATAATGTCACACCACAACTATGCGAGCATGAAAGCATTTGAGGTCATTTAAATTAAGAAAGTCCTTCTAGTGAGATCAGCCAAAGTCTGTTTTCCTGGGAATGCAAATAATGACGAGAAAAGATGACATTATATTAATTTCAGCTTTTAATGAGAAACGAAATGTAGAAAAAATACGCATTATTAGAGCTTTGGAAAAGGAGCAAAATAAGCAATGAAAAGAGATTTCTCTTAATGGGTAGCAATGCTCAAATAGGAAACCACTAGTGATAGTGGTTAGATTATAATCATTAATTCCAACTTTGGCAAAAATAAACCTTTGTACACAGGAAAGAGAGGATTTGTTGAATTGTGCTCTATAATACGAATATGAAGCTAAACTTGTCCATGTTGACAAGTAGGTTACTGTTTAGCTTGCCAATGAGGGAACTAGTAAAACTATGGTTGTGAAAGTTTCATTTGATTATTCAGTTTTGCTGAAGAGAAGAGATATGACAGTCCACATTATAGGAAACTGAGCTGAAATATATAGACTGTCAGCACTTCAAGGTCATTCAGACTGGAAACATCTATGGGGATTCTCAGTCATCCAGGTCAGGGTTGTCCCAAAGGTGCTTTTTCAAAAGGCATCTGGACTTTCTGGTTTTTCTTTGAAGACGTTTCACTCCTCATCCAAAAAGCAAAACATCTTCAAAGAAAAACCAAAAATCCAGTTGCCTCTTGAAAAAGCACCTTTAGGACAACCAGACTTGAAATCCAAACCATGAGTAACAGATTATAGTAACACAATCCTGAAAGCCTGAAAGTATTTCCCCCACCACCCCTGCCTTTACTTCCCAGATAATAGGGAGGGTCCCTACTGAGTTACTTTTTCCAGCCCTTTCCTTTCTTTGGACTCAGATTTCTCTTACCACATCATTGTCTAGGCTGTGGCTCTTCCTTCTGTCTCCCAAGGTTATTCCCACATCCCATTACAGAGACACATCAAAAATAAAATAAATCTAAGGAGGTTCTCCACTATGTGAAATATATTAGGCTACTGCCTGCAATTTTTGTCCTTTGATATAGAATTTTCCTCATATTTTGACATTTTTGTTGGCAGTAGCCTTAAGGGGAAAGAATATAAGTTGCATGTGTTGCTCTTAACAATCTCTAGATTCTATTGTTTAAAAATGCCTGTGGGCAAAATGTCTTTTTTTAGGTCAGCATCTGGCAAAATCTGTAAATTCAACTGTTCAGAAATGTCTTCAGCTGAAAAGTTATTATATTACCCTGCAATCCAGTTACTTTGGGTGTTTTGCCACTGTCCTATCTGCTCTTCAAAGCAGAGCTAAGGAATCAGATAGACAAACAGACTTATATCCTGCCTTCCCTCCAGTTGTTCAACAAGGACAGTATTCCCTCCTCCAATTTTAACTCCCAACAGTCCTGTGTGGAGCTTCAACTGATTGCTGGTGGTTGGTCAGTGTCACCCTGTGGGTTTTCGTAGCTGAAGATGGGTTTCTCTAGTCCAACATCTCAACTACTACATTACATGAGCTGCTTTTCCTAAAAATTGTCTCAAGGCTACAACCTGAGAAGTCAGATGTTCTACAATACTCATTCCATTTATGATAGCAAATACTTTTAAGTAAGTGCTTTTCACTTACACTTTTTCACATTCGACCACCTTAAGATGTATGGACTTCAGCTCCTAGAATCCCCAGCCAGCAAGACATTATTTGGTTCAGACTCCTACAGGAATTATTGTAATTCCATAAAATAAAGTTTTTGTGGCATAGAGGAAAAGTAAAAAACAACAGATATTAAGAAGAAATACAGCCATTCTAAGCCATTGTAAAGTGATAACTCCGTGCTTCACATTTAGCCTGCTGTAGTGATTATCATTGTTGGATAAATGTGTTGCCTAAAATACAGAGACTTTTCCTCTCTTGGGTTTAACTGAAGTCTATTGAACAGAATAGGTGTCGTCAAAGGAACTCACTCATTGGCAATTCCATGTTTCCTCTTCTATGTATCGATTAGTCCTTTGTGAACAATTTGAAGGCTTTCTTCCAAGTGGTTTGCTAATCTCATGTCTTAGGATTCTATTAATAAGCCAATTTTGCCTTTCAGGGTCATCAGTCGGGCACAAGGGCTGAAGTTGGTTGTGGAAACCCTGATGTCCTCCCTGAAACCCATTGGAAATATTGTTGTGATTTGCTGTGCTTTTTTCATCATTTTTGGCATCTTGGGAGTCCAGGTATGTTCTGGGTAGAGTTCCCTGAGAACTTTACTTCATTCTTTAAGCGCAGAAGGTTTGAGAATTCCATACACACCAGTCTTTTCTAATATTGAGGTCTCTCATGAGAGGTGGAGTCTACAAGTGCTGACGCAACTAAGAAAGAAGGAAAGAAGTCCATACTTCAGTGTTCTAGAGCTGCTTCATACAGAATCCTTTTTAGAGATCAGTATAAAACACTGGATCACAACAGTGGGCCTATAATG
This sequence comes from Bungarus multicinctus, assembly GCA_023653725.1. Classification (NCBI taxonomy): domain Eukaryota; kingdom Metazoa; phylum Chordata; class Lepidosauria; order Squamata; family Elapidae; genus Bungarus; species Bungarus multicinctus. Next base: position 120,581,329 of record CM042834.1, read on the forward strand.
CAGGGAAAGCAAAGTAGCACTTGTGACATTCATATATGAAATCTGTAGAGCCCCCAAATTAAACCATGTTTAGAATGGTTTTCAAGAGATCAGCAGATTAGGAGGTTTCTATGTCCTCCCATGATATCTTTGAAAGATTTCAGAAAAGCATGTGCAAGATTTCAGCATGCTCGTGAGTTTAAATTCTTCACATTGAGATTATCAAAATCTTCAAAAATTATAAGATTTTGGCACTATGCATGCCTGTGGTGAGAGTACTTATGTTACTCTGCATGATTGTGCAATGGTTCTCATTGATGCCAATTGTTTCCTTTCCCTTACCTTTTTCATCATCAATTTCTTCTCTTTATTTATATACATGCATACATACCCATACATCAATGCACAGTTAGCATGGGAATCCTCACAGTTAGCATGGGTTTCAGCAAGATTTTTAGTTTAGTTTAGTTTACTTTATTGTCATTGCATCTCATACAATGAAAGCAAACACCATCTTCAGTGTACATCATGACCATGACCATGAAAATAAACACAAACACACATGCTTCACCTTTCACACATTGAACCGAAACCCTCCGACACCAAACCAACACTGCACTATACAGCAGAATTGCCCTGGGATAGAAGCTGTTTTTCAGCCTATTTGTCCTTGTTTTTATTATTCTGTACTGTCTGCCAGATGGTAATAGTTCAAAAGAAGGGTTCCTAGGATGAGATGGATCTTTAAGAATGTTTTGAACTTCCTTAAGGCAGCGGGAGCTATAAAGCTCTTCCAAAAAGGGGAGAGAGCAACCAATGATCTTCTGGGCAATGACATTAACCCTCTGGAGTGCTTTCCTATCTGCCACTGTGCAATTGGCAAACCATACAGAGGTGCAGTATGTTAAAATGCTCTCTATCATGCAGCGGTAGAAGGTCACCAGCAGTTTTTCATTCAGTTGTTGTTTTCTGAGAAATCTCAGGTAGTATAATCTCTGCTGGGCCCTTTTGACCAGGGCTGCAATGTGGGCATCCCAGGTCAGGTCCTTTTTTAAGGTAACACCCAGAAACTTAAAATTGGCCACTTGCTTCACTCAGTCTCCATTTATAAGCAAGGGCTGGATGTCTGATCTGTTCCTTCTATAATCCACTATAAGCTCCTTGGTCTTATTGGTGTTGAGGACCAAGTTATTGTCTCCACACCAGGAAAGCAACCAATCCACCTCATCTCGGTAGGCAAACTCATCCCCTCCGGAGATAAGTCCCACCACTGTTGTATTATTTATATCTGTTGTATTATTTATATCAAATATATTATATTTGACATACTAGATTAACAAGAAAGTTATTGTGTAGGGATTTCTTCTCTATCTACTATTTTGAAAGAAGTTCAGGGCTCTCCTCCTTTTAGATGAATAAATGATCTCTATAGGGGAAAAAAACAATAGCATTATTAAATATAATAATTTGGATGAGCATTCTTTGTAAGCCAATCAAAACTTGGAATGAAAACAACTGAAATTTAAGCTCATTCCACATTTTTTATAATGCCAGTGGTTTGTTTTTTAATTGATTGCAAGATTCATAGTAACCTAATAATGTGCCCATCTGTTCTCTTCATGTATTATTTATGGAGAAATGTACTGATACATAATTTGTTACATCTGTTTTATCCTTGCAACTAAACCAGAGCTCATATTCAGCATTTGTAAGCCTTATATTTATCCATATTTAGTGCCATTTCTTCCTTCCCAAGTCCTGCTATACTGCCTCTTGGTGGGGACGGAAGCTCCTGGGCAGGATGAGTAAAGACTGCAGGGAATATACACCAAGGATGTTTGTTTATTTGTTTATATTCCAATTAACTCAAGGTGACAAACATATCCAACACACCTTCCTCCTCTTTTTTCTACATAACAACAACCCTGTGAAGTGCATAGAGCTGAGAGACAGTGACTGGCTTAAGATCACCCAGCTGGCTTTCATGTCATGTGTCACAGTATCACTCAAGATATCAAGGTCACACCAGCTGACCAGTTAAAGCTTGCCTGTGTAGGGAAGGTGTTTGAATGATCACTTTAACAATGGCAATGGTGTTATTTTAAACAGTGCAGGAAAAGGTAAAACAGTCCTACATTTTACCAAGGAAACAACACAGATAGATCATATAAAATTATTGATAATATAATGCCAAATGATACGCGCATCAGGTCAGATGATACCCAACATGTTACTTAGGAAGACTTGAGGAGCTTTTGAAGTACTAATGGTGTTTATGACACAGCCAGATTAAAGCCATCTGGACATTTAATTGCTGATGTAATGCACACACAAAAAGAGCTGCAAGGACAGAATTACAGTGGAAACATAGAATGTAAGAAGCATGAGCATGGAATAATTCAGCATAGTAAAAGACAAAATGTTCTGCCATACGTATTGACATTTTAGACATTATCAGATTGAAGTGTGCTGGCATTGAACATTTCAATCACAAGATCAAACTAATGACAGCATACAACAACCAATCTTAAAATTGATAATAACATGGGGAGTTGATTAAATTCCATCAAATTAGTGTCAACTTTTAGTGATCTCATAGATTTTCTGCAGGACCATTGGTCCCGAGCCTGGTCCTTCAAGTCTTTTAGTGGTTTACTGATGATATACTATGAAAGCAAAAATTGGACTTTGAAAAAGCAAGATAGAAAGAATATTAATGATTTTGAATTCTGATGTTGGACCAGACTTTGGAGATAACAAACAAATGGTTGAACATGTCAATCTAGTGTTCTCAAACAAGGGACAAGTTATCATATTTTGGGCACATTATGTAAAAATTCAAATCCCTTGAGAATTTCCCAATGGTGGAAGGTGAAATAATGATCATCAGTAAGGAGGACAGTGGCAATGGGTCTACCATTAGGAAATCAGAAAGGTCAGGATAGGGACAGATCGTTCTGGAGAAAGTCTACTGATGTGATCTTGAAAAGTTGGCACAATCTTGATAGCATGTAATCAGTCAATCAATCAGTCCCACTTCCCAAACATAAGAATTGGCTATTGAACATTCTATTCCTTGCTTGGAATTCTTTCTAAATATGTTGATTCTTGGGTTCTGTCTTATCTTCCATTGCTGTAGACCAGGGGTCCCCAAACTTGGCAACTTTAAGACTTGTGTACTTCAAATCCCATAATTCTGCAGCTAGCATAGCACAAATCTTAAAGTTGCCAAGTTTGGAGACCTCTGCTGTAGACTAAACAACAGCAAATCAGTGTCATAGAAACTGTGATAAGAATCTGGTTAGTTTGGTTTGGTTTGAAGGAGTTTAGTTAAGAAAGTAGAATTAGTGCCCAACTATGATTAAGGTAAGGGAACTCACCCACTGTTGGTGCTTTCTATGCTGCTACCACCCAGTTAGTTCTCCTAGGTAAAATAAAATAAAATGCCATCTTAATGTGAAATCTGTCAGTGTGTGCTGATCCCTATTATTTGGACTGCTCACAGGTTTGACATTTATTCTAGAGTTCAGATAAAGAGGTGATATTTTAAAAGCTGGTGAGAATAGTCCCTTGCCACAGGGAAACAAGGCATGACCATGCTAGGACCCGCTGTCACTCAATAAAAAAGTGAAGGCATCTCAGCTTAGGCTAATACAGGTCACTCTGTTCCATCTATCATAATAACTGTCATGCTCTGCCACTTCATGTTTGCAACTAAATATGTGACAAAATTAATCCTCTAGGATTTTTATAGTTTTCTCCTAGTTGATAATCACATCTGACATGGCTGAAGTCAAGACTTAAGGGTTGTTTGACTTGATTCAATACAAAGTGATGCTGATGCTTTGTCTGCTATCTATATGAAGAATTTCAGCTGAGGTGTGTGCTCAAGTAAGGAGAAGAAGCACTTTTCTAAACTCTCTCCTGTGTCACTTTTTCAGATGTGCACTTTTGTCTCTTATTTAACCTAACAGCTAGTACATCATGTTTATTTAAGTAGGATTAATCTCCAGTTTAAAAAGGAAGCCACTCTCTTTATACAGCTAGCTTGCCTTCCTTTGCTTCGGTCCCAGTAGCAGTCAGAACAAATCATAGCTTCATCAATATTATGGTTGAGGCTTTAGTTTCTCTTTTTGGAAATGGTGCATCAGTTTTTTCCCCTTGCTGAAATTTTGGGAGAAAAAAGAGTCTTAAGTTCTATTTGTCTGAACAGGTTTTGATAGCTGAACTCATGAATTTAATTTCTACTTTGATCTCCTTGTGGTTCTTAGTGAATTAATGTCTACATTTTTTAAAGGACATACATTGTGGCTGTCTTAAGGGTTTAATTAAGTACTTTGTAATACACCATAAATCTAAGGAGAGACAAAATGTAAATATTTTCACTTTTTTAAAAAAGTAAATTCCAGGATTTTTCCAACAATAGTTGAAATAAAATCCCCCTAAAAATGGGGGGATGACCTTGAATATATAATTTATCTGTTATATTCATTTACTATCATTTCTATGCCACTCAGTTCCCTTCGTTTTCGAGCAGTTTACATTGAGCAACAACAAGATTAAAACCATTGCAAAAACATTCACTAACTGTGCCATCTAAGATCTCCATCATCCCTAATGATTTCCTTGTTGGAAGTCCAACGGGGTAGGGATGATCCAATCCCAGATGACTTTTTCTTTTAAGGAAAAAGGGGGAAAAACTTCAACACAGTGTCTCCCACTCCTAGTCCTCTCACTTGGTCCAGAAGGAGAGCATATTTGAAGGTAATGATTTAAAGCTACTAAGGGATTCAGAAAAGATCTAGCCACACTCTCCATCCCAGTCCTGCTGAAGGTCATCCAACGGGGCAAACACTCTGATCCCAGTTGGGCATAAATCCTAATTAGCAAAGTTTAAATAATCTACAATATAACCTTATGCTGACCACCTTTCAAAACCTTTCCTATAGTGTACTGTCTAAAAATATAAAGTTAGAGCCAGGGAATAGTTGGATAAAATAGCTGGGTCAGGTGATAGTTTCTTAAGAAGGAGGCACACCATTGCTTCTTTCAAGGTGAGAGATAAATGCTTCTCCCTCAAGAATGTCTACACCACTATCTATTGTAAACCTAGTCTCTTATTACTTCCCTTGTGGCCTTCACAACTAGGCTAATAAGGCCATTGACATACAGTTTCTACCATTCTTACAGAACAAAGAAGAGATAATAAGCTTTTTAGCTGCTACTGATCATGAGAGCTATATTTTAGCACCAGTTTTAAGGCAATACCAATTGTTAAGAGGCAAGGGCAAAAAACTGCTAGTACCCTCATGTCCTGCTTGGCAGCTCCCAGGGTAGATAGATGACCTCTGGAAAAAATATAATCATTAAAAGAGGGGAGGGATGCCCAAGTCTTTTAAGAACCATCTTACCCACTGCCTTTAGTCAACTATGGATTGTCTTTATGTTTATTTGTGTTAAAGTATCCATTAAGGCTGAACTGCAAATTTCACCTGGAACATAAATTAGCATAGAGGGTAATTCCCAGGCAAGATATGGGATAAATACTTGTAGTAAGTAGGATGAAAGTATATGTATCCTAGCATTGTGTCACCTTCAAATTCAGTTATTTAACTGAATGCCAAATCTCTATTGGCAAAGGAATAATATTCTTGAAAAACTTTACAGAATACCAGTAGTTGCATTGACTGGAGTCTTCAGATAATGCCCAGTTTTCAAATATATTTGCCATATTTCAATCCCCCACCCTACAAGAGCATTGTACATCTTGTTTTGTATGGCCCTGCAGACTGAACAAGAGCTAAGTTTCTATCATTTTCAAGGGGATTCCAAATTGAGAAAGGTTCGGCCATGACCTCTTTAATGAAAAATTTACTTTGTTCATTTATTGTAAGCATTTTAATGCTACCTTTTAGTGAAATAGGATGGGCTCACTCTAAATCATTACTATGTTTTTGAAAACCAGCAAAGTATAAAATGTATAATGCCGTAATTATACAGCAAAACCTGTATAAATCAAGAATAGCAACAGCTTAAAAACAGCAATGCTACAGTATTCCTTCCATAAAATTGGAGGGCTAAAAGCTTTGGGGCTAATGCCAAAAGCTCAAGTGGGATGCAGATGGGCCTCTCTGTAGGAAGAACCTAAAAATCAGACATTTGCAAATGGTGCACTGTGGAAGACTACAGAAAAAGACCTCCCCATATTATTTCAGTGACTGAGTATTCTCTCCTTTTTCACAGCTGTTCAAGGGGAAGTTTTTTGTCTGCCAAGGCGAAGACACAAGGAACATTACCAACAAGTCAGACTGTGCAGAAGCCAACTATAAATGGATCCGGCACAAGTATAATTTTGATAATCTTGGCCAGGTACTGATGAAACAGTAATCTGCTGCAGTGCTCCCTTATTTGCTTTTATTCGAAGCAGATGTGAAATAGCCTTGTATATATTGCAACCACCATAACAAATCATCTACAGCACTTCCTAGTCATACTGTCTACATTTAAAGACCCTCACTTGGTATATATTCCTATTGCAATTAAGACTAGCCCACACTCTTTCTTTGGACATTTAATGACTATACAATAGTGTAATCAAACTCATATCTATCATGAAGAAACGTTTGTCTCAGGAGACTGAAACCATGAACCCCCACATATCTATTACATCTTGACTATTGCAGTGGGCTCTACGTGGGGCTGTTCTTGAAAAATATCCAGAAGCTCCAATTGGTTCAAAATGCAGTGACCCACATGGTTTTGTGCAGGCTCAGGTGTGCACATGTGTCACCTCTCCTGTGGGAGTTACAATTTACTTCTGGGTGCAATTCAAAAAGTTAGTTGTTACCTTTAAAGCCCTTCATGGCTTGGGACCAGGTTATCTAAGAGTTCATCTCTTCCTGGTTATTTTCACCCAACCCACTACAGTGGGGAGGCAAGGAATGGTGCAGGCCCAATCTCCTAAGGAGGTACAACTGGCAGGATCCAGAAGAAGAGCATTCTCCTTGGTAGCTCCCTCCCTTTGGAATATCATCCCTGCAGAGATTAGACTGCCCCCCCTCCACTCTGACATACTTTCATAAGGCCCTGAAGACCTGGTTTTGCCAATGGCCTGAGGAACTCAGAGTGGGATAGAGCCCATCAACTGGCGTGTTTGATTGTGTGTTGTCACCAAGGGGGGTGGGGAGTTTTTTTATTCTTTTATATTGGGTTTTTATTCTTTGTAAGCCACCTAGAGCCACTGAGAGAGACTGGATGACTAGATAAACCTTCTAAATAAATATATTTACTATTATCCCAGGAAATCATATTTGAGCAGTATAATAAGGGTTAAGTAAAAATAGACGAAGGTTAGAGGTAAGGCTGTTCCTGTTTGTTGGAATAACCCTCCATGTGAGATCAGTACTTGGTATCTTTTTTCCTGGTAAGAAGCTTTGGCTTATTATTATCAACTAGGTTGAAAAAAAAAAGTACAGATTCAAATGTGAGTCAAGAGGCAGGTAGAATACGATACATATTATATTGTTTTTCCTCTTAGCTAACATGCTTTGTTTCCTTTTGTTTTTCTAGGCTTTAATGTCTTTATTTGTTCTGGCGTCAAAAGATGGATGGGTGGACATCATGTATGATGGATTGGATGCTGTAGGGGTAGACCAACAGGTAGGTGTTTTTGTATCACATTGTCAGAAGCCCAAGAAATAGGCATGTTTGTTTTAGAGATTATTCTTTTTAAAAAAATTATGTGAAATACAAATATTTGGAATTCCTAAATTTATCATGGACAGTGTAAAATTCTAATCCTATTTATTTATTTGATTTGTCAATCACTTACAGGATAATAGGGAAAAGTAATAAACATGAGTAAGAATACAAGAAATATATATACGAATAAATGGGGACAATAGGACAGGGACGGGAGGCACGATGGTGCACTTATGCACACCCCTTACAGACCTCTTAGGAATGGGGTGAGGTCAACAGTGGTTTGTCTGAGGTTAAAGGAGTGGGGGTTAGAGGATGTAACAACAGATTCAGGTAGTGCATTCCAGGCATTGACCACTCTGTTGCTGAAGTCATATTTTCTGCAATCGAGTTTGAAGCGGTTTACATTGAGTTTGTATCTGTTGTGTGCTCTTGTATTGTTGTGGTTGAAGCTGAAGTAATCATTGACTGGTAGGACATTGTAGCAGATAATTTTGTGTGCTATGCTTAAGTCTAACCGTAGACGGTGTAGTTCAAGATAGCGTGTAATGTCTTCTCCCTTTATTTTATAGCCAGTCATGAACTATAACCCTTGGATGCTCCTCTACTTTATCTCCTTCCTGCTGATTGTTGCCTTCTTTGTGCTCAATATGTTTGTGGGGGTCGTGGTGGAGAATTTCCATAAATGCCGTCAGCATCAGGAAGAAGAAGAAGCCAAGAGACGGGAAGAGAAGAGGCTCAAACGCCTGGAGAAAAAGAGAAGGAGTAAGGAGAAACAGATGGCTGGTCGGTAGTCTTTCCTCATCTTTCTGAGTCCTGCTTGACCTTTGACAGTCTCCCCTATTCCCTGCCTAGCATTTGAAAGCTAGATTCCCCTCACAAGCATGTCCAGCTACAAAATTTGCATGAAGACTATAGCTCTGGTAAAGGCTAAGCAAAAATCCATAGAAATACATCAATGGCTGCATGATTTGCAATTATTTTATATGCTGGGCAGTTTAAAACGCACTACAGTAATTTAAATATAATTTTTCCATTGCATAAAAGCATAGCTTTATCCAAATAGTGTTGAATGCAAAGACAAACAGTTCCAGAATGGGCCAATTATCTTAGGTGCATTCTGCACTGTTGCTGATAGTTAGTTTCACTATTTGGTTTATTACAGCCTTGTAATGTCAAAATGAAATCACTTTTGCTAAAAAATTTTTTGGCTAATTTCCATATGGACTGACAAAATACAGAATTTTCAAGGATGTAATAATAAAACCATTTTGTATTAGAATTGCTTGGAAATATAATACATTTACTTGAGAAATACAGATTCTTTTTCTTTTAAAAAAATGTCAAAATGAGAAATTAACCAAATGGAATTAACCAATTGGAGTAAATCTACTGAAACCCAAACTTGGTAAACTATTTACTGTAGAATAAAGCATTAGATTTACGTGAAATCTGAGAAACTTCACATGTTGTCTTTCTTACTTCAGTTTTTATTTAATTGGAAAAGCAGGAGGTAATGATCAGGTCAGAGGTCACAGGTCAGAGGAACTCTCCTTCATTTTGCATGTTTTCTATTGTTCCTGTTGTCTATTGTCATGTTACCATTCCATGTATCCATTCATGGTGTTTCACGTTACAGTCATCTTAATATGTTCTGAAACTTTTTCTCATTTTTACTTTTATTATATCCTTTTTAGAGGAGCATCAATATATCTATGGGGATTTCTCTTTGGTTTTAATACAGTTGTTTAACCTCCTATTTCTGCTTTGCTTTGCTTTCTATCTGCCTGTTTCATATACTAATTAATAAGATCTAAAACTAATTAATCATATCTAATTCTTCTTTATCATACGATAAAGCTGTTTCTAAACCTTGAATTTTAACTCTCTTTATTCATATATAAGGATTCCAGACTAAGCTTTCAAAGCTAAGTCACACCAGCACTCTGGTTCCTTATGTTGAGTTTTATGAAACTTCATGTCTTAAAAAGAAGAGAGATCTGTTATACACTATGATGTTATGAGGTGCTCCAGATATCTTTTCACAACTGACAGGACACAAGTATATTGACCTATGTATCAAGAAATGTACATACCTAAGGGTTATCTATTTCTTTTATATTAAAGCCATACATTGACTTCCTCTGCTAAAATCCTTGGGATTCGGGTTCAGAATGCATGTATTATGCAAAAGTGAAGAAGCTAGTTGCAGACTGTCTTAATCATATATCATGTCAGTAAAAATTTTAAAAAAAACCTGCAACTGGGTTTCTGCTTTCATAATTTCTGCACATCTTAACTTCTATTTATAATATAAATGTGGTAAAGGGCATAATACACACCAAATCTTTGGATTTATTTATTTATTTATTTGCATAAAGAAAACATAAATTTCTTCCTTATGTTATCCAACTCTATCAGCAATCACTTTGTTTTCCCAGATGCAAATTTTTGCTATTTTTTTAAATGGGCCATTTTAAGAATTGTTGAACTTTCTGGGGAAAAAATCCAGTGAGGAATCAAAGTTCTGAATACTTTTGAAATATTCCACAGGATTGTTCCTCTGGCAGGTTTTGGCATAAAAAAGGCTGTATCCGACATGCCATTTTGTACTACATTTTTAAAGACCTATTTTTTCTACACCTTTATAATCTGCCTTTAGTTTCTCTGTGAATCCTTATTTAAAATTTGATATATTGCTCCACTGTTCAACGTATCTTACCTTAGCTTCCCTTATCTCAGTGCAATCTCAGTAACTTAAAGATGTGTGGCTCTAGTTGCCTTCTTGAGCTGAAATTGAAGTCAACACATCTTCAAGCTGCCCTGGCTGAGAAATACTGCCTTGCCTTACCTGCCTTTTTTTCTAGCAGAAAAGTCATTTTCCTATTAATTGCTTATTGTGTAACCTTCCTCTAAATTGCTTTGGTCTGCCTACAGCTCAGGCCTCCAACCATGCTCTTGTTCCTCAGAAGGCAGAAATATACCAAATGTAATGTTTCCAGTCATCTGATGTTGCATCAGTGGCATAACCTTGCTGCTCCCCTGAAAACCCAGAATTAAAGTTTCAGGAAGTACATGGAAATATCTAAGGACAAAAATACAAGCAGTCCAGAAATAACTTTTATAAATCATAATAATTACCACTAGGGTGTTAGCCCACACTGAAAAAAGCAACTAGTGCTAAGGCAGACAAATGAATTACAGATTTAAGAATGATTACTCCATTACTGAGATAATTATTTACAGTTCTTATTTTTATAATACTGTAATAATATCTGCAGTCTCATATTGTCTGTAATATTTAACAATAGTTCTACTTATAGACTTAATAATCAGGACATAAAATGATCTAACTACATATTATTGTAAAAAATCTCTTGATAAGCTAAATTGGAAGAATAAATAATGCTTAGACATAACATGGTTTGTTACCTTTTGCCTCAACATGATTTGCTAACCCACTTATTATGAATGATATGCTGTGTGCAAACTAGGTCATTATAGGTTAAGAAATCATAGTTTTTAAAAAAATCTTGGTTTACTGTTCACATAGTCTTATGTGTGAACAGAATCAATATTACACAGTCCAATTTAATCAATAAAGGAATTTAGTAAAACTGTAACAAAACTACAGTCTCCATTTGTAAACCTAACAATTATGATTCCCACTAATGAGTCTCGTTAGAAAAAGCTATAACAAATGTGGTGAACATATAATTGCTTTTCCCCCAACACAGCCTCATTGAAAGCTTTTTGAATAATATGGTTTTTCATTATTCATTAATATTTTTTAAAAAATTAATTTCACATCAAGAAGAATAATTCATTTTAAGAAAACTTTCACAATCTAATGGAATTTTGCAAAATAAACAGAATGGTAAAATACCTTACATTTTAACATCATACAAAAATCAGTGAGGCAAGTAATCACTTGGGATAACGTTTTCTTCTTTCTTAATAAAGTCATAGACTCCTTTTATGAACAGCAAAATAGACACTGTCAAAATCATGGCTTACTCTAAGGATGACCACTATTTAATAGTTGAAATTCAATGTAGAGAAAAGTAAAGTCCTACACTTAGGCAAGAAAAACCAAAAGTACACATATAGACTGAGTGAAACCAGGCTCAATAGCAGTAACTGTGGGAGGGATCTTGGAGTCTTAATGGACAACCAGCTAAATATGAGCCAACAGTGTGCAGCAGCAGCCAAAAAAGCTAATGCAATCCTAAGTTGCATTAACAGAGGGATACAATCGAGATCGAGTGAGGTACTAACACCACTCTATAAAGTCTTAGTAAGGCCACACCTAGAGTACTGCATCCAGCTTTGTTCACCACATTATAAAAAAGATATTGAGACTCTAGAAAAAATACAGAGAAGAGCAACCAGGATGATTAGGGGACTGGAGACTAAAACATATGAAGAATGGTTACAGGAACTGGGCATGGCTAGTCTAGTGAAGAGAAGGACCAGGGGAGACATGATAGCAGTCTTCCAATATTTGAGGGGCTGCCACAAAGAGGAAGGGGTCAAGCTATCTTTTAAAGCACTGTAGGCCAGACAAGGAATAATGGATGGAAACTGAACAAGGAGAGGTTTAACCTGGAAATAAGGAAAAACTTTCTGATAGTGAGAACAGCTTGCCCTCGGAAGTTGTGGGAGCACCGTCACTTGAGATGTTCAAAAAGAGATTGGACTGCCATTTATCAGAAATGGTATAGGGTCTCCCGCTTGGGCAGTGGGTTGGATTAGATGACCTATAAGGTCCCTTCTAACTCTGATTATCTGTTATCAAGAGGGCCACTTAACCTTTTACAGGTGTCAAAGTTTCCAAATTTTCCAAGCTCACATTGCACACATATCTGTCACATGGGGATATTTCAGTTTAGATTAGCTGTGGCATACATATTATATTGTATAGTTTATTCGTCTTTTTCATGTGCTGCCCACTTCTATATGGGAAGTTTTCAGCGGTCTTGGTTAGAGAAGGCTCTGAGGGATGCCAGAAGGGAACTTAAGGGCCACACATGGTTTACTCTAATATAATGTCTTTTGAGAATCTAGCCAGTAATTCTGTAGAGAACTTCCATATCTATCAAATAAAATGCTGCTCCTATTTATGTAAACCTTCTCTGATTCACAGATTCCTAAAAAATTCTATTAGTTTGTGAAAGATTTTTTCCCCTAACAGTAGTTGCTAACCATTATCTCACAGCGGAGAAAATTATTTTTGTCCTATGCCACGTATTATTAATTCCAAGGCTTATAATGCAGAAATCATGCAAAGATAAAGGTATTCTGTGTTTCCATGGCTTCTATTATTGGAATGAAAGCACCTCATATGAACACCCAATTAAAAAGATATACCATCCCCAAGTATCACTCAAAGTAGACAAATTGTCAAGTTTGTTTATGTTTCCATCCGTAACTTTATCTGATCTCTTTTCTGAATTTGTTTGCAATGAAGAGTGCATAAGATTTGCATATGTAAAAGTTTCACGTGCATTTTTGTACATATCTTAATGTACAAAATATTTGGAAATAATTATCTTTAATATAATGGTTTTAAATGCACACCTTTTCCTAATATATGGATTTTTGCACAGATCTCTCTTGCTTTCTTTCTCACTTGAGTTGTAAAGTACTTCACAGAATTTGGAAAAATTATTTATACTGATGTATAATTTTCCAGTAATTTCGATGTAGATTCAGGATCTGGATAACAATTTGCATTCTGCTAACTGATAGAAAGAGGGAATATCTGATTCAGAAAAGAAAAAAATCTTCAAGTTGCATTACTCTAAATAATTTCTAAAGCCCTATTTTTATCCTTAATAAAAATAAGAATATGATTAATTCATGCATACTCACAAAAGCTACCTTGAAGATTTTAATCTGAGTAGCAAAGTAACCAGTAGTAATAAGGTTGCAGTGATGTGGGGGCAGGAATGGAGAAAGAGAAGGACTATCCTGACTATCTAGTATAGGCCTCCTGACATGGGCATTTTCCAGAAGGGTTGGCACAGACTGAAGGAGGCAAACTGAGGCACCATATAAAGGATACTCCATAATATGTTCAGTTTATAAGCTCTGGTGGGTCATAGAACAGTGGGAAAAAAAATCTCTTGCTGTTTCCTTGGGGTGAAATTATGTACCCGTGTTTGCACAACAATTCCTTCTAACCTCTATTAGAATATCTCATAGGAAGTGCCTTAGTCATTGGGGTCTTGGTTTGCTTTACCATAATAGTGGTGAATGCTGGAAGTGGGGTGAAGGGTTTACCTCCTGTCCACTCAGGTGATTTAATGACCTTTCGTTCTTCTAGATCTAATGCTGGATGATGTAATAATGGACAGCTCAGCCAGTGCAGTGCCAGGTACTGGGATGTCCTTGCCGTCTTTGTCTCACGTGACTTTTCATGCTGTGTGACTTTAACGGCTGGCCATGGGTTCTTTGAGCCATCTCGCTAGACTGTATGTAGTGGAAGGTCTTTCTTTGCTCACTCTCTACTCTGCATGCTTTGTTTTGGTGTAAACATCTGCAGGCTTGACTTATCACTGACACAATTAATTTGGGATATTTATTTGTTGTCTTGGTTTTCAGATAATTTTATTTCTCATCGTAAACATTGTCCCCTTTTGCTGCTTTCAGAAAGAGATTTTTGGATGATGTCTGGGTCGTCTACTTTAGAGCTATTCTATATGTGCCACTCACAGCCTTGTAATGTTCTACCTTTAAATAGCTTGGCCCTTTAGACAAAAATTGTGGATCCAACAAGCTCTGCCTCTCCTAAATAATTATTGTTTATAGCTTGCAGTGCCCATGCTTTTCCTCCAGGTTCTCTGCATGCTCCTCTTTTTTTTCTGCTTTTGGAGAGGAGAAGAGAGAGAAAAAGAGAAAGAAACACAGTTCTCATCTCCCCCTTTTGCCAAAATTTAAGGAAATTCAAATGATTCCTTCTCCTAAAGAAAAGAATCCCATTGCCCATAAGAAAGGCAATCACCAGACTAATCACTGTAGACTCCTTTTTTGCATTTCTGAACTCAGTGTTCTTCCACATTAGAAGAAGGCAGTTTATATTTGCTTAAATTCTTCTAGCATAGCAATAGAATAAATCCAACATGGAAGGGGTTAATGTAATCACTCTACTTCTAATTGCATCAGGCCTAACTACCTTTTCCTATAGATATCTTGGGTATACCTTATATTTAATTATATTCAATTCAGGGGAGGGATTCAAATTTTTTAACAACTGGTTTGTGGGCGTGGCTAGGTGAGCCTGGGTAGGTGGGTGTGGCCATGTGACTGGGTGGGCATGGCTTCTTCTTTTTTTGCATGTGCCCCCATTTTTTGCCTCCTGGGCCTTAGGGAAGCCTCCTGAGTGGGGTGTTTTTCCTCCCAGGAAGCTTTCCTGGAGCCCAGGAAGGCAAAACATGGAGCACGGGGGGGAGGGTGCAGCTCTCCCACTTCCATGCCCCTTTTTGCCTCCTGGGCCTCAGGGAAGCCTCTTGGGCAAAGCAGGAAGACAGCAAGGGGATCCTGGCACAACTGATCATCAGGTGGGGGGAAAAAAGAGATACCTTAAGGAGTGACTGGGTGGGGGAGAACGCAGTCAGCGATGTCGGGCACGCGCGTGATGTCATGCGTGCGCGATAAGGACTGACTGGGTGGAAGGGGAGGGGCAGGTGGAGAGGGACAGGGCCAGCCAGGGGCACGATTTGCCGGTTCTCTGAACTGCGCAGAATCATAACAACCGGTTCTATAGAACCAGTCAGAACTGGTAGAATCCCACCCCTGGGTAAATTTGATTTACCCTGTGACTTCATCAGACCTCTTCATTATCTTTGAGACTGCAAGGATCATATCTGTACATGGAATATGTGTATAGCATGGGAAGAAAGACTGCAGAAGCTGGATGGTATTACCAAAGCCACATGTTTCTTAGTTATAATAAAAAGCTTCATGCTCTTATTTCATAATATGAGATCTTATATAGAGGAAGGATCCATAGAATGTTTGCTGACTAATTTCTCAATTGCAGTCCATGTACTGACATAAAGTTGGGTAGTCTGGATGTCTAAGCAGGGATGCTGCTTGCGGCAGCCATACTCATGAGGTAAATTTCTTCCCTCTGGCAATGGAGGGAGGGAGCAACTGGAGTCCTGCCCTGCCTTCTAGCCCCAGCTGCCTCCTACACAACATATTTTGAGAAGGAATTCATACAGGGAGTGTGTAAAATGATCCCATTGGATAGCAATGAAGGGAGGGTGACAGTGGAGTGGTTGCAATCTCCACACTTTAGAAAATAAGTTCTGTTAAATCTCCCTGGGCACCAACCCCTAAACTGGGTGGATTCTTAAAGCCAAGCCCATCTCTTAATCATGACAAAACAGCAAAAAATTGCTCTGTGATACAGTTTTAAATTTAGAAAAGCAAGAACGCCTCTTTTGAATCTTATAATTTTTTTAATTTAAAAAGACAAAAGAATATTAACATTAGAAGGTCATGACCTCCAGATAGGTTGGCATGCATTCTTGTGGGAGAAAAAAGGTAAAGTGCATACCTATTTCAATCGACACCAAATAAGAGATTCACATCCAAATATGGAGAAGGATTTAAAAAAACACTTTTTGAAGATACCACATTGGTTGTCAACCATGGAGGCCATGATACACCTGAATAGATTAGATTTAGGTAAAATTATAAACTACAATGAATTATTAGACACCCAAGGGAAATTAAAATCAAATCAAGAGCTCAAAGAACAGGGAATTAAAATTGATTGGTGGCCATACCTACAAATTCAAAATAGATATAAAAAAGATTTAGAAGAATTCAGATTTGATAAGGGGAAAAAACAAGTAGATAAAATTTTAATTGGACCAGAACAAAAATTTATATCCAAAGCATATAGATACTTGTTAGTATCTATATCTATACTATGGATACAAGTATCTGTATAGATACTTGTTAGTATCTATATGGATACTAAAATGGAAGAAGAAATTGTGAAGAGTAATATGATAGCATGGGCATGGAACTTTGGATATAACATAGACTTAGAAGAATGGGAAAAATTATGGAGCACAAATTATAAATTAACAACAGCCTTGGAATATAAAGAAAATCTATATAAAATGTTTTATTGGTGGTACTTAGCCCCGGCAAGACTGGCCAAATTATACCCAAATACTAATCCCAAATGTTGGAAATGCCAACAAGCTGATGGTACCTTCTACCACATGTGGTGGTTATGCCCCAAGACCAGGACTTATTGGACCAAAATTAAAGATTGGATGCAGGAAATTACAGGACATCAAATTGAACCTAAACCAGAACTCTTCCTATTGGGAATAATTAGAGATCAATACCCAAAAAGGATTAAATATATTATTTTACATATTCTAACAGCAGCCAGGATAGCTTTTTCACAAATGTGGAAAGGACCTATTACTCCAACAGAGGACTTAGTCCTACAAAAAATTATAGAATGTGCAGAAATGGACATACATATGTTAAAAATGAAAGAAAAGGAGGATTCCGATTATTACTCTATTTGGCATAAATGATACAAATGTTAGAAAATAGAGATAAGAAATAAGAAATGAAGATTAACCAGAAGAGACCTTAAAAGAATGGTACGTAGATATGTAAATATGTAAAATATACAAGTATATAAATTAGTAATAATTATAGATAGAGATAACAGTTATTGGTTGATATGTGTAAAATACTGTAGAAACTATAAGATAATAATATTTGTAGATGTCAAAACACTGTTGAAACTGTGAATATGATTTGTATTGGTGGAAAACACAATCAAAATTAATTTTTAAAAAATTAATTTAAGATTGTTTTTTTTCCACTCCATACAAATTACTAACAATTTCTTGCCAGTTTTGTTATTTTTTTCCTTAAATCAGAATTTAGTGGCAATGGAAAGATACTTTAATTTCCTCCTAAAAATAAAGCAAATCCCCAAATTTCTTAAGAGGATTTTACAAGTACAGAAACCAGCAACCACATGCTCTGCTGTGGAGTTGACCTTAATGGCTACAGTGGTTACCTGAAAAGTTGTGGCAGAAATAGATAACAATGCAGTTGAGTATCAAGGAAGAAAATTGGGAAGTAGACAGTGTCACTACTGAAATTTACTAGCTTGAGCACTCTGCTGCCTTGAGCAGAACATAGGAAAGAATTTATCTTCCTGGTCCATTTTTGAGGCCTTGTCTTAGAGTCCATTGACATAGCGAGTGTTAGTCTTATGAAGTAATCCAGACAAAGAAAGGCAACCATGAGTACTAATTTATTATTTTGATATATTACAGACTCCCACTCCAAAAGAAATTGGTTGGCTTACAACATCTAATATGCAATTTAAAACAATTAAAACAATAATAAACAAATGACAGCAAAGCAAATAACAGCTCACATACACATAACAATGAAATAAATATGGCAAGGCCTACTTTATCATAGCTGAACATCTTGTCAGCTCTAAATGAGAAGACACTCAGGATTTACACATTTGGAAAGCCAAGACTTTTGACATGAATTTGACAAACAAGCTGAGCAGCCTAGAACCAATTAGCTGGGAACCTTTTTCAAGTTGGTCAATTATTTGATGGTGCTGGCAGCTAAATGGGCACAGTGCCTCTTCAAGGAGGATGTCCTATATCACAGTACCTGATGTGCCAAATGCATCTGAAATGCAGCTCTGAGAGAACACCTAGGATTGTGTTTAAAAAAAACAATGAAAAGGAATAAGCCAGAAGATATTTATCCATATATTATGACTTAATTAAAATTGACCCAGCTTGTTTTACTGAATCCTAAATCTCCTTAATGTTACCATTTCTACATTTCATTTCAGTGTGTTTGTGTACCTATATTCTCTGTATGGACTGGGAGGCTAATCTTAGTCTCCTTTTAGACAGATATTAAGAAAACATCTCATAGATGTGCAATTTCAGTGTGGTTAAATAATCATTTTTATGTTTAGGTATATATTTGAGTGTTTCATTATGTTTTGAATGTGTTGGGTTCAAACAGGGCCATTCTTCACAGCAGGCTCAAAAATAATCTCATAATTCTTGGCTTTTGTATGTATTATTTTCAAAGCGGTACTTGGTGTCTTCTTTGTTGCTGTCTGAGACTGGTATTAGTGTTATCATATGTAATCTGCAGTGCTTATTACTGTGAATAGACAGCATCTAAATGTGTGTGTGTTGCAAGGAAACAAGGAATGCTACATCACCTTGTACAAACTTTCCATACTCAGATGAGTAATTTGTACATGAAAATGCAGGTTGGCTATTTTTGCTTTTGCATTTTACAAGTTGTACCATGTGGGAAAGTATATCTTATTATTTGCATAATCTCTTTGTGTTGATTGCTGGTTTGGAGTGGATATTTCATTTGTTAGAAAATGCTGCCTCTTATAACTAAAAATCTCAATGGGAACAATTTAACCATTTTCCATTTTGCTTTCTTTTTAATGTCATTCACTAAAAAGACTAATAAATCTACTTCTTTAAATGTCAACGTTCCTTCCATGCACAACACCTTCCACTTAATATTCCCTGGACAGTTGTAAATCCAGCTGCTTAGTGATATTGCTTCCCTGTGACCTCCTCCTCCATTCTATGAAAGCTTGAGGGAGCATTCAACTCCCTGCCTGTGAAACATTAAGCAACCAGCCACTTCAGGTGCCATTCAAAATGATACATAAATGCCAATGCTATTAGACAACTGGTTACAGCTGCCACACCAGATCTGTTCACAGCATCCCTCTAGAAAATCTGTGGGGAAGAAAAAAAAAGAAGAAGAGTAAGTTTTCCTGGCTTCAGGCTATATAATGAATAAAAGAGTGCTTTCCCACTGATGCTATGTGTGAGTTGGATGGCCATATAAATTTGTTTAATTCATAAATATTCCAGTCACAAGGAGGCTAAGGTAGCACGGACATATATCATTGATAATATAATCACATTTTAAAATTTGTCTCTGGAGTGAACATTAAATAAAAAATAATAAACATCGAGAGAGAGAGATGGGAATTGACATATAGTTCTCCACGTGATTTGAGCAGGTAAATTACCCACTAGGAACATGAATAGGTATCTGAAAACCAACTGCAGGTAAATGATTACAGGACAGATACTTTGCTGTTTATAGAAAAAGCAACTTTGTTCTGATTCTACTTTTTGACGGAATCAGGATGAGTTTAAATCAATGCATGTCCACTCCCTTTCCTCTGGGCTATAATATAGCAGCTTGATTTAAAACCTGTTTTGATCATTTGACAATATCTGGTATTTACTGTGGGCTTTTTGGCGGATATCTCCTAGTTGATGCATGTTCTTACTCAATCATGTTATCTTCCTTCCTCCCTTTTCCCTCCTTTACCCACACACGTATAAGCACACACATACCCCACTGGTTTCTCAGTGACTGGATGCTATCTCAATTTTTCTAGAATCTTCCAGACGAATTGCAGCATCCTGTCATCCTCAGTCCCAATGTATTGTACACAATGTATTTGTGATATTGTGTTATTTGGTGTGATTCATCATTTGAACAGGTGTCTGTATTTCCCAAGATATATATGTACAGGTACAAACAATGCTGTTTCAAAAAGGGGGCATGGATTTAAGGTATCTAAACGGTGTCTAAGTACCAATATTTACAAATAACCATAAATCTGGCTTCTTTATATCTCCTAAAAAGAAATAATATTGGTATTTGGAAATAAGGTTCCCTGCCCACCTAAAACCAGGAGCTGTTGATTTAAAACCTACAAGAAGCATGATGTTACTATGTGTGGTTCTTTGCAAGGTAAAAGGTATAATTTCTACTAATATGCATGATTGGAATGCGAACACGACAAAGCTGGTGGTAGCAAGATTTAAAAGCAAGGCAAGCTAAATACCATATTAATAACATTATTGGCAGATGCAGAAGCATTAATAAGCTTCGGCATTACAAATGTATCAAAATAATTTTAATTGTAACTTTTTAAAAAACAGGTAATAGTGAATGCCCTTGAATCACAGGGTAGGATATTAGTTACAAATAGACAGTGAAGACAGACTAAACAAAGTGGTGGATGAGAAGGGGGCTTTTGGAATATGTAGGAGGTTTTTTTTAATCATTTAAAAGTACATTTTTTTCTCCAAATCTGGAGAATTGATACCTCAATCTTCCTTGGGTAACAAAAGAAAAACCCAAAGCTGCAGGAGCTATATGTTGTGTGACATATGTATATGTTGTGTGACCTGTGAAGCTGAATTCACACTGCAGGTGAATAACCTCCCTGTGCTTTTATTTAAATACAATGTCTGTCTTCACCCACAGCATAAGGAATGGGAAATGAGCAACCCTGCTTATAAGATTATGCTACCACATGCTTTGTTGTTATGCAGGTAACATTTGCAATCTCAGTATAAATCCCTGCTATATATTAACAGCCTCTTTTGTTATTGTTTGGAATTAATCTGCCAGTCATAGCTGAACCCTTGGGTGCCAGTGCAATTATTCATAAATAAATTGTCCCAAAGAAAAGACAGAAATTGTGACTTTTTTTTCCTGCCTGACTGTGAATTATGGATAAGCATTGAACAATAAGAGATCAGCAAATTAGAATAGGGCTTCTCTTTGAAATTATAACTTGGTTCATAGCCAGGGCCCCAGTTCATAACTTAATTTTATTCAGACATTTTAGTTAATTTCCTCTTCACAGTTTTGCATAATGCCATTGAGATATCTCCGTTTTTATGGATATTTATGCAGAATGTTACAGTTCTGATGAAAGTTGAGATTTAGCCAGCTACCAACCTGTCTAAATTTTGTTGTTGTTCTTTTTAGAATGGTATTGAGTGTTCAGATTCATCTTAATATGTCTCAGTTTCCATATTATAACATGGCATTCAGGATCAGACAGCGTATAGACTAGTAGCAAGTTGTCTTGCTGTGTCTTATTTTGAAACACTGGTGCAAATATTTAGGATCATTTGAAGAAAACTGATAGAGTACTACAGAACAACACTTTTCTTCTTCTTGTCAGTTCCAAAAAAGTAGACCGGGGTCCCCAAACTTGGCAACTTTAAGACTTGTGGACTTCAACTCCCAGAATTCTCCAGCAAGCTATGCTGGGTGGAGAATTCTGGGAGTTGAAGTCCACAAGTCTTAAAGTTGCCAAGTTTGGAGACCCCTGAAGTAGAGTCTCAAGAAGATTTTTTTTTCTCTTCCGCAAGTAAGAGATATGCAGTGTCACTCCTGCCTGCAAAAAAAATCCTATATTCGGCCCCCTTACATATCAAAAACAATCATTTTACTCAGGACAAACAGGTTCCTTGGCTATCATTCATGACATAATGTGATGATTCCTTGCAACTTCACAAACATCATGCACATCTGATTTTTTCTTACAAAATAAGGTGGAAAGATAACACAAATTGGTTTTTTTTTTTAATGTGGAGGGATCTTTATATGTGGAACTGTGATTTACTTGAGGTTTGCAGGCAGAAACAAGACCATCCTTCTACCATGTAAAAAGACCACTGAGTCCCATAAGTCCCTAAGATAGAATTAGAACCCAACATTTCAGTACCCAGGAGACAAGCTAGATGACTTCTACATGCAAAACTGCTAACTCCTAAATTTAGCTTTTCTTTACAATCAAAAATAGGCATACTTCCTCCACCCCAAATGAATTCTTATATTTGCTCGGTGTTGCTAAATACCATACCATTCAATTCCCTTGGCTCAGTCATGTTCATAACCAGTTGATCATTTAATCGCAGGCATAATGTTATCTCTGACATCTTCAAGACAGTCCTTTTCATTTAATGTTGCATTATAATGCCTCTTTGAAAATTGCCCTGAATTATAGACCTGACATTTCCTCATTAGAGATTAGGTGTATAATGAGTTTATCTGCTGGAACATTCAGGGTCTAAAGAGAAAGTGCCATCCCTGATGCAGCCAAACATCAGAGATTAACCTGGAATGGCTGCATTTTAGCAATCACACTTAAAACGGAAGATCATTTAATCCTGAGCATCCACACATATTTTTCTCCATAACCTCTTTTCCTGAAATCGAGAACAAGGTGTTTCCACTTTTTTTCTCTACTCCTTAAGCATGTACTTTGAAATGCCCTGTAAGGTGCTTTTTTATGTTCAGATATTTTTCAAATGTACATCTCCTGATCCCTTTTAAGTTTCAGTATTTTACTGTAAAATGCTACCCCACACAGTATCCTTTTATCTGTTCACTGTCTTAAGTGCATTGAGTTTTTGGCTATACTGTAGAGCCCAAGCTTGACATATACAAGGTTCCAAGTTATCTGGACATTGTAGAACAGAAGATGTATGTCACAGACATGCAAGCATTCCATCACAGCATTTCTACCCTAAATATGTCATGAATGAACTCTACATGCAAGATTACTATCCTCTATTATTGTCAAAATGCTTCATATATTATCTCCAAATTGGCCCAAACTCTGATCCGAAGAGTTTTCCCAAGATTTTTACGGTTTTCAATATCACATGCTAGTATGCTTCAAGCTGCTGTTATTATGCATAATAGATACGTCACATACTTCCAAGTCTGGTAGGGTGTTTTTTTTCTTCTACAGCAATTAAAAAGAAAATGTAATATATTTAAAGAATAATCTTTTTCTAAAATTATTTTGAAACCTGAAACAAATCTATTCTTTACTCACCTCATATCTAGTCACAGAAGGCTGGCTGTTGTGCATGTGTTATTGGAATTACTTGAACAGGTATATGAATGTACTGCCTTGCTGTGCATTAATTACAGTAGTTTGTAAACACATTTGTCCTACCCTACTCCAGTGGGGGGGGGGGGGGAAGCTTACTTGAATGTATCTGAAAGCCAGTGCTGAACCTGGTCTTGAGAAAAAGGGATTGTTTTCTGAATTGCTTCTTTACTTTTTTCCTTTTCAGAAGCACAGTGTAAACCATACTACTCTGATTATTCTCGCTTCCGACTTCTGATTCACCAAATGTGCACCACCCATTATCTGGATTTATTCATCACAGGTGTGATTGGGCTCAATGTCATCACTATGGCCATGGAGCATTACCACCAGCCCAAGGTAGGATAGAAAAGTATTGGTCAATGGTGGATATTAGCATCATTGCTAGAAGGAATTAGAATTGCACCTCTGTTAATTAAAATAGAACAATTGGCTGTGGATTCACTACCACACTAAGTGGCATGTTGATAGAGACACTTTCTTTTCACTTTCTTCACTTGGATGCCACTGGGGATCAGACCCTCAATTCTGATTGAACCTGTTACACACACACACAAAGATTCTTATTTAAGTACATACATGGAATCTTAGTCAAATATGATTGACTTGAATACTTTAACATACTTTCACAAAACCTTCATTCTCTCTCTCTCTCTCTCTTACACACACACACACACACATGCACACACGCACACACGCACACAAACACACAAATCATATCTGCACTTTTAAATATATTTTGATATTTTTCCAAGAGTTATGTCATACAGTATTTGCAGATGATATCAATTCCTAGCCAAATCCATGAAGATCAAATAAGCTGCGTTCTGATGGGATGGGGAACATCTAGGGAGCATGGTTCCTCTGGGTTGGGGACATGCAATATGTTTCGTATATTACAAATTAAATGAAAGAATGAGTTACAGTAGCTACAAGGGTTGCTTTCCCCTAAGGGCTTTCATTATGTATAAAATAATCAGGAAAGTTGAACTTTCTTTCGATCCCTAAGCTTTTCGGCACCAACAGCCTTCTTTCCATTAACAGCTCAGATTTTCAGATATCTAAATGATCTGTTATAAAAAAAATGAGTGAATAAATTTATTTTATTTATTTATTTATTTATTTTATTTGTCAATTGCTTATAAGATAATAGGTATAAGTAAAACATAGTTATGAATACATGGATACATATAAGAAAAATAAAATATAAAAGAAACATTAGGACAGGGACAGTAGGCACGTTGGTGCGCTTATGCATGCCCCCTACAGACCTCTTAGGAAAGGGGTGAGGTCAATAATAGACAGTCTAAGGTTAAAGTTTTTGGGGTTTGGGGAAGAAACCACAGGGTCAGGTAGAGTATTCCAGACATTGACCACTCTGTTGCTGAAGTCGTATTTCCTGCAATCAAGTTTGGTGCAATTAACCTTGAGTTTGTATCTATTGTTTGCTCTTGTGTTGTTATGGTTGAAGCTGAAGTATTCATTGACAGGTAGGACATTGCAATGTATGATTTTATATACTATACTTAGATCAGACCGAAGGCGACGTAGTTCAAGGTTTTCTAGGTCTAGAATTTTGAGTCTGGTGGCATAAGGTATTCTGCAACAAGTAGAGGAGTGAAGAACTCTTCTTGTAAAATATTTCGGGACTTTCTCAACTGTGTTAATATCAGATACGTAATGTGGATTCCAGACTGATGAGCTGTATTTGAGTATTGGTCTAGCAAATGTTTTGTATGCTCTAGTTATTAGTGTAATATTACCAGAGAAAAAGCTACGTAAGATTAGGTTAACAACTCTTAGCGCCTTTTTGGCCATGTAGTTACAGTGGGCTCTAGCACTTAGGTCATTTGAAATGAGTACTCCAAGATCCTTGACAGAGTTTGGATCATCAACAAGGTCTTGACTATTCAGCCTGTATTTTATTTTCTGATTTTTTTTTGCCAGTATGCAGGACAGAGCATTTATTTGTTGAGATCTGAAGTTGCCATTTGTTTGACCATTCTGCTACGTAGTCAAGGTCTTTCTGAAGGGTAGCGGTATTTTCTGTGGTGTTGAATAGTTTTACATCATCAGCGAAGAGAACGCAGTTGCTCTTGATCACAGAGGTCATTTATGTAGAGTATGAAAAGAGTTGGTCCTAGAACACTGTCTTGGGGGACACCACTGTTGACAGGTATAGAATTAGATAGGACTCTCCCAGTTTTGACTATTTGTTGTCTGTTTGACAGGAATGCTTCTATCCAGTTATGCAGGTGTTCAGAGATACCATAAGATTTTAGTTTTAGGAGTATTTTGTCATGTATCACTGAATCAAAGGCTATGCAGAAGTCTAGAATATGCTGAAAAATATGCTGAAATATGCTGAAGAATATGCTAGAATATGCTGGAAAATTAAATAAAGATTAAAAACTCAGATAATAAAGCCTTTTCGGGTTTACATCTCAAATCTCCTTGATGGATAAACCTCAATGGGAAATTCTAAATGTCTCCTTTTGTAAGTTTATGGGAGTTGGAAGGTGCCATTTAGGTCACTGAGTCCATTCCCTTTCTCGGAACAGGAATCCAGATTAAACATCCAACCAGCTCTAATGACTGTGGTGGGGGCCAGTTTCTTATAACTGGCTCCTTTGCTGAATCACAGAATTCATTCCTTTGATTTTAATTGCTGCTAAGATAGAAGCAGCCAAGATACTGAACATTGGTTGTGCCAAACTTAGTGCTTGAGACAAATGTTTCCCAAGGGAGCAGTACATTTGGTGACTTTTTACACATTCAGAATGCTGTTTCCTCTCTAGACACTCATCAAGTAAAACCAGTTTTCTGCTTCTTAGTCACATGATATCTAGTGGCTTTAGCACTTATATGTCTGAATGCTGTGTCGTTAGAAGGATGCATCCAATTCTTTTGAAGTTTTTGTCCGCATTGTGAATTTTAAGGCAAAAGATGTGTTAATCTGCTTAGTTCTAAGGGGGGGTGTCTTAGGGCTCTCTAAGCTTATTTTTCTTCTTAGAGATGACTCATTATCAGACCAAGTAACGTGTTAATGAAATGCCTGCAAGAAAGGAAAAAAAACAAGGGCAGACAACATCAAGAACCAGGCAAACTCCAAAATACAGACAGTATATTCTCCACTATTGCAACCATCTATTTTTGTCTATTGATGACTAACACTGCCAAATTTTTATCCTCTTGCATTTAATTTATGGCTGTCTATATGTGAAAAGCATTTCCAATTTTAGAATATAGAAAATGGCCACAACAAGCCTCAACTTCTCTTCTCAATTCAGACTATCAGAATTAGTCCAGTAATGAATCCTTCGCCAGAAAATTGAAAGAAGCCAGTTTTTCAGAGATTTTGACCTTTCCATCAGACACAACTCTGTTCAAAATCCACTATAAATATAATGCATCTAATCACACAAATACACAGTGGAGATTAAATGGAATAAGATGTAAAAAAAAAAAAAAAGACTCGTAACACTCATGAAAGCTCTTTCCACTTTTCCACTAACACATTTCCCTCATCCAGTCCCATGCCAGACCCTCAGATCTCACATCACAAGAACCTCCGCCATAATCATTAGCAATGCCAATTAATCCCCCCCGCCCTTCCAATTAGCTGAGAAATTACCAAAAGTAGCTTGCCCTCTATCTTTGCATTGCCACACTTGTGTTTTTGGGATGAAGCAAAAACAAAGAACACCATAATATATGACAGCCCATACCAAAACTTAGCATGAGGACACTTGGACAGCTTGCCAGCTAGTGGGATAAAAGAATGGGGGAAAGGGGAGGTTGGGAGTTGGAGGGAGATTGGAGAAACCAGTCCTCTCCCCTAAGGAGCTCAGCCTCTCACATTTCAAAACAGATCTGCCATTTTAAAATTTGGGAAATGCAGTTTGGCTTTGAAGCAGAAATACAAATGAGATATCACAGGAGCCCTGGAACCATGTGTGGGGGCATAATGGGTATAGGTGTGGGTGTGGATGTGTGTACACTCTACTCCCACACACACACATATGCAGATCTCCTATTCTTGGAGCAGAAATGGAGACTAAGTAAGAAAGTACAGAGCCAATAGAATGTAGAAGCTAAAATCCTGGAGTATGATTGTACTATGCTAAGAGAATACACCATTTTGCCCTAAGGGTTTTGGTGGTGGTGGTAATTAATGATATCCAAGGCTGTTTCTTGAATATGGTTGGACTAATATAAGCAAAATATAAATGTTGATTTTACTGTCATTGTTAATCTTCAGAATCCTGAAATCTTTAACCTCACCTAACTCCATGATTGCACATAATAACAGTCCAAACTGTTCTTGTAGTCTCAACAATTTACTTTTCAGCAAGACAGAAATCTAAGGGCCTCTCTTTGTTCCTGCTGCGATGATTCAGCTTTTTGGCTGAGCAGCTACTCCCTGCTCCATTAGCAGAAGCACTCTTCCATTTAAAATTGTATGTTCAAATTATAAGAACAACTGCTTCCAAATCACTTACTTATGACAGTTAGATGGAAATGGCTGCCAATTGGTGTACCAGAGTTATTTTTATTTCTTATTGCTTTGAGGAGGAACAAATGCCATAGGTAAATAAAGGTGAAGTAGAGATGGGAACTCAACAGTACTTAAAAGTCTAATATGATGAGAAAATATGGGAATGTGTGATCTTGGTGGCTGGTTCATCTTGTACAAGTGGCTGATTACTTGTACTATGATTCAGACTTAAATTTCATGCTAAAGTAGATTGTTAACTGTGTCTTATCAGTGACTAGCTTAGCATGATTATGAAACACAAAATACTACATAACTCTCATTGAAACGTGCAACCACAACTTCACATATCTCAGTGGAGTATTTATATCTTCCTTTGGATACACTTTGATCATGTGGTCTTTTTGATCCAATAAGTTGCAGAAATTTCTTTCCAACTGATGGTCCCTGAGCTGGAACCAGGAAACTGATGATAAACTGCTTTGTCTGATGGCAGGATCAGGCTGGTTGTTTTGGACATTAGACTAATACAGTTTCTACCTGTTCAGTACAATATTAGCCCTAATATTAGAACCTCATTGGCAGGATATTACCATATCAACAAATCTTAACACTATGATATTACTATCTGGGTTTATATTTTTCGATTGGTTGGGATACAGAAAGAACAGGAAGAAAAACATTTTAAAAATTGAGCAAACATAAGAAGATCAGGCAAGCCAGAAAGTCAGGAAAGGAAAAGACAAGTTGGTCCAAAAAAATTTAATTGCTTTCTCTGCTGTCTGTTCTAATGATATTCTCCTCTATCTACCTTCTTTTTGAGTTCTCATGTTTCTTATTTTTTATTTTTATTTTATTTATTTATTTTTGTCAATTGCTTACAAGATAATAGGTATAAGTAAAAACATAGTTATGAATACATGGATACATATAAGAAAAATTTAAAAAAATAAAAGAAACAATAGGACAGGGACGGTAGGCATGTTGGTGCGCTTATGCATGCCCCCTACAGACCTCTTAGGAAAGGGGTGAGGTCAATAGTAGACAATCTAAGGTTAAAGTTTTTGGGGTTTGGGGAAGAAACCACAGTCAGGTAGAGTATTCCAGACATTGACCACTCTGTTGCTGAAGTCGTATTTCCTGCAATCAAGTTTGGTGCAATTAACCTTGAGTTTGTATCTATTGTTTGCTCTTGTGTTGTTATGGTTGAAGCTGAAGTATTCATTGACAGGTAGGACATTGCAACATATGATTTTATATACTATACTTAGATCGGACCGAAGGCGGCGTAGTTCAAGGTTTTCTAGGTCTAGAATTTCAAGTCTAGTGGCATAAGGTATTCTGCAACGCGTAGAGTGGGGAACTCTTCTTGTGAAATATTTCTGGACTTTCTCAACTGTGTTAATATCAGATACGTAATGTGGGTTCCAGAC
The DNA here is from genome assembly GCA_023653725.1 of Bungarus multicinctus. NCBI lineage: Eukaryota > Metazoa > Chordata > Lepidosauria > Squamata > Elapidae > Bungarus > Bungarus multicinctus. Next base: position 120,610,727 of record CM042834.1, read on the forward strand.
TGAGGAGCTGTATTTGGGTTTTGGTCTAGCAAATGTTTTGTATGCTCTAGTTATTAGTGTAATATTACCAGAGAAAAAACTACATAAGATTAGGTTAACAACTCTTAATGCCTTTTTGACTATGTATTTACAGTGGGCTCTATCACTTAGGTCATTTGAGATGAGTACTCCAAGATCCTTGACAGAGTTTGGATCATCAACAAGGTCTTGATTATTCAGCCTGTATTTTATTTTCTGATTTTTTTTGCCAATATATAGGACAGAGCATTTATTTGTTGAGATTTGAAGTTGCCATTTGTTTGACCATTCTGATACATAGTCAAGGTCTTTTTGAAGGGTAGCAGTATTGTCTGTGGTGTTGAATAGCTTTACATCATCAGCAAAGAGAACGCAGTTGCTCTTGATATGATCACAGAGGTCATTTATGTAGAGTATGAAAAGAATTGGTCCTAGAACACTGCCTTGGGGAACACCACTGTTGACAGAATTTGATAGGACGCTCCCAATTTTGACCATTTGTTGTCTGTTTGACAGGAATGCTTCTATCCAGTTATGCAGGTGTTCAGAGATACCATAAGATTTTAGTTTTAGGAGTATTTTGTCATGCATCACTGAATCAAAGGCTTTACAGTAGATTGCGTCTGTTGCTTTGCCCTGGTCGAGTTGTGTAGTCCATATGTTTTTGCAGTGTAAGAGATTACAGGATAGTTTTTTCCTGAAACCAAATTGTTTATTAGAGAGGAGGTTGTTTGTTTCTAAGTGGAGGATGATGGATTGGTTAATAATTGATTCCATGACTTTACAGGTGATGCAGCATAAAGAAATTGGTCTGTAATTTTCAACTAGGCTGTGGTCTCCCTTTTTGAAGATGGGGATGACCGTGGCTTGTGACCATAGTTTTGGCAAGGACTTCTTGCAGTCTTTGATCCATATCATGCCAAGAAGGCCTCTGAGTCACAGCATGGCAAGCAATCCCTATGGCATGGCTTGATGCCCCATAAAACAGGGTGCAGAATGGTCAAAAGAGCAGAGATAGGGAGTAGATAGATATGTGGGGAAGTTGAATTGGAGGCAGTACTGAGGCTTGGGACTAGGAAAGTACTAAACCTGTAATGGCTTGGCTTAGGGTGGATCCTCAGCTAATGACAGTGGAATTCAGTTAATGACAACAACAGGAAGTGCCAAAAATGCCATTGTTCAGTTATGTTGTCACATGATATTGCACTTTATAATCACATCACTTAGCAACAGAAATTCCAGTCCTAATTATGGACATAATCAATGACTTCCTGTACAGATCTTTTTCCTCTAATGATTACATGGTATTTTCTTCCCATAATAACCTACTTTTTCTCTCTAAATTTGGAATCAGGATTAAATATTCATGAAATTCTTTCATTCGACAATTAGGATTTTATCTCCCAAAAGTCTCTCCTCACCAATGCATTCTTGGTAGCAATATTTTATAAAAGGCAGCACTGATATATTAGCAATAGATTCTGTCTTTTGGATAACTAAGGTAAAAGGAATTGTTATTTGTCCAGCCTAAATTGTTTGTTTGCTTGCTTATACTTGGATTTATACACCAGTCTAATTCAGGAAGACTCAAAACTGACTATCTCCAGTAAGACGATTAATAAGAGTACCTCAAAATGACAAAAAGAAAGAGCAAGGCAAACCAATGACTGACAATTGCAATACTGTTCTGACCTGGCTCCCAAACACAACAAACCCTCTGTAGTTAAATAAATGATTCCTTTATTAGGAGCACCAGCAGGCTAACAAGTCTGTCCAGCAGGGAGATAAATAGTTGTCTGCCATAGCTATTCATTTCTGCCCCCTGCCTTTTATCCCCAGAGCTAGGGTGGGGCTTCGCTAGCAGCGATGGCTCTTCCACCCCAAGGATCAGCCCATAGACTTCCACTGCTCTCCTCTCCTCTGCCTTTTGTGCATCTGCACATCAGGCACTGGACCCAGCAGTTCCTCCTCTTCTTCATTGGCCACCTCCAGACTGGGGCCCGTTGACTTCCATTTGAGGGCTGATGGTTGGCTCAGGCTCCACCTCTGACAGCTCCATTCCCTCTTCCCCCTTGGAGTTCTCAGGTTGCCTGGATGCTGGCCCTGATTCCCACTCCGCCTCCTCTTCTGATTTGGCTGCTGGAGGGGCTAGCAGCTGGCAGGCCACAACAAATACTCTTTGCACCAAAGGGATAAACCTATATGGACATATCTTGTAGCAGGGGGTCTCTCTCTGCCCAACAGTTCTTCACTGCAAACTTTTTGGAATAGCTAGGACTTAACAGTTTTCTGGAACAATACAACAGTGATTGGTCTCATTCGAGACAACAAAGAATCCGCATACAGATGGGAGGTTGTACAACTTGCCTATGGTGTGACCAGAACAATCTGGAACTGAACACACGCAAAACCATAGAAATGGTGGTAGACTTAGGAGAACCCTCCCATACTACCACCTCTTACAATGCTAGACAACACAGTATCAACAGCAGAGACCTTCAAATTTCTAGGTTCTACTATATCACATGACCTAAAATGGACACCTAACATCAAAAACATCATCAAAAAAGCACAATAAAGAATGTTCTTTCTGCGCCAACTCAGAAAGCTCAAACTGCCCAAAGAGCTGCTGATACAGTTCTATAGAGGAATTATTAAGTTTATCATTTGCACCTCTATAACTGTCTGTTTTGGTTCTGCAACCCAACAAGACAGACACAGACTTCAGAGAATAATTAGGACTGCGGAAAAACCATTACTACCAAACTGCCTTCAATCGAGGGCCTGTATACTGCACGAGTCAAAAAGACGGCTGTGAAAATATTTACAGACCCCTCACAACCCAGACATAAACTGTTTCAACTCCTACCCTCAAAACGATGCTATAGAGCACTGCACACCAGAACAACTAGACACAAGGACAGTTTTTTCCCAAATGCCATCACTCTGCTAAACAAATAATTCCCTCAACACTGTCCAACTATTTACTAAGTCTGCATTACTATCACTATTAATCTTCTCATCGCTCCTTATCACCCATCCCCTCCCACTTGTGACTGTATGACCATAACTTTGTTGCTTATATCCTTACGATTTATATTGACTGTTTCCTAGTATGATTTGATTGCTTATTGTACTCTATGACTATTATTAAGTGTTGTACCTTATGATTCTTGATTCTTGACGAATGTATCTTTTCTTTTATGTACACTGAGAGCATTTGCACCAAGACAAATTCCTTGTGTGTCCAATCACACTTGGCCAATCAAGAATTCTATTCTATTCTGAAAACACCAAATACCCCCAATGAAGAACTAATAATACACAAAGTAACAGAAAGTGCTGAGATGAATATGCTAACAATGAAACTGAAAGAAAAAGACGACTCTGAATTCTTTACAACTTGGAACAATTGGTATAAATGGCTAACAAACAGAACCAAGAAGTGAGACAAAAATGTTAATTGAAACAACTCTTAAGAAAGTAAAATAAAATTTTGTAAATTATATAAAGGTATAAGAATAGTAATTATAGCTAAAAATATTATTTAGTAGTAGACAAATGCAATATAATGTATTACGATATTTAAACCAAAATCCTGTATAGGTGCCAAGAACATTGTTGATACCTTGATGTTTTACGATGTAAACAAAGAAAATTAATAAATATATATATATATTTTTAAAAAGTATTCTATTCTATTCAAGGAAGGATCCAGTCTAATTTGGGGGAAGGGGAAAGGATGCCATTTGGATTCTTTTCTTATCCTTTATTTAAGAGTATGTCATTTGCAGAAATTCCAGAGAACAGCCTGCTCAGAAGCATCCCTACTTCTTTAGATTGTTCACACGTGGAGATGCTGCCAAGAAGGCTATTCTCTGGATTCTCTACAGTGACATTCTCTTAAATAAAGGATGGGAAGAAAATCCAGTCTTCCAGTTCTCTTGCATGGGCAAAACCCAATGGAGGGTAGGCGGTTCTGATGATATTGAGGTCCTGAACTTGTTGTTGTTGTCAACTTTCCTGTAAAGCATCGAGGGTTAGACTTTTGCTCTTGTCATCTCTCTACCTTGAATGACAACAGCATTTCAAAAGCTCACACTATCCAGGAGTCCGATATGCTTACATTTACAGGCTTCTCTTCATTTAGCAGTTTAGTCTTTTTCCTATAAAGCAGAGGAGAGAATGGATTCAGCTGAAAATGAAATTTGCCAATGTCCTCCTTGCCTTATGCAATAATCTACCATTTGTCTCTCTGCTTTCAGATTCTTGAGGAAGCTCTGAAGATCTGCAATTACATTTTCACAATCATCTTTGTCATGGAATCTGTTTTCAAGCTCATTGCGTTTGGGTTTCGTCGGTTCTTTCAAGATAGGTAATAATGATTCAGAATAACATTGCAAGGTGGTTTTTTTCCCTTCAACAAGTGACATTCCTAATGTTTCTAGTTATAGCTCTTTCTGTTGTCTAAACATGTGGATGAAGATGAGTTATTGGGCCATTCTTAATGCTAATGTGCTAATTAACAGAAAAAAATAGTTAAATATATAAATAGTATCTTTTCTTGTGAAATTAAAAAAAGAGAAAATCTTCTGGAAGAACACCTACATAGTAATTTTCTGTCTTATTAATTGTACCTCAAAATCTTTCTAAAGTGGATCCTCATTGTATTAGGATCAGTCTTGATTTATATATTAGAAAGTTTAATTTTACCTATCTATTTTACCCTGTTTGGCAAATAGATTTATTTCCTTATTTTTTATTAAGTCATTAGCAATTGAAGCACTAATCACTTTATAAAAAAATAGGAAAATAAATCGGTAAAACTCAAAAAGATGCCAGGTTTATTTCTTACTGAAACTAGCCGAGTTAGCTGTGATATGTAGAAGTATTTCCAGCTCCTTATATGGATATTTCATATCTGCCAATTCAATTTAAATTATACAGAAATACCTAAGAACATGGATGCCTATTTTTCTTACTTTCTGCTTCCCTGTATGAAGGAGTAAGTGTATTGCTAAACTCTTTATGGTAAAATCATAGTTGTCCCTAAACTCATTTCTTACTGGTGGATTTTGCTCCACTACATATACGCACCATATTTGCAGCAGTTGTAACTCTCTTACTACAAGGTAGTTCTCAATTTGCAAACATTTGTTTAACAATGGTTTGAAGTTACAACATTGAAAAAGTGATGATTGATCCTTGCATCACAGTGTCCCAGTGGTCCCTGGTCAAAATTTGGACACTTGGTAACTGGCACATATTTACAATGGTTATAGCATCCAGGGGTCATGTGATCACCATTTGCAGCCTTCCCAGGAGCTTCAAACAAGCAAAGTCATTGGGAAAAGCTAGATTTGGTTAAAGACTGTATGAATCACTTAATGACTGCATTGATTTGCTTAACTACTCTGGTAAAAAAGTCATAAAATCAGGTGCAACTCACTTAATGACGACATTGAAGTTCCAATACCAATTGTAAGCATAAGGCAAGGACTACCTGTAGTGTGAACCAATCCTATTCCCATCACACTGGTAACTTGGGTCATCACTGTAGCCCTCATAAGCACCAGAAAAAAATGCTGGCTCCTCCCTTGTTGCTTACTATAGCTTGTACCTTTATTCCTTTATGTTTTTAAAATGAGAAGTTAGCATGCTGCAATGCAAAATACCAGCCTCAGTCACAATCTTTATTTACAAAAAATGCATTTATCCTTGAGTCATTCTTTTTAAAAAAATGAAAGGAGACTACAGCTCGGCATGCCTACCTATTTAGTAAAATGTCAAAGGCAAACTGAGGTGACAGCTACTATATGGGGAGATTAGAGGGGACGGTGAAGAGCAAACTCAGGAAAAATGGTCATGTTTGCCATGGTAGCCATTTTGTGCTGCTAACCTGGTCTCACAATTCTAAATGTACCCATGAGTGCTAAATCGAGATCTTGGATCTAATTTGCTCATGAGCATATAGAACAGTCAGCTGTTAGTGCCACTGTCATATCTTCCCAGATGTTCATCAGTCCCAAATAATGTGTTTACTTATAGAGCAGTAGCAGCAGAGTTTCTCTGTTATTTGTCGTTATTTTAGTGAGCTGATTAAATTGTGAAGAACTCTCTCAGACACACACATATAGACATAAATAGTGAGTATATTGAATAAAATCAGATCATATAGAATTAATGTGATACTTCTCCATCAAGAGCATCGTGTTCTTCATTTGTACATAAACCCCATCTTTGCCATATAACCTTGAAGATCTTCCTTACATACCTCCCACACACACAATAGCAATTAAACAAAGAGCAAATCCTTTTTAAAAAAGATTTTGGACAAACTAAATTCAGTTGAATAAAACATTTAGAGAAATGTAGCTTGAATAAAACATTTAAAGGAAATGAAGTCAACATTATCTTTTTATATTTCTGTTGCCCTGCAAATTAATTCAATTTTTCCTTCTGCATTCCAGGTAGCGGTATATTCAGACTTGACTAAATTTGTATCCTAATAATACATCTTTTGTTTAATTTGTTTCATCTCAAAAACTGCTAAAGGTAGAGTGTCAGTTCATGAATGCTTAAATGCCTGAAATGATTGGAATTCTTTTTCATATAACCCCCTCCTTTTCTAACAAACAATTTGGCAAAAAAAAATTCATTTGATTTTTGTCTCACCTTCAGATGGAATCAATTAGACCTAGCCATTGTCCTCTTGTCCATCATGGGGATCACGCTGGAAGAGATTGAGGTGAATGCATCACTGCCCATCAACCCTACCATTATCCGCATTATGAGGGTCCTCAGGATTGCTCGAGGTCAGTTCCCCCCACATTGTTTCTGGGGTTCTGCACCCATAAATCTTTCGGCCAAATAGGAACTGATCATTTCTGGCATACTAAAGTCTTCCACATAGCATTTATACAGTTTAAGCATCCACTACAAAGCTAATGCTAACCTTGGCCTATTATTTTGCCTTATTAGTTGAGCTAATAGCTAAGCACCATGGTGGTGCAGTGGTTAGAATGCAGAAATGCAAGCTAATTTTGCTGACTGACAACTGCCAGCAGTTCGGCAGTTCAAGTCTCACCAGCTCAAAGTTGACTCAGCCTTCCATGCTTCCAAGGTCGATAAAATGAGGACTCAGATTGTTGGGGGCAATATGCTGACTCTATAAACTGCTTAGAGAGGATTGTAAAGCATTATGAAGCGGTATATAAGTCTGAGTGTTACTGCTATTGCTAATAACTCCATAATAGCCAACCCATTGTCTAGTAATAAATACTTATTTTTCATGGAAAAGGTGTCAGTTTGGTCTCTTGTCTCCCCGAACTGATTATGGGCTAGATAAACTAGTGATGTCTCTCAACAGAAGAAGCTTCTTCCATTTCTGTGTTCTCAAGATGTCACCCCTTTCCCCCATTTTATGCACAAAGTTAAACTGAGACAACCTGACCAACCCAAGATCACTGACCTATTCTTGGCTGAGCAGGGATTTGTAACTGGGTCCTTCCCATTCTAGACTAGCATATCTCTTCAAAAACAGGTTTCTGTTACAGCTGTGAACACTTGATTGGGTGTCAGACATTACAAATTGTAATGGATTTTAAAAAATAATCCCAATTACTCTGATTAATTTCTGCCACTGTATTCCAATGGTGTTATTTATTAATTATACATGGTGTTGTTTGCTCCAGGCAACAAAGTATTAAAGGAGTTTATTATGGAACAAGTGGAGCCTAGTGACATTAGGCTATAAAGTCCTTAGCTTGGAAGATCACAAGCTCACTATTGCTGTGTCCTAGGTTTGGAATCAAAGAGTACAAACAACTTTGATTTCTTCCTCAGTCTTGGTGCCATTTAAATCAGTGAGCATGTACTTGGCCTCTTAGCTCTTCAGATCAAAGATGAATTTTTAGAAACTGTAGATTAGATAAATTTCTGACCTTTGAAAACTGGTTTGCTTTGCTCAGTAGCTGCCGGGGGAGGGAGCCCTCTTTGCATTCCTGTTATAATATTGGCATTGCCTCAATTAGTGAGTAAAAGAATTGGAATTTCATTCTTGGGACCTCTGTGTAGGACATAGTTTTACACATTTTAAGAACCATATTCTGATAATAGGATACCACACTGAACAGCTTTCCCAGTGCGAAGTTTGGGAATTGAAGTCCAACACACTCAAAGTTTTCTAGGCTGAAGAAGACTCCATAAAACATTGTTTTACACATTAACTTTTAGTGGAGGATGTTAGAACATGATTCTTTGGGTAATTGTTGTGAATATTGAAATTTACATTTCCTTTTCATGCATCCTTATTATGGCAATGATATCACAAATCTTTTATTTTTCTGTAGTGTTAAAATTGCTGAAAATGGCTGTAGGGATGAGAGCTCTTCTGGATACAGTCATGCAAGCACTGCCTCAGGTAACCTTTCAGTCTAATCATCCAGACTTCAGTTAAGTTCCCTTCACTGTCTAATTATCTTAGGAATTTAGATAATTCTGTACAAGATTCCTATATTTGTGTCTTGTTGAAGGTTAGAACTTTGTTGTGAATTGGCTGGAATCAATTGCTTTTCCCCAGAATTCTTCAGCTAGTATTCTTTTTCTAGTATGTTTTTCAGTATAGTTTGCCTCCTATTCAAGTTTCATTGTCTATTTGCTAATTATCACAGATTTGCTTGCCCCTATCCAGTTGGGGATTTGGTCTTTTCAAGAAAATTGCATCAAATATAAGTATTCATTTGTGAAGAAGAAGTAGCAGAACCTGGGAATGGAGTTAACAGAGCTTAGAATCCCTATGTAGTTAAATCTGCTTGTGTCTACCTAGAAATTCTGGACTGATCCCTCTTTTAATTCCCCCCACCCAGGTAATGTTATTTCTTCTCCTACAATTTATGCCCGTACATACATGCCCCAAAGTAAATCAGTAACTTGATGCAGTGAGAAAAAAGAAGACCGAGGAAGTTAGGATTGTGCCAATTCAGAAACCATCTATCTGCTTAAAATCAGTTAAGAAAAAGTAAGAAGCAACTTGCATTAATGAAATAGAGGAGATAGAATGGAGGAGGAAAATTGCATTACACTTGTCCATCCATGAGCAAGAGGCATTGTATGTAGGTTAGTGCCTACTCAAGAGAGAAACTTGCTTTCCCATGAAAAGATTCCAATCTCTAAAGCTAATTAGTTGAAGTCTCATGACAACAGTTGCTGTATTTTTGAGTGTAATTCACACAAATTTAATGGTGTGAAATTAAGCCTGTTTTGAAATTTAAAAACTCGAATAGAAATGAAAGTCTAAAAATGTAAGCACTCAGCTGCTTTTTCTTTTTCTGAATTTTTTTTTCCTGATCTTCAGAGCAAAGATCAATTCCACAGCTTAGAAATGCTAATTTTCCAGACCCTGAACAAGTTTCTTCATCCTGGTTCCCTTCAGATGTATTAATTCTCATAATTCCTAGGCAGTGTGGCCATGTGGTGTCATAGTCCAATGCATCTGAAAAGCACCAGGTGTAGAAGACAAGATTTCTTGTTAGTGCTATATAATGGGCCAGGTGGGTAATCTGATACTGTGTTTATGCACCATGCAATATACACAACATCTCAAAGCTACAACTCTTGATGGAGCAGAAACATATGCTCAGTTTTAAACTTTCAAACATTTTCCAATTTTATTTTTACTGGAGCAAGTTGTGGACTGGTCGCTTGACATTTAAAACTGGTTTATTTATTCAGATGGGCATTTGGGGATCAGGAAAAGCTTTCAGAATCGTTTTTCTCAATGCAAGTCCTTCTCTCATGACCAACACTATGGACATCTAAATTTAATACACTTATGTGTATTTGTTCACACACATAAGAAATCATAGCATTAGACTAGTGACCGGATGAGATTTAATAAAAGTAAAGAAGGAAAGGAGAGATATTTCAGGTGCAGGAACTTGCAGATGTTCAAATATTGATGAATTGCATCCCTCACTGTTGGCTATGTTTAGTGATAAAACTAATTCAGCAGCATCTGGAAAGTGGTATGTTCCCACCTTTGGGAGACTAATATAGCATGTACATTCCTCATTGTGAGAGTTACTTGGGTGATGTATAACTTCAATGAGTGTTTTTCCCCTTCGTTTCTTATCTCTTTGCAGGTGGGGAATCTAGGTCTCCTCTTCATGTTGTTGTTTTTCATATTTGCAGCTCTTGGAGTGGAGCTCTTTGGGGATCTTGGTAAGTTCTCTGTACTGCTTGAACTATAGAATTGTTTGTGGTAATAACAACAACAACAACAAAAAAAAACCCTTATGACTAAATTGTCTTTATTTATTTTTTATTGCACATGTAGAATGTGATGACACTCATCCCTGCGAGGGTTTAGGGAGGCATGCAACATTTCGCAACTTTGGAATGGCTTTCCTCACACTCTTCCGTGTATCCACAGGAGACAATTGGAATGGGATAATGAAGGTAAAGTTGCCATCTGAAAAAAAAATGAGTAGAAAAACACAACATACATTTTCAGGCTCTTGAAAGACTGACACAATTACTGTTTTGAACATTATCATTCTCTGAATTTTAAGTATCAGTTAGGTACCGCGCAGTATTCAGGATATACAAGTAAATAACAAATTATATACTTATCCAAATTATTTCTTCTTTTTTGCGACAATAGGGATCATTCCTCCTCCACCCCACCCCCAATTCTCGATTAAACTTTCCCTTTTTCTGCATTATTTGTGGAATAGACCTTAGCCAATTAGGGATCACATTGTGATTGTGACATCCTCAAGATCATGGAGAGGCAACCCACAAAACCATGTAGCCCTCACTGACATTTGCAGCTTTCAGAATTCTTTTGTAATAAATTGCAACTGAGGTTTGGCATCATGGCTTGTTTGTTTGTAAACTTTTTAAAGCACCTAATTTTAAAAGACTCCTGGCTATACACAATGTCGTTTTGTACCAACCTACTATTTTATTTCAGTAAGACCACCAAAAAGTTGTCCAGAACTAATCGAAAAGAACAGGCTTAATATGAGTAAAACCAGAGTAATTAGTTTCCAAGTTAGGTAAATGTTTTCAAACAATGCCAGTGACCAAACTCAGCACATTATTGATGTTATTGGCATTTACCAGGCTCTAATCACCCCTGGATTATGCCTATTCTTTTGGAATCATGAGAGCTTTCTATCTTGGCCAAAGCAAGAAAACAGCCGTTGCAAATACACTGAATTATCTATGGATGTCAGAATGTTATGCAATTCTGAAGGTATTGTGCCTGAGTGCGGGAGGGTAGCCTTTTTAAAGATTTCATCCAGTGCATTAAAAATAAGACATTGTAGAAGAGTAGAAGGATCTTTCAGTGGTCAAGTTCCTAAAATTCTATAGAAACAGTTCAACCAGGAGGACATTCATTCACCATCTTCCACACAGGGTCTGGCCATATAGGCTTGAAGCTAGAATTTGAGTGGCATAAACTGCCAGTCTCAACAAGTAATTGCCTGAAGTTCTCAGCCACAACCATTTCCATTTCACTTCCCTCTGTTCCCTCCCAGGACACATTGCGGGACTGCGATGAGGAATCCACCTGTTACAACACCGTCATCTCGCCTATCTACTTCGTCTCTTTTGTGCTGACAGCCCAGTTTGTCCTGGTGAATGTGGTGATTGCTGTCCTGATGAAGCACCTGGAGGAGAGTAACAAGGAAGCCAAAGAAGAAGCAGAGCTGGAGCTGGAGTTGGAAATGGAAATGAAGACAATCACACCGGGTGTGCAGCCACCTTCGGACTCTTTCATGTGGACAAGTGGTAACACAGGAGAACGGCCTGAGAGTCCTGGAGGATACGCCAACCCCATGCAAATCAAAGTGAATTCTCAGCTGTCCATGGTTCATCCTATGGTGAGAACCTCAGGTGGTGGGTCAGTGGGGAGTGGCCTTCACTTGTCTCCAGCAACATACTGTATACACTCAAATCTAAGTTTGAGTGGTTCCAGTGATTTATCAGGGAGTTGTATTCCTTTTTCTCCGCAAAATTCCCAAGGATCTAGACTAGAAAAAAGCCTTATGCGACAAAAGCAGGCCAAACTTATTTAGACATCCATGCAAAGTTATTAATCGGTTGCAAAGAATGTTCTGCAGCCTCTTAACCAGCTGATTTATAACAGAGGCCCTGGGATCTCAGACACAGCTTTCATTACTGGCAGTGCTGAAGGAAGAGGCCACTAAAGTTTTTCTCAAAGACGCCTTTGCAACTCAAAGGCTGCTCAATGGAATCATGCATCTATGTAGTAGGTGAGAGGCCAAGCACCTGTATAGAAGGGTGCCCTGCTCACTTTCCCATCTGTATGTCTGGTATGCAATTTAATTATTCAAGTATGTGTCATTACAGAGCAATATTCAGTTTCATTGTTGAAAACTTCCAGCCGCTGTTCACATGAGTGTAGCGCCAACAGTCACCAATAAGTCCATATCAGTAGAGTGGGGGGGAATCTCCTATTTCAAATTTGGAAATTACCCTTCCTTCTCCATTAATCGATCATAAATTAATTGCCTGCAGAAATATTGCTCATTGCAAACTGCTGTAATATTTTTGTTCATTATTCAAATAGTTTGTTGACTGTGTCTGATCAAAACTTAGAAGGTTAGAATTTCTCAAAACTCTCTAAAACTGCCAATTCTTTTTCCCGATAAAAGCCTATCACAGAAGGAAAAGAGTCTTTTGATATAGGAAAAAAAATGCTTACTTTTGCAAATGACATTTGTTCATATTATTATGCCGATTATATCTTTAAACTCTTGAGTGTCATTTCAATAGCTAATGAAAGCACTCATTCTCCTTGCCAGTGTCCCTTTAATTAAAATCTCTGCATTCCAAGAAATGATTGATGAAAGAGGAATACAGTTTCTATATTATAACCCTGCAGAGTGATGTGATCTGCATGCTTCCTTGCTTGCATGTTCCATAAATTATATGCATTGTTGTATTAGGTTATAGCCATGGGAACTCATGGCATCATACACATTGGCTGTTTCCTGCATAGAAAGTAGTACTGCTGCTAAGTTATTACTCCTCTTGTTACTTCAGAAGCTTCACACTGTATATTAATCTCAACATCTCAGACATTTCTGAAATTAGGAGCCTGGCAAATGGAAATTAAGAATCATAATTTTTTTCAAAGATTCTTTGGCTTTCAGAATCCTGTGCTCAATATAGGTACAATATTTTAAGGTTTCAGTCCTCAACTATTAGAAAATAAATCTCCCTGGATTTAGAGCAAGCATGCATAGGATGACAACTCTTAATTATTAACTCTTAATTATTTTGGTAGCCTCAAATTAAATCCTTATCATGGAAAGTCAAAGGGAACTCAGTGATGCGGGGTATATAATTTAAACCGGAGCATTTGGATTTCAGATGGATTAGACTTGTCGATTTTGACAGCTCACTAGATGGTAACATAAAGCTCTGCCATTTGAGAGACTTTTTGAGTTCTGATTGTGGCATGAACTTTGTGGAAGGAACCACCCCGAGACCATTCAAAGGGCAGCCATTGTTCTTACACCATCTTAATTATGAGACACGTGAAGATAACCTTAAGGCTGAGTTCAGATGGTACCGTATATCCACTTCTGCAAAACAATTATAAAACATTACTGTATGTAACAGTCCTTATTCGGAGCTTCCACAAGTAGCTAAACTGAAGTTCCCATGAGCCCTATCTGTAGTACAAATAGTCCTCGACTTACAACAGTTCATTTAATGACTATAACAGCACTGAAAAATGTGACATGACCATTTTTCACAATGATGACCGTTGCAGCATCCCCATGGTCATGTGATTTGCATTTGGATGCTTGACAACTGACTCACATTTATGATGGTGGCAGTGTCCCGGAAAAGTCAATGGGGAAACCAGATTCACTTAACAACCATGTTACTAATTTAAGAACTGCAGTGATTCACTGAACAGATGTGGCAGGAAAAGTCATAAACTGGGCCAAAATTCATTCAACAAATTTTTCACTTAACAACATAAATTTTGAGCTCAATTGTGGTCGTAAATTGAGGACTACCTGTATTTTGTGACTGTAGTAAATAGGGCTCTTCCCACTAGGATATATCACAATACTTCCAAGTAATTTTTCTCCCTCTTTAAAAAAAATGAAACAATGAAATGTAATTCTGATAACTAATACTAATATTCCCCATTTGTATTTTCTCTTTCTAAAGCTCCCTCCCACCTCTTCTGGATTAGAGGCATACAAACTCCCCAATCCCTTGTTTTTCTCATACAATCGTTTCCTATACAAAGGTGATTCATTTGGCTGCATTTTGAGCAGGAAGTCCTGTTACCAGTGACTTTTTAGGTCTTTTATTTGAACATTCCTCCCATGGCCGCGCGTTCCTAGTCTAATGTTGAACTCCAAATGCTTTGGAATTATTGTACCAGATGAGGTGAAAAGAAAAGCCTACCCAAAGTTCTTGTAAATCACCCTTCACGTGTAACTAAAAGAACAGAGATTGCCACCAAACCAGAAAATGTCAGTGTAATTTGGATTTTGAAACCAACTTGGTGTCTCTTTTTGCATTCTGCATTACTCAAATGTCAGCCAGATTCAGGTAAGTTCTGCCCATATCTACATCTGGGAATGGGATTAAGAGCAGGATTTCACCGGCCGCTGATGAGATTTATTTGCCAGTATTTCAAGATAATTATTCCTGGCTCAAGCAGGACATAGGCAAAAATAGCTCACTGCTGCAACAACTGAGTATATCGTACTTGTTTTCCAAGAGGAAGCATTTACATGCCTGCACCAGCAGATAGTGGTTGTGGAAAACCAATGTTTGTTCAGTCTCTTCCTGTTTTCAAAAGTTTGCCTTGCATTCACTCTTCGGAGGCTAAGTCGAGGGTCTGATTTTTAGAGATTGAGAGCACTTTGGTCACAGATATGGCAAGCCACCAGCACCTCTGAAAACCATGTTCCTCTCAAGTGGTGATGCTATTGCGTGATGCCAACGCTTCGTGCTGGCTTCCATTCTCACCTCCATTTGAAATCGTGCACATTTGTTGTTTATTTCTGCTGCACTTGTTCCTTGTCATGTTGGTATGATATAGCCCTGCAAAAACTTCTGCCAATCAGTAAATACCTGCCGGTCACTGCTCTGGATGAATGTAATGTGTCCCACTGGCCTTACCATGTGTTTAGTTTCAGTCTTGTGTGTAGCAATGTCTTAGAAAAATTCTGACTATGGTATTACTGCACTGTTGTTTTTCCCTTCTCTGTCTGTCTTTTCTTCCTGGCCATTTCAACAACTACTGTTTTGTCTGAAAACATTTTTTCTGTCTCTCTTTTCTTCCTCCTTCTGTCTCCTACATGGTCTCTCTCTTTCTCTATCCTCCCCAATCCTTCTTTTCTCTCTCCCCTCCATTTCTCTCTCTTTGGCCTGGCCTACTCTTCTGCATGCTATTTGGCACTCCTCCCAGGAAAGACACTTGTTTGATACCATATCACTGCTGATCCAGGAATCTCTGGAAGGAGAGTTGAAGCTGATGGACAACCTGTCAGGCTCTGTATGCCATCATTATGCCCTTCCAACTACTGACACTTACAACCCTGAGAAACAGGTTAATATTATTAATTTCCAAAAGGGTTTCTTATTTTATATCAAATAGTCTTAGCTAAGAATACCATCTGGTATGCATGCAGCTATAAGTTTCTCCCATTAAATTCAGTATTGCTTATTTCTGAGTAAACCTTCTAAGGATTGCATTGTCGAATAAAAGCTGTGGGCAAATGGATTTCTTCTTGTTGAAAATAGACATTATTTTCAACCCAGTTCTATTAAGCGTTCAGTCAGAAGCCTTGCTGAATTCAGTAGGATTTAATTCCATTACTATGGAAGTGTAACCATAACTAAACTCAAGTCAAGGATTTAGTAAACGAAAATCCATGCCAGAATTTACTTTCTGCATTTCTTGGATCCTTTAATTCCATGGGAAATGCAAAAAATGAAGTGCCACACACAGCTTTTTCTTTCCTTTTGCAGAGGGCAAAACAGGTTCTGTTTCTGTATAACAATATAGAAGGGGAACTTGATATCATTTTACTCTGGAAGGGTGGATTCTTCAATTTAATTTCAGGGTTTTTTTTAAAAAAAATGCATGTACATATAGGACCAGTGAATTCTCCATTTGTTGCTATCTTTAGAAAATGAACATCGGACAAAGCTATGGAATTTAAACTTAATAGGAAGAACCTTCTTCCTCCCCTTCCCGCCACCCCAAAAAAAATTTGGAAAAGAATTCCACCTATACCTCTGAAATGGTTTCTTTGTTCCCCTTTAAATTTTCCCTATTTTGATGAACATGGCGATTTAAAGAGGAAAAGGCAGCACTACCACACAGTGTCTGGAGGTTAGAAACCAACGAAAAGCCATTTCTTGCAAAATAAACTAGACTAGAATTGACCTGGACAGCTTCTCTATAACGATAGAGATAAGGTGCTGATTTTTTTAATTCATCTACATGGAACTTAAGCTGATAGTTGTGGGCTGTGTTACATGTCAACAAATGAAGAACTGGCATGCTTGTAACTGGAGATCCAGATTAGTGGGGATGGCCAAGAAAATGTACAGAGATTCTTGGCACTTTGTTCGGTACATTCATTGGGACAAAAGGGCTGATGTACCTTAACATTTCAAATATTAAATTAATATTTCATTTCGGTATCAAAAGGAAGCTTCTTTTCTTTCGTCTTTCAAATCCAATTCTGACTGAGTTAAAATAATCTAATTACAGTAAAGCAATAACATCCTGTTAAAAAACAGTGGAGCAAATACATCCAAAATACATAGAGACTATATATTACTATAGCACTGAAGAGAGTTTACAAAATTGCTGTAAGATTTGTTTCTTCATTCCACAAGCTTTGGGGGAGCCTTTGTAGCAATATATTCATTAGAATCTGATAAGATTCAATGTCCTTGTCTGAACTGCTCCAAAGTGTAACCTCTTCCCACTGTTTTTCCCACTAACCCAGTTTCTTGATTACAGTTTTTGAAGCTGCAATATTTGCAACAATTCTTTTCAAATCCAGTTGTCCTGATAAATATATTATGTTTTAAAACATTCTTATTTCATATGCATTTTTATATCCGTTATATTATGTAAGACCACCAACAGTTTCTCACCAAGAGGCATATAATACTTAAATTTTGTTTCTGATAGCCCTGAGAACTCTCCTTGATCATAAACGTTGAAAACAGATAGCACAGATTCCAATCATTTCTGATCATGTTTGAGATTTTTAAAAAAAAAGATCATTAAAACCCTGAAATAGAATGATCATATTTAAATGCCAGCTCTCTCCTATAATTTCTCTCCACCTTCCATGGGTGAGCCACCAGCTGAGAATATGTATTTATTTTATTCATATCATTATTCCTGTAAAGAAATTTGGTTTACTTAATGAAACATCAATCTGCCAGTAAGTAGTAGTTCCTAGTAGTTCTGATTAAAGATACCTTAGTATATTAATTATAGTTTGATTGATCGTTGAATTAAATTTGCAGATGGATAAGGATAAAACTCCTGAAGCAAGACTTAGATTTTCCCTTAAATGATGCATACAGATATCCTAAAAGGTATAATCACAGAAGAGTACTTCTTTCCTAGGTGAGAAAAAAAGCTTTTTTATCAACTCCCAGTTACTGAAATCATTAAATTAAACATGAGTTAAGATTTCTTTTGTTCTCATTCAATTTTGTCCGATTCTCAGAGACTGTTTAGACAAATCCCTGCAGGTTTTTTTGGGCAATGTTTTTCAAAAGTGGTTCCTTCAGCTTTCTTCCAAGGGCTGAGAAAAAATAACCAACCCAAGATTACCTAGCTGGTTTTGTGCCTAAGGCAGCAGTACAACTTACAGTCTCCAGGTTTCCAGCCTGGTGCCTTAATCCTACACAAAACTGGCTCTCTAAAGTTCTTACTAGAAGCCTTTTCAAAGTGTATCAGCTCATTAAATAGTAGAAAATTTACCAGGGATGAACAACCAGACCCACATGTGAAAGTTCAAATTAGCAAGGTTATTGTTTTATGCCTATTTCACAGCAATCTTCCCACCTGATCCAGACTAAATAAAGTTCAATGGCATTCAAGCAGGATTAAAACTTGCCCTCTTGTGCCTATGTAAAGATTCTAGACTTAAATCCTCACTTGACTCCTCCCCCTGGCTTGACTACTCCCTCTCCAACAAAATTATGACATTTTTTGGTCCTGATGATAAGACAAAGTTATTATGATGCAGCAATTTACAACATAGTATGATCCCAGCTCCATTTATCTATGCTAGTAGATTGGTCTTCACTGTAGAGAAAAGAGATAATAGTTCTAAGGGAGATTTTCTCTGAAATATATTCACAAAATCAACTTTCATTTTTATCAGCTGAAGTAACAAGTATTAATATCAGTCTGGAAACTTCATTTCCATTTAAGATAATGTCAGGTCACACCAGAGAGGAAACATAAAAAGATGAGCTAACTCTACTTTATTGTAAGGATATGTTAAAAGAACCTTGCAAGTCCAAATGTACAACTTTCCCACCATTAATTTTTACTGCCTAATAAGCTAGGCAAATCCTTTCTTCTTTTTCTGCCCTTTATTCAGCTGCAGCCCCCATCCTCTTTATCTGATTGTTCCGTAAGTAGCATCTCTTTCCCTCATCTCCCAAGGTCATTCTCATACACCATTATATCTAGCTATTTTCCATGGGTCAGAGGAGAGTTGAGGGGAAATTTTCAAGATAGTTGCTGTACTGTACACTTCCAGAATGTTTGTCCTAAGTGACAGTAAAGAATTATTATTTTAACTTTTATTGATGATAGCATGAAAATCTGTCTTCTTCAAATTGATGTAGTACAGTATTTAGTTCTCAATCTCAAGTCCATTCACTACCAAATCAGAATTCGTAGGAAATCCTTTATAAAGCATAGTAATTTTGAGTTAACAATTCTATTCTTAGATTCCAAATCCTTACAGCAATTACCATTGAGTGAAATTTGGGCAACTTTCTTACATATATTGGGAAAATGGGAAATTAATAGGAAACAAAGATTTTCTTCTGTTTGGTCAATCCAGTCAGCCAGTTTACATCTGTATTAATATAGAGAGCCAAAATTGATACCCAGAACAGTACAAGACATACAGAATTCATACTATGGATTTTTTTCAAATAGGGATACAGACAGTCTAAGAGAAGGATATTATTGTATCTGCAGTCCAGAATCGTGGATAACATGGCATAAAGTATTGCTTGTAAAAAAGCTATTGTGTACTGAACAGACAAAATATTAGTAAAGCAATTAACTAGCTTAAACAATCTCCTGCACAGATGGTGCTTATAATAGTGCAGTGCTAGAATTCTATGCCTCTGTAGATTAGTTTCAAGTACACAGAGCTTTTTTGTTGTTGTTGTCATTCTGCTCTATCTTTGTTGAATTAAAAAAAATGAAGTGAAAAGCCACAATAATTTAAATCTCTAACTATATTCTTCCAAGGGGAAATGAACTTGCCTATAAAAATTAAGGGTGCATAAGAGTCTTCTATGCAATTTACTTTTAGCCAATATTTTAGCTGACAAGTTCTCATAGGTGCCTCTATATCAGAAACCTAATTGCAATCTGGGAAAGCATTGGAATGCAGCAGTGGACGTGAAACATCACTGTTATAAATTTAGCCTGGACTATTTCTAATGCTGTGTGTGCACCATAAAGCATCAGGCTTAGTATTTTTGCCTTAAAGGCTTTTACTGCTTCAGGGACAAAATTATTGCCTTTGCTGCTGGCAAATTGAGTTGGAAGGGGTTTTTTTGCACATTACATTTGGTTCTTCCACATTAAAGAGGATTTGGAACTTTGGAAGATAACTTCTACATGTTTAAAATCTTTCACTTGCTCAATGGTGAAGTTATTTATCTTCCAATTATGTATTTATCTGCTACGTGTCTTGGTAAAGATTACGAAGAAACTTTTGTTTTGGTGTAATAGTTACTTAACTTTTCTTTGTTATACTACATTGTTAATTGCAAACTCTACCTTAGGTCCAACTGGAATAAGAATAAAGTCACTGCATTGTCAGTTATATAAACACAGACTAATTCACCAATAATGGAAGCTATTACTCATTTTTCATTCAACTTGAGTAGTAGAATTAATATAAAAATTAAGTAATGGGAGCAAGTATATCTCTTTGCTTGCCTGCTTCTTGAAATCTAGGGTTGGATATACACTTTGGAGAATTGCATCTGACTTTCATATAGGTATTTCCTAATAATGTAATAATCTACAGTAGAATAAACTAACTTAGCTTATAGTTTCTGGCCTAATATTTAATCAAATGGTGCTTCAAATCAAGCACCTTGAGACATAAATATATTGTATGCCTCAATTTTTTGATAAAATAAATTAAGATGTCTGGCCAATTTACTTGAAACCATCTATCTTGAAACATTAATTTTTTCAAACAATTATTAGGATGCATTTTTTACAGCAATGTGAGTAAAATTTAAGAGATATAGAGAGAGACAGTTTAGTCTAGTGATTAAGGCACCAGGCTAGAAACTGGGAGACTATGAGTTGTAGTCCTTCCTTAGTCATGAACACCAGCTAGGTGATCTTGGGCCAGTCAACACTCTCAGCCCAATTCACCTCACAGAGTTTTTGTTGTGGGGAAAATAAAAGGAGAAATGAGTATTAGATGTGTTGAATTGTTTATAAAAAAAGAATAAAGGTGGGATATAAATAATAAACAAGTAAATTTAAGACATAGATTTATTAGATATGCACTAAATAGTTGAACAATATTCACTCAGACCTTCAAGATAGGACAGGAAACATAAACTGGAGCACTTTATTGCTGTAGGATATGTAGTACTAGTAACAGTTTTGAAAGCATTTCCCTTCCTTCCCTCTTATGCTGAAGGCAGTCAAGGCAGAATCACTTCAAGTTTCTTTCTAACCCTTTCTTCCATTTCCTAGGTTAGTTCATGTTTCGCTGACTGCTCCATTCCTTCTCCAAGATCACTTCTGTGGTTCTCTATGTGTCCTGCCTTTAACCATGCTGTTGGTGTGATTAAAGGGATGTGTAATCTATATCCCCTTGACCTTTAGACTTGAAATAGAGAGTTCATCTTTATTTTTGTTCCGTTTGTTTGTTGAATTTGCTTATCTCCTGGCAAAAAAAGGACTTGAAAAAACATTACTTTTCATAAAAAAACATGGTGCTCAGTAAATGAATTCCAATTTTGAGTATTAATTTTACCTACCAGTTGTATATAAAATTAAAGATTCACTGAAATTATAATTGCCAAGTCGTTTTAGCTCTCCTATCTAATGTTTACCTTTTGTGACATAAAATTTTAAAAAAGTTTATATTGAACACTTGACACTTAAACACAGAGGCTAGATCCAGTGTGTTGTGGTAAGAATTCTTCTGCTGCATTACAATTGTCCTGCTGAATCTGGGACAGTAAAGTTTTTCAGAAGGCAAGGATTGGCAACTCTTTCAGATTTCAGAGACTTGGTCTTGTGTGATGTCAAGTGCTTCTTCTCCACCAGAAAACAAGCCAAAATCTCATGAGATTGCTAATTTGAAGAGTTGTGCAACTTTTACATTCAAATTGCTTTAACATTGCTTTAAAATCATTTTAACTGGAGTGAGTTGCACAATTTGGGGAATAGCAGTTATGCTGGCACCCAAAGGCTCTGTGTTGTCAAGCCTTCTGTATAGTTCCTTGTCCCTCAGATTGATAAATTCTTTAAAGCAAAAAACAACAACAACTGAAAACATTTGAGACAGTGACTACCAGAAAGATAGTTTTGCCCTGGTGTTTTGAAATTCAGAGCTATAGAACTAGTATATTTCTGAAAAGAATGTATCATTTAAATGGAATTAAGAGATGCTGTCCCTTTGATCCCTCAACGACAGAATTATCGGTGCAGTTTGTGATTTCTATTTTGCTTATGCATAAGCCTGGTTAAAAGGATTAGAACAAAAGGGAGGGAGAAGAAAAAAGTTTAGTTGCTTTTCCTGATGATCCTTCCTACACAATAATGTGCATGACATAAATGCACTTAATAGCGGGGGAAGAACCTCTGTGTTTAAAGGATAATGATTGTGGTAATAGCTTTCTTTTTCTCAAAGACATGTATATGTGTTGTGGTTTCTTATGTTTCATCATCTCTCCCTTGTTTAGATCCCTCTAGCTGAGATGGAGGCTTTGTCTCTGACGTCAGATATTCTCTCTGAAAATTCCTGGTCCTTAGCTCTGACGGATGACTCTTTACCTGATGATAATAACACACTCTTACTTAATGCCCTGGAGAGCAATGTACATACACTGGTTGCTGTATTTTATGATGTTTACAGGGTTCTAAATACTGTTATCAAGAGGGTAATAACAGCTATGGCATTTTCAGATGAGCAGTTCTTAACTTTTTATTAGCATAAAGAAATCTGTTCCATTGAGATTACCCTCAATACTACCTCTGAGGTGTATTTGCACTCTTTATTATGGGTATCAGCCACTAAGAAAATCAGATTCTCTTGAAAAGTATATCAAGCAACATCAAGGTGATTGCATTGCTTACCGATATGTGGAAAATATCATGATATAATGATCCCACCTTTGAATCCAAACTGTGGTACAAACAGGTGTCTAGGGAAGTTTGGCAGGCAAAGCTATTTACAGTTTTCTCAACTTACACTCTAAGATTTTAATCAAGAATGGCTTTTTAAAACATTGTGAGACATGTTTACCAGTATTTTGAGCCCTGCTTTAACCATCTCTTCCTGAAACATTAGATATTATTAGCTGCTTAATAGCAATCAAATGCTTTATTTCTGCTGTACAACAGACATAACGCCTTCCCAACGTTAAGTGGATCCATTCTTATTTTACTCTTGTTCACATGTCTACCTTTAAGCTGTGTGTTGTGTTGATGAATTCTCTTATCATTCTAGTAGATTGCCATAACAGTTATTACTTATGTGAGACACATCTCTTTTAAACCGTGACAATATTTCCCATCATGCTTCATGGCATCATTTGTAAAGACAGAAGGCTTCGGTGAAAGTTGTTGAATTGTGAATTGCTATTCAAAATGAGATTCTAAATGAAGGGGAGCATTTTACTTTCTATCAAGATAAATCATAAAGTAGGATTATGGCTCTGGCAAACTCTAAAATCCCATAGATTACTTGAATCAAATTAGAAGTTAATCCATTCACTTGGCAAAAATATTAAGACCTCTTAACTTCAGAAAAACAGTAGAAGCTTGTAAACAAATGTAAATATTGTTTAAGAATGCATACCTTCAATATTAATAATTAAACTTGCTTTAATTTGAATGGCTTTTATGTTATTACATAATGTAAAAAAAACTTTCAGCACTATCATACAATTGAGAAAAGCTACATTTTTAAAATGCGGCCCTTTAATTTTTAAAATATTTTGGAAGAGTTCGGTATATTACAAAACTCATCTTTTTTTTTTTGTTTTAATGCCAGTTTTAAATGTATTCCAAATATAAAATGAGTTTTATTTTTTCATAGGGAACTATGAAAAACACACCAACTGAGTTTCACAGTATATTAAATTAGCAAATGTTATGTGTGGCTTATAATATTTAGACTTAATCTGACTCCTTATCCCACTGTATTTTCTCACTATGATTTAGTCATAAAAATGTGAGTTCTTTATGAAACTGCTACTAATTAAAATCAGGGCTTAAATACAACAATGTAAAACATTCTGTATTGCTTTTCATCTAAGCTATCAGGTCATTCTTACTCCAAGACTCAAGAGTTTGTTGTATTTATTATTAATGGTTTATTTATATTGACTAATTTACTAATTTCCATGGAAACTTTCACTCTTGTTGTTTCAAATTGAACAGTATTCAGTTATTTTACAGTTCTATAATTTGGCAAAGTTAAATATCTAAGAACACATGGTGCATTCATTATTATTTTTTAAAAAAATCAATAAGTTCTAAAAGATTGGGTTGGATCCAGACTAAATCATATCATGCCTTATTGAAATTAATGTGTCTTAAGTTAGTAATGAGTAGTACATCTATTCTTAAGTATCTTTAAGAACATTAAGAACATTCTAAATGCCAAACCGAATGACAACCTGCTACTATTCCGTCCATCTTATCTTAACAGATTTTAACAGATGTCTGTTTCTGCTAAGAGAAATGAAACCATGGGGGAAATAGAAATGGTTCTGAAGGCAGAGTGATGAAAGCCTTATTTTGAAGTAACCTGTATCTACTTTAGGCTGACAGTATTGTTAGAAGAGAAAATGTATGCAGAATAACAAAGATAATAAAAGTTTTTTAAAAATACTATATGTAGACAACAGATGGAGCAGCTGGTATAGATATATCCAAACCATAATGAATGTCAACTTTATCTTGTCAAATAAATTTCCATAAATTACACATATATTCATTGAAGCTGTCTGGGCATAGCCCAGTATTTGCCATGAAATATATCACTGCAGTAGGGAGGGAAAGATAATTGATAGAGCGATTCAACTGATATTAATTGAATTAGGATATCATCTAATTTAAGAAATAAAAAAAAGACTTGATAGTAGTGTACAATACATTTAACTGTGTTTATCTGAATCATTAGCGATAAACAAATCTAATATCTAAATCCTTAATTGAAACCAGAGTTAAATTTGTTCTATATATATACTAGATAAATTAAAAGCTATTGGTTAAATCTACTGCATAATATGTATACTATTTATATTTTGTTTCACTATTAATTAGATCAGAAAATCATTACAAGATTTTCTAACATATTATTTTTCAGCTATTATGAAAACTGGAATGAGACCAGAGACTTTTGTAACAGTACATTTTTATTATTTAGATTTTTTTAAATTTTAAAATGTATTTTCCTTATTGTTGAAAATACATTTATCAACGTTCCTTTGTAGTTCTGCTAGTATATGCAGGCATTTTTTTAGCAATACAAAATCACAAACAGAATATGCATTCCATAGATAAAAGTAGCTCCCTGTTTGTTAAAAAAAATTAAGTAGAATTATGAACAGATTCCTGCAAACGCTTCCTTTGAGTAGGAAGAGATTGAAAAGATTTGTATTACACGTTCAAAGGACTAAAGCTTTGCAAAGCATGCAATTGTTAACCAAGCCTTGAGGCATGATGCTTGTTCAATCAATCCCGAAATAGTCATGGTTTATTGTTGTAATGTTGTTTCTCTGTTCCCCTGTATTGTATATTTTGTTCTTAATGTGGTTCATTCTATGTGTGGTGCTTTAATAATAGTAAAAATGTAGGATTATCGCTTCCTGGTCAACTCATTTGTGCAAATTCATTTGGTTATACTAGAAGTTGTACAGCCTAATAAATTGCATGCTCACCACATCTCATGTCTGTTGCAATGGTTGTCGCCACAGTTCCAATAAACACATGATTTTTCCACTTCTGTGACATTCTCTTTCTCTCTTTTTCTTTTTTTAGACTGATCTTCCTTCCATTAATGACCCCCTGATTCTCTCATCAAACCAGGATCTGCTGAGAGTAGGGAAGACTTCTGTGGGCCGCACCCACTCTTTGCCAAATGACAGTTATATGTTTCAGGCTCCAGATGCTGGCCCTTATGATGCTTCCTTGGGAGAAAAAAACTCATCTCATCAAAAATCTCAGTCAGGTACATAGCATTTGCCTCAAAAAAAATTTTTTTTTAAAATGTGATTTTCCAGGTAGAGCTTTATGGAAGTGTTTGTTTGTATGTTTTTGTTAGCCTTGGATATAATTTGCAAGCTGTATGGAAGAGTCCAGTGCTGATTCTGAAATTATGGATCAGAAACTAACAGCTAACTCCCTTGGTCAAATTGAATGGAGCTTGCGCATAAATCCACACAAATCCTGACTGACTTGAAATGGATGATGAAGATAAGAAGCAGGCTGAGCTGGCAGGAATACTTAATTTTTTGCTTCTTCTCTGCTAAAACCTCTTCAACTATACAACTATAAAGTTGTACATGAAATAGAATGGCAACTATTTAAACCAGGGAAGAATGAAATGTCATCTGCCTCATGTTGTTTTACCACTCTGGCCTACCTGAAACAGCTTTTTCCATGAATCATATTGCCATGTAACTTAGAGCGAGGCTCTTGTTTTTTAAAAGAACCTGGTCTTTTATAGGGATGGCTCCTTGCTTAAAATCTTTTGATTGTTAAATTTGTCCTTCACTGCTGAAAATACATTCATCAAGTCATTTCATGTCATCACTTGTTTTCTCCATTGTGAAATATCTTAGGTATACACTCTTTAAGACGTGAAAATTGGAACTCAAACTTGCTAGATTAATTTACAGTGGTTGCTAAGGCATCATGAAAAAAAAACTAAAGCTCCCATGTGACATTGCCACCCCTTCTTCCTAACACAATGAAAGCTGTGAATGTCGCTGTGGCACTGCTGCAAATTCTGCCTGACCCAGCACAGATCGGTGGAATAGGTGGAGAAGAAAAATATACAACACAAGGAGATTGCATCTCAAACAATAGTACAGGATGAGAACAGGGAGTGATGCAGGACTGTTATTGTGTGTGGCAGCCCTTCATTAGCCACTCTAACTTGTTTCAGACTGAGTGCTTCTCTCCCTTAGCAGTAATGTGAAGTGATAGGACAGGGGTGTCAAACTGAAGGCCCAGGGGCTGAATCCGGCCGAGGGGGTGCTTAAATCTAGCCCGCAGGGCCACCCTGGAAACAGCAAAGGACCCGCCCACAGTGCCTCTGGCAGCCAAAAACGGAGCTTGTGAAGGCCGCATGTGGCCCTCTTGATCTCTGTTTTTGCTGGCAGTGGGTTACAGGAGGCCGTTGCAGCCGAAAATGGAACTCAGGAGCCTATTTTCACTAGCAGAGCTCTTGGTTCACCACAGGTGCCCCCCAACATGAGTGCATTCTGGCCATGCCCACCCTGACCCCCCAAAAACAAACACAATCCTGATGCGGCCCTCAATGAAATAGAGTTTGACATCCCTGTGATAGGACTTCTATCATAGGACTATACTGTACAGTATTCGTTTTTCTAAAGAGTTGAAATTGCATAATCACCCCTCTGCTCTCTGCAATGAAAAGCAATCTTATTAAAGTCCCGGGAAGAAGAACCAAGACTTTTGTAACAAGAATCCTAAGGGGTGGCCTGAGACTAGTTCCTCTCCTCAACCGTTTCTCAGAAAGCCCATTTCAGGATCAAGGAGAAATTATTGTCAAGTGCCATCATCCAGCACTTGAGAATATTGTTCAGAATCGTACAATATGTGAAGAAGTTCATGGAAAGATATTAAAATTTGCATATTAATGAGAACATTTGCAGTTTAGCAGCAGGAATAAAAATGCAGAAACTATAGCTATTAAGCAAAGTAATACCTTGATACTTTAAGCTTAGCATAAAATAATGTAAAATCACATGCAGTATTCAATATAGCATAACTTAAGAGTTCATAAAATGATCCATGTGTAGAATTTCAAAATCAAGGAATTAAGCTTGACTTCAGGTCAACACATCAAAAACAATACCTAAAATAATGACAACACTAGAGCCTTATGCAATATCAGCCTAGTTGCTAATTCAACAGAAAAGTGAAGTTTTATAATGAAGATGAACTAACATGTAGACATAGCATTAAAAAAATACTAGAGTATCCATAATTTATACTTGCATATGAATATAAATGATATTTATAAACCAACCATGAATCATAGTTCCCTAGGCAGTGTATAAATTTCTTGGCAATACAGGATAAAATAAAAAAGTAGCAACGTATTTCATATAATAATAAAAACCATAATAAATATAGCAGCTAAAGTCCCAGTAGAACCTACATCAAAACAATATTCTGTTTTCCCATAATACTTGGGACATGGTACCCCAAACTCTAAAATTGTGTCCTCAAATTCTGGAAAAAATAAAAATGTCCAAGGATCAATGTGAAGACTCACAGTAAAAAAGAGATCCCTACTACCCAAAGGCGTCATATATGCCTTTTAATT
The DNA here is from genome assembly GCA_023653725.1 of Bungarus multicinctus. Lineage (NCBI taxonomy): Eukaryota > Metazoa > Chordata > Lepidosauria > Squamata > Elapidae > Bungarus > Bungarus multicinctus. Next base: position 120,638,833 of record CM042834.1, read on the forward strand.
GCTTCCAAAACAAAATACAGGTAGTCCTCAACTTACAACATTTCATTTAGTAAATGTTCAAAGTTACAATGGCACTGAAAAAAGTTATATATGACCATTTTTCACACTTATGAATCGTTGAGGACGATTGCAGCATCCCCATGGTCATGTGATTTACATTCAAAGGCTTAACAACTTGTTCATATTTATGACAGTTGCAGTGTCCCAAGATCATGTGATCCTCTTTTTGTGACCTTCTGACAAGCAAATCCAATGGGGAAGTCAGATTCACTTAACAAACGTGTTACTAATTTAACAGCCTCAGTGATTCACTTAACAAATGTGGCAAGAAAAGTTGTAAAATGGGGCAAAAGTCACTTAACAAATTTGTCACTTAGCAACATAAATTCTGGGCTCAATTGTGTTCATAAGTCGAGGACTACCTGTTGATCTTTTTCATTCAGCATTCACAAAAAAATAGTTGCCACCCTTGAAATTCAGTGGGAGATGGGTTTCTTCCAGAAGAAAGTGCTTTAAATACCTTTCAGTATTTTAAAAGTAAATCAAAGCTTGCATACTCTGTGTTTATTTCTTTTCAGAAGCAGCCCATTTTGTTTATGTCACTGAAGATTTATAAAGATTATGGAAAGCAAGAATAAGTAGCCATAAAAAATGAAATCATTTCCTTTCTATCCCATCCATTGCTAGATTATACGCAAAAGGATAAGACCTGCTGTAGTTTGCCTAATCTCAAAATGATATGTTTGACTTAATCTGTAAAACCACATTTATTCCTTTAAAATATCTGAGGGAACTTCGTAGACTAGAGTCTACAATCTCTATTGTGCATCCTTCTCAGCCCAAATTCCAGAAAGCCAACTTCAGAATTGAGACAGTCTCTGGAAAGCAGTAGAAATGGTGCGGGGGAAGCTGTGCATGTTCTTAAGATGCCTCAGTACCTGGGTCATCATCACAAGTGCTTCCTGTGGCACAGAAAAACATCTCAGGAGACTAGGGAAGCAGTGTTATGGGTTCATTAAACACAGAACCAAAATACTTGAATAAGACTGTGTCTGTGTGTCTGTGTGTGCCTTCAGACTGCCTAGACTCCTGGCACGATTTTTCAGAATTGGTTTGCCCTTGCCTTCTTCTTTCAAGGGCTGGCAGAGAGACTGGCCTAAGGTCACCCATCTGGATTTATGCCTAAGACCAAACTAGGCCTCACAGTCTCCTAGTTTATAGCCTGGTGCCTTAATTACTATACCAAAGAATGGTGAGGATGGACACACATGCATGTACAGGCCTATTGGCAAAAGAGGGAGCATTCAATTTTGGGAATCAAATAGAAAGCAAATAATACAGTTCAGATCAGTGGTGGGATTCAAAAAATTTTACTACCGGTTCTGTGGGCGTAGCTTGGTAGGCGTGGCATGGCATGTTTGGTGGGTGTGGCAGGGGAAGAATACTGTAAAATCTCCATTCCCACCCCACTCCTGGGGGAAGGTTACCACCGGTTCTCCGAACTATTCAAAATTTCCGCTACTGGTTCTCCAGAATTGATCAGAACCTGCTGAATACCCCCTCTGGTTCAGATGTGATTGACCACTGAGAACAGACAGGGGGGGAAAATGAGATAAGATTGCTCACCTGGAATCAAATCTATGTAGTGTAAAACGGGGAGGGGGGAAATCCATGAATATAGGTTTTTAATTAGACTGTGCTGTCTTTATTTGTGAATATTTTTCTCCAGTTTTTTTTCCTCCCTGTTTATGAAGGCAATTGCAAGCCTTTGGCCAAAATGAAAACAGATATATATGTATTTCATAATCCAGAAATGGATTAGGGGCTCTTTGAGTTCTTCCTCAAGTAGGAAATCAAAGCTTTATGAATCAGAAATCAGGTTATGTTATGCTTACAAGTGATAATGTGCTGTTCATTTTAACTCTTTACACATCTGCAAGATGCAAAAAAAAATTCTCAAGCTATGGATCAGTAGTTTGCAGAACATTCAAGAAATTAAGAAATGAAAAAAGAAACTGATTGAAAGTTATGTGGGAAAGGATTACACTTCTTTGTCATTTGTTAGCCTAATAACGTATAGTGTATTAGGCTAACAAATGAAGAGATGGAGGATCCGGTACCCTCACATTAATATCACATGGGCATCTAACCTAATTTCACAGATGTTCTGCCAGAGTTCTGACCAAAACAGAGCCACCTCTGGTTTGACACTTAGCATCTATGAAAAAATTTACTTTCAGAACTGAATGCAGTGGCCTCTGTTTATTAATATGCAATTCTCTAAAGTGCTATGTGGTTACTTAAGGCCATATATCACCAATACGTTAATAAGATTAACATGAGATTTCAAGCTGAAAAAGAATGCTGTATTTAAGTAAACTTGGCCTTTGCAAAAGTTATTTGTTTCAATAATCCTGCATAATAGGGCAGATATTCTGGGAAACAATCCAGGACAAATGAGGTTTTTTCTGTGGGAGATGGTCCAGAGAAAATGAATTATTTTTTCTGATTGCTTTTTTTCCACAAAAAGATCATGTTGGATCTTGTAGGGAAAAGTTTTATAAGGTTCCGTGCACTGCGAATGTTTCAATCCCAGATCTGGAAATAAGAAGTTAGCCGGAGAATGTAGAAACAGCATCCACAGAAAACCTGTATTCACCCTACATGTCCACCTTTTCCCTGTAAATCAGAAACTGAGCCAGAGAATATGAGTTTGCCAGGGGTGGGTTTCTATCAGGGGTGGGTTTCTACCAGTTCTGTCCACCTCTGTAGAACCGGTAGCTCTGAAGAGCAGTAGACATAGAACCGGTTCTATGTCTGCTGATGTTTTTGCCCACCCACCCACCCAGGCTCTTACCTGACCTTTATTTCCTGCTTTTTCAACTTCAGCTGCCGAATGAGGCACAGCTGCAGTTAAAAAAGCAGGAAAAGAGGGGCTGTTTCAAAAGCTGCTTCTCTGCACTCAGCGTGCTGATGACAATTTACAGGCGCTGCTTGCAGCCTGCAGGAAACCACATCATAAATCACCGAATCTCGTAAATCTCGAACCGGTAGTTAACCTTGTCATATCCCACCCCTGCCCCACATCATACCTCTTCCTGTAATATATTACTTATTGGAGGTATTGGAGGTGGCAAGGTGATTTCACTTACAACCTAAAGAACTTAGCTGATCATGTGACTGTTTTGAACTTTCCATGAAGCACAAAAACCAGAGGCATAATTCAATTGGGAATTTAGAAAAAACAGTACTGCTCTGTCTTAGAAGAATATGGAATATTTGAAAATGAAACTCTGATTTGTGAAGGAAAAACTCTGATCTGGAACAAAATGGGCATGACAGGAAAGGAAGGGTTGGTTTGTTTCTCTACAACAAACCACCACATCTGTGCCCTGTTGGCTACTCCTGCTCCGCTGGCCATTCCTTTCCAATTTCTAGTTATTTCTACAGTGTACTTAGACACTGATATGTTGGCAGTCCAGGCTCCAGGGACATCTTTAATGAGGGAAGACAATGGCAATACATCTCCTCTGCCTGCTTTCTGAAAGACAAGGCAACTGTCCTGGGGAACTACCATCACTCCTCCTCCCACTTTTGTGAGGCTGCCATCTGCACTGTGCCAGGTAGCTAAGTGGCGTAATTGTATATCTGACCGCCCTCTGTCTGATTCTGGATAGCAGCATAGACTAAAATATATTAAAATGTATTTCAAGCAAGATATAAGCACAGTTATTTGTTTTCCCTTTGTGAGAATGGGCTAGCAGAAACAGAGTTTGGAATATTGTGACAGTTCCTTCCTAATGCCACATCACTGTTGTGTTAAATGGTGGGTTTTTTTTTTTTCCTCTTATCAAAACCAATATTCTAAGAGAAAGAGAGAGAGAGAGAGAATGTCTTACTAGATTATAGTCTTGAATTCCCAGAGTAGAATTGCTTCTTCTCAAATGCATTCAAAAAAACAAAACAAAACCCAAATCTGACAGGTCTTCCCATCTCCTCCAGAACCAACTTAAGAAAATGCATAGGAAGTATAGGTAGTCCTCGACCTACAACCACAGTTGAATACAAGATTTCTGTTGTTAAGTGGGACAGATGTGAAGTGGACATCGCCCCATTTTTCGACCTTTTTTTTTTGCCACCGTTGTTATGGGAATCCCTGCACTTGTTAAATTAGTAACATGGTTGTTAAGTGAATCTGGCTCCCCCATTTGCTTGTCAGAAGGTCGCCAAAAGTGATCACATGGTCCCAGGACATTGCAACCATCATAAATATGAACCAAATCCGAATTTGAGTCTCTTCACCACTTTAAAGGATTCGCTACCTTAGAGGGAATCTGAATGTGGTTTAATTAGAAATTAAACCACCTTAGAAGTTAAGGAACAGAACCTGTTGGATCGAGCTCTCAAGTTTCTTATCCTTTCCTCAGGGTCAACAACGTCAGTGCAGTCTCAGCCTGCGAGCACTGATGCTGCTCTGCACATTGCAAGAAACCGATTCCACCGTCTCAAGCCCCAATACAACCTTGACTGGGAGAGCAAACCCAATGTTGCTCCACCTGCGCGTTCTCCGTGTGCAGAACGCTTACTTCGCAGACAGGTAAGCTGGGCTAGCAAGAGGGTCCTCTCCTCTCACTGGCTTTTACTCAACAGGCAAGCTAGTGGGGCCGCAGGCCTTATCTGACGTAGTTGCAAAATTATATAGGAAGCAGAAAAAAAAATAGAAAGATTGAAATAATGTGTTCAGGCTCCACTCTCTCTCTGATGAGTAGGACATATAGTTAGTGGGTCCATAGTAGTAGCTGCGTTGGCCAATGTGGGTTGTGCAAGTCACATGTATGGCTTCATGAAGAAAGCATTAATATCTGGCAAGAAGTGGTCCCTTTATCCTGATCCAGTCCTTGTTCTTGAGTCTTGCTGGCAGACTACACCCACATTTACTCAAATGCTGCTTTAGCCTGCTGACTATATAGTTCCTTCTCTTGATGTCCCCTAACTATGCAGTTGAGCCCCCTATAAATCACCCATGTGCATAACTGCATCAATTTACCACAATATTATTTTTAAGAGATGTATTTCTTCCATGTGTATTCACTATTTTTAAACACTTCAACTTGACAGTGAAGCCTTTCAGTTTGACGGTGGAACTCTCTTAAACATTTTACAATTTTTATCTAAGTTTTTTTTTTTATTTGTCCAAAAGTTGAAACCTAGATCTTTTGCATTTAGGATTGAAAAATTGTAATCTTAAATGCAAAAGATCCGTCTTCATTTCCTCCAAATAGCATCTTATACAAATTTAAGACTACTTTAGAGCTCAGTTTATTTCAAACCATTATTTCCTTTTCCCTGCTAACTAAATAAAATGCAACTTTTTTCCAAGTTTACATTTAATGTGGAGTATTAAAGTGGCAAGCTAAATTCCTAAAGTTTATCAGACCAATGCTGAGCTAGTCCAAGGTATTGTATTGTATCCAACAATTGATTTCATGGCTCTAGATCTTGAATGTGCTTCTTGTTGTTAAAAAGCTAACAGTCCAAACCGTTTTCATGAGCACCACCAAAGATGAGAAGTCTCGTTAGCTGCCTACCTGGCCATTATCATTAGCAGCTAAAGACTTAATGTTACTAAGCATCAAGTCTTTGTTAAGTGTAAGGCTAATTTTTTACAAAGTATTTCAAGGCAGAATTGACCAAGAGTTGATGCTGCAAATAGTGTAGCATCTTGTGTTTTAGATCTTGAGTGTTCCTAAAGTAGGAAGGCCATCCAACAGCCATGAAGAGTCCATTCTCATTTTCCATTCACTGAGAAAAGCTGCAGCTTGTCCCAGATACACAGTGTAGCCTTGAGACAACTTTCCCCCTGCTCCCCACCCCCGTTTTCCCAACCCCCCACCCCCGTTTTTCCAAATGTATTTCTCTCTCTTCTTCGCAGTACACAAACGAAGAGCGTGGGAGGTTTTCCATAGGCAATCATTTATTCCAGGGTCACTATTAAGAGAAAGATAGTAAAATAAATTGATAACTAATTTTAGCACTGAAATTGTAATCAAGATGATTTTGTTTTATGGCAGGTTGACTGTACTGGAAGTACTTTTAAGGAAACCAGAAGTACTGCTATTTTACTGCCTAGAAATATTATACATCTTCTTGGTCCTGACCCTTTTCTTCCCACTTATCACATACTCTTCCTTCTCCAAGGGAATTAAGCTCTCAAGGAGAAGGGTGTTTTGAGAGAGGTTCAATTGTGTGATTATTCCATATCATAATACCAGGTCTGTTGGGTGCTTTTCCAAAAGTGGTTTATTAATCTATTGAACTGAAAGGCTAAAAATCCCCAGAGCAATTAGTCCTGTTTCCCCCAAAGTAACGCTACACTTATCATCCATGGATTGCAAAATATATCAGCAATGAGAAGCTAGACTGAGAAGCCTCCTTAAGAATTGGTTATTTCAGCCAATCATAACTTATTTTATACATACACACATACATATATATCCTATAGTGGAAGGATATGTGGAAGAGCTGCAATGGGGCACAATGGCTCAGTGGTTAAAGTTGCTGAGCTTGTCAGCTGAAAAGCTGACAGCCCAGGCTCGAGACCAGAACATCTTGCAACAGGGTGAGCTCCCGTTACTTGCTCCAGCTACTGCCCACCTAGCAGTTTGAAAGTATGCAAGTGCGAGTAGATAAATAGGTACCACTTTGGTAGGAAGGTAACAGCATGCCATGTGCCATATAATCATGCTGGCCACATGATGACTGAATATGTCTTCGGATAATGCTGGCTACCTCAGCTAAGAAATGGAGATGAGCACTGCCCCCTAGAGTCCAACTTAACTGGACAAGGGAAACCTTTACCTTTATATATATATTTCTTCTGTGCACCATTGTTTTAAACCAGGGGAGGGCAGTCTTGCCCTCAGCATTGTGAAGCATCTGACTGAGACTTGAGGGAGAAAGTTAATTTTATTTATTCCTATCTTTCATGAATAATATTTATTATGAATTCATTTCATGTCTGCTGTTTAGTTCTTGTTCTAACTGATTTCCCTCCCCCCACCCCCAAACCCAAGTTTTAAATACAGACCCTGACAGGTTACATAAATTTAAATGCAATTCGCAAGATAGAAAATTTGATTGCAAACAATAAAGGCATATTCATGCCAAAGACACACATCCACCGATACTTTCATTTAAATATACATGTAGCCAAGCAACAGGCCTTTGAAATTGTGGTGAATGATGTTCCTGAAATGAGACTTCTCAATATGTCTCTTGACTATTTAAATTTAATTACTGGTTTTAGTATTTCCAAATTATTTGGCTAGCCGTTTTTTGTAAATATCTTATTGTTTCACTTACTTCAAATAACTCCAGTTAGGATAATTATACATGAAGTGATACAATAAAATTATATTTCACTTTTTTGCTCTGTATAATATTTCTTGCTCTCTTCTCCTTCTTCTCCCTCTTCTTTCCTTCTCACTTGTTTCGTATTGTTTCTTTGTTGAGGTGAATTGTATTTACTTTCTTTTCGGCTCATTCAATCTTGGTGGACTGATCGATTGTCTGTCACTACTTGCTTCTTTGAGTTCTTATAAGCTCCTTCTTGTGTCATCTAACTTCCTTCTCTTTTGTGGATCTTTTTTTATTGCCTCTGATCTATCCAAACATCTTTGGATTGTGTATCTAAGGTTTAATTGCAATATCAACCCTTTCAATGAACTGTCTGATTTTAACATCTAGTGTTAAATGATTTGTTCTTTATGTGGTCCAAGGTATTCTCAACAATATTCTCCAGCAGCAAAATTCATTGTTTTTCATTTAATCTTTCTAATGATTCAGCTATCACAGCCATATGTTTCATAGTTTTGATAATGTTGTGTGATGTTTTTGCGCTTTAATATTTTTGCCTAAAATTGAAGTTCACAAATCTCAACAGTATCAAGATTGAGAATCACTGATCCTTTCTAATCATCAGAATTATAAATTTCAAATTCCTTTTCTTGTTTTTCCCATGAAAAAGTCCATAAAGGATTTCCAGTAATCAAAAAAATAGATATTTCCCTAACTTGACAAGACAGCTTAGTTGGCAAGTTCTGTCATCTTCACTAACCATTCCTCCACTATAGATGTTGGCAAGTCTTTTCACCTTTGTGCATACAATAATTGACTGCAGTTATCATATATGAATATAGTGTTCCACAGTTTTTTTCTAGCTGTTTATCCATCAGTCCCAGAATTATTTCAACTGAATATTCATTTTTAAAATCCTCTTATTCACTGTTTGTATTTGAGCCCAAACGTTTTAGGTTTTCATACACATCTGCCCAGAGATGTGGTAAGATGAATGGACAATAAACTTAATAAATAAAGTATGATAAATTTATTTCCCAATTCTGAACCAGGTATAGTTTGCATATCAATTCTTCATTGGGCAAATGAGGTAGCCCAGTATATCTATTGTTTTAAGAGCCATCCACAATTTATTGGACTGTATATATATATATAGAGAGAGACTAAAAACTTTGGGTATAATACAGACAGCAAACATAGATGCCTTTTTGGAATTCCCTTGCCTTTTCCTTCGCCTTCTGGACGTCAGCAGTGTGTTTTCCCTCTGAATCCGATTTGTATGTCAGGCAATCAATCAATCAGAATAGAGCTGGAAGGGACCTTGGAGGTCTTGTAGTCCAGCTCCCTGCTGACGCAAGAGACCCTATACCATTTCAGACAAGTGACTGTCACTGTCCAGTCTCTTCTTAAAAACTTCCAATGATGAAGCATCCACCACGTCTGATGTTCTGATACAGTTCTTCTTTTATAGTTTCAGAATCTCCTGCCATTCAACTCCCCTTTCTTTTCTTGGTGCTGCCCTGGCAATTAGTGATGAATTTCTTAGTGAAAGTCAATCTGCTGATTTTCAAGAACAGAAGAGAGTTGTTCCCTGCCAGTTCACTGCAAAAGTGGTTTTCTTTTAATGAATACTGTGTCAGTCTTATGCGGGTATTCACACCTACTCCATCCTTCATCTTTTAAATTACTCAAAATGCTAGGCACTAACCCAACTGCAGACATGCTGATTCCAAGTCCTTGTCCAGTCCTAGCTCCAAAATTGACAAGGAGCAGATTGGCCAGGTTTAGCACTATGGGAACTAGAAGCCTTGTAGACACCATCTCCCCTCTACAAGCAGTTCCATTGGGAATCCCATCACCTTGTTATCTTCCTTCAGGTCTAAAGATTCCCTTGTATTTCTTTTGCTTTTCTGGGGGAAGACAGGTTACTTCTAAATATAATTTGCAGTGGTAGAAACAAAAGCCTTCTAAGAATACTGACAAGTCTTCTGTGAATATACTAAAATTCACCTTTGTAGTATATCTAATAATTGTTATTTACTCACCTTAGCAGCAGTCTCTGTGGACACATAAAAGTGCCATTTCAACAAATAAAAATATTATGCAGTATTTTTAGTTTCATAACCCTGTAGCACATTCTTTTATTTATCTGAACACATAATCAAGCCAAAAATTGTTTTCTCTGTTAAGCAATACTAATAAACATGTAGAAGCTTTAATTAAAAACATTGAATTTTTTTAAAAAAGAAATAAATGTAATAACAACCCCCTACCCACATGAATATATTTCCATCTTCTTCCATGAACTGGGCCATGTTTGTATAAAAGCTTTCCTAGGCTTGATTTTGTGCCTTGAAAAATCGAGAATTATAGGGCATGCTCTACTGTACTAGGCAAACCTATTGTAATATACTACATTGAGCACTGATTCATGTGTTTTATTCAGCATTAATGCTGCTTAAGCTCCTGAATGTCTAAAAGAGGCATTTCCAAGAGTGGATAGGTTCTGTTCATAATCAATTGTCCCTTAAGGTCTTCTGCAGGCACCTCTGGGCTCTGAGCCAAATGTACCATATTCTGAAGGCAGTTCTATCATAGTTCTTGTGAGTGTAAGGGAAAGGGAAATTAGGCTGAGCACATCTAAAAAAACAGCAAGAATTTCCAACTAATCCCAAAGCAGAATGTCATGAATTGGAGAGTGTACAACATATGCAAAATAGATAATGTGATTGCAGGGCATTATGAGAGCAGCTGGTAAAGAAACCTTGAAAATGGAGCTTGCTGGAGTTTTCAATCCATCACACATAAAGCTAAAATTCAGTTATCTTCTTTAATGTGCCATTTAATCTTGCACCTTGCCTGTACTAATACTTCTTCTATGTGTTTCTTCCCATCTGATTCTTTGATCCCTCCCACACAGATGGCCATACGGAACGACTCTTCAGATACTCATAGTTCAGAAAGCAGAGAGAATCTCCACGCCGAGGTGAGTGAGCTCTCTGATTCCAATTTGTCAGCCCCATCAACCGAGGACCTTTCTATCACATTGACATCCTCAGAAGCAAGAGAGTCTGCCAGCTGGGTCCGATCAAGTGTCCACACTCAGCAACATTCTTGCAATCAATATAACATCTCCAAGCATGTTCCAGATTTGTGTGCCTGTACAGACTCTCTTCAGGAACTACCTGGGGATCCGATGGACCAAGAAGTATCAGAAATAAACAGTTGTTTTACTTCAGGAACTTGTTCAGCCATGAGTGCCTCATCAGTGGTCCAGCCTGAGACCCCCAAGAGAAATGTAGGCAACAGTGGCAATATTCCGTTGAAGGACCTGAAGAAATGCTACAGTGTAGATACACAAGGTCTTCTTAAAAAACCATCATCGTGGTTAGACGATCAAAGGAGACATTCCATAGAAATTTGTTCCATGGAAAACAGCCCCCAGCATCATTCCACATCTAGTTCTTCTGGCTTTATCAGTCAGGTCTTCAGTGAAATGGAAGGCTTGCAAGGGACACGGCCAAAGAAAAAAATGAGCCCCCCATGTATATCCATAGACCCTCCTGAGGAACAGAGGTTGCTACTAAGGAGGTCTTGCACCGCATCCCCTTCCAGTGCAGATGTTTGCTTGAGAAGGCGTGCGCCATCTTGGGACTCCAAGGACTCCGTGGATGCAGGGGACTCCACCCTCCCAGATAGTCTGTCAATAACTCCAACTCCAAAGAAAGACTTGTTGACACTCCCTAGTTTTTCCTTTGATCAACCAGATGTCGACCCTTGAAATGGTTTCTTTTCTGTTACTGGTGCCAAAAGTTTTTTTTTCCCCTCCCTCATGTAATAAATTAAACCTCTCTATTCTAAAACGGCACTGATTTTTTAAAAATCCAAAGTTTAAAAAAGAGCTAGTGGGTAGAAGAATGGTTAAGCTATATCACGCTTACTTAAGCATAAGTTCTGCTTGGGTAAAAGCAATACATTGTTCAGAGTCTATATGTATAGTCTATTTTATTAAATTAATTGAACCTAGTATTGCAGTATGTAGTACATTTTGTGGCTTAAAAACCTGGTTTATTTTCTCTTGTTTTATGTACCTCAGAATATTCCTGAGACTATGTTGGTATTTTTTTTTAATGAATATTTTGACCTTTAAAATTACATATTTAACCCTCCCTCTTTTTTTCTTTATTCTTTCTCTTATTTTCTTTTGCAAAGCACAAGATGTAGCCATTAGTGCATTACAGAGAACATGTGCCCCATAATAGACCATAAATAAGAATTGTTGCAATTATAATGCATTTCACGTTACTGAACCATCCATTATTTTCTGCAGAGATTAGCCATATCTGTTTCCAAATTGGATTTCATTACAGTGCAAAAGAAAAAGGAAATACAGAAATTAAACAAAGAACAGGGTGTAAACAGACAGATTTGCAAAAATGTCCATTACGTTCAGAATTCAACTGCCTTCCACTAATATACAAAGATATATTTTGTTATGGCTTTCCAAAATCAATCTCCAAAATCTTATGGAGCGGGAATATTTAGGATGAGGAACATTCTCTGGCCCCACTGCCCAACTCTGGTAGGTTGGAAGAGAAGGGGGAAAAAATGATACTCCAGCTATTTCCTACCCCTAAAAGTCTTATTTCACTCTCTCTTTTGGTGGAAGAACCTAACTTGAGAGTCAAGAGCAGCTGCTTACAAATCCATCTCAATTGGAACATTTCATGCCCATGTATCCAAGTAAAACAGACACTTCCTTACTTGAGAATTTCAATTCTTAATTGTCATTTGTGTTTATCTTTATGAGGTGCAACCATTCCTCTATGGAAAAAGCTATGCTCCCCTGAAACTCAGTCTCTGTATGACAGATATACAGAATCTAACAACAGGAATACATCCTTTGACTTGGGATACGTAGATAAATGTGTGTGTGCATTCTGTTTATTTCAATGGCACCCACTGCTATGAAAGAAATAGAGAATTGGAAGTGTACACATGAAATGAGTGAATCATATGGATGGAAATCAAATTTGCTACAGATACAGCAGGGGAAATTTCCTACTATTTATTCACATCCCTACAGATATGAGATATGCTAAACATGTCAGGCTACAACTTGAAAGGCACAACATGAACTAGTGAAGGCGTATGTGTATCTTGATCAATGTGTAGTTCAACTGCTCTAGTTCCCACTAGAGAGACTGAGAACACTGTTGTCATTCAGTGTGTCCTGTTGGAGCCTAATAAAGGAGTCCTCTAAGGTAGGGGTCTCCAATCTTGACAACTTTAAGACTTGTGGACTTCAATTCCCAGAATTCTAAGAGAAATCTAAGCGTTGAAGTCCACAAGTCTTAAAGTTGCTAAGGTTGGAGACCCCTGCTCTAAGGTGAATGCTCAGGGTTTTTCAAAATAGCATCACATTCTGCAGTAGGAGAATTATGTGAAGGAACTTTTAAGTTACATTAACTTCTAATCAATCAAATGTAGAGGCAGCCCAGAGTGATTTCATTAATTGGCAATCTAATAATCAGACATCTAGAATGATTACTTCTTCTCCTCTTCCTCCTCATCACCATCTTCATCATCAAACAAATTGTAGAAATTAAATGAGGATTTTTTTCCCCGTACAGAGGGCATCATATAGCCAAAGCAGGCTCGTAGTTGCAAAATTAAATACATTTTTTTTTACTTAAATTGATGCTGATTTGCAATATTCCAATTCCCACATTCTTTTTCTACTAGCCTTGCTTAAGAGAGAGACACGCCAATTGTATTTTAATATTCAAATAATTTATCAAAGAAAAATCCGAGAAAGGTCCAGTTCTTTCTTTTTCCCATTTAAGTCTGGATGTTTTATTTAGCAGATTATAATCCTGAAGGTGAGAGCCTCTAATACAGCAGGGGAAGTTTCCTACTATTTATTCACATCTCTACAGATACGAGATATGCTAAACATGTCAGGCTACTGTGAAAGGCACAACATGAACCAGTGAAGGGGTATTTGTATCCTGATCAATGTGTAGTTCAACTGCTCTAGTTCCCACTAGAGACACTGAGAATACTTAAACAATACAATTGTTTAATTTAAAATATAATCTTATATATGGTTCTGTGGACTTATTACCACATAAACTCACATGCTAGCTTGATTAAGAATGGCTTCCATGCAAGTTAATTCCAGTTGGCATTAACCTCACTTGGCTTTAACCATTAACCATGCCAAATTCTAGACATCTTTTCTCCATTTTAGTGGAGTGCCAGGACTCAATTTTCAGTGCCAGAGCTTAACCTTACAATAGAAGAAGAACAAATAATTAAAAATGCCCCAAGCATTTCCTTTTTTCTAATTCTAAATAAGCAGCAGAAATTCCCCATTGGGGTAAGGCTTTTTAAGTCAAAAGCCTTTTGTCTAGAATGCTATGATTCACAGAATTATTTTCCAAGAAATTAAGCATTGGGGATAACCATCTGACTTCCACAGATGCCACCATGGAAACAGCAGATCTTGCACAATAATAGCATGGTGTTTTGCATTAGGTGCTTTTACAGCATTCTTTTCTTTTTATCTTTCTGCCCTAATACAAAAGATGATCCCAAAATGCTGCTCTTCTATTTATGCAAGTAGTCCTTGACTTACGATCAATTGTTTAATGATCGTTCGAAATTATGATGGTGCTGAAAAAGTGACTCACTATTGGTCCTCGTACTTATGATCACTGCGGTGTCCCCACAAAATTTGGACATTTAGCAACTGGCATGCATTTGTGGACAGTTGTGGCATCCCAGAGATCACCTTGATCCTGCCATTTGAAATCTCCCCAGGGAGCTTCCAATAAGCAAAATCAAACAGGGGAGCTGGAGTTGCTTAATGTCCAGAGCCAAAAGTTTGAAATATGGTGCAACTCACTTAATGACTGCCTCATTTAGCATTGGAAATTCTGGTCCCAAATTGGTCAAGAGTAGAAGACCATCTGTATACCCTTTATCAGATAATTTGAGACAAACTCATTTCTCCAAACCTTCTCAAAAGCTTTTCAACTGAGTTACAAGCACACTTGATCTTCACTTGTTAAAAATCAATCCTTTTACTAGAAAGCAACTCTTACTAGAAGATCTAGTAAAAACTCTGTGAATATTTTACAGTCTCCAGCTAACTTGGCAAATATAAGATGCAGCAGAAAGTTAATTTTTACACATACCTTTGATTTCTCCCCCCCCCCCCCCCCCAAAAAAAAAAAAAAAAAGCATGATTCTTCAGATAAATCAGTATTGTGCATATCCAAGGATCCTCCGATTTGTGCCGGCACAATTTGGGGAGCCTTTTCTGTGTCCAAATGTGAATTTGTCAGTATTGATGTGACCAAATTGCTCTTTTCTATGGATCACATTATCCCTTTATTCATTCTTTAAAATAATAATAGGATAAAATGACCTTGCTTTTCAAGCCACATGAATATTTTTGCTAAAACAATTGACTCCAGCTTAATCTCTCTGTTAAATGTATTTACCATTGCAGTCTTAATAAATGCTTTAAACCCAGAATATCTTTAATTGATATTCTAGGTCAGGTGCTCATATAGACCACATTTTGTTAAATATAGAAACTAAACCAAACATAAATATTGGTTGAAAACAATCCCTAATTATATTTTAAAACCCAGTTTGAATATGAGGATATAATCTTAAACACTGAAATGTGTATCTTTATGATTATATAAGCAACTCACATTGGACACTTTCTTAAAAACACATTCCACATAAATTTTGACAACTGGTAATTGTTTAAATCTCTCTGAAGTATAGGGGCATTGTTTATCAAAGTTTTAATTTTTTTCAAAGTGAAAAAAAAATGTAATATTCCATACCAATAGACTCTTATTTAGTGCCACCCTGCTTGTGGAAAATTATAAACATACAATTTATATCGCTGTCATTATTCCAGTCCATTGAGTAGGAAATGAACTCTAACAAGGTCACCAACTTAAATTAGACTACTCTTCTTGAATCTATAAATCATTTTAATATATAGGCAATTAGTGCGATTCTTACAAATTAGTTCGTTGTGATCTTCTCATGTAAAATGTAGGAAAAAGCACAATATGATGATCTAAATGATATCAGTCCTTTGTTTTTGGTTTAATTACTTGGTTTCTCCATGTTGAAGCCAGCTGCAGGTAATCAACCTTATGTATAGTGAAGTAATTGTGTCCCTTGTTTGTCACTCTCCCTCATGTAACCATGCTCCTCTGAACATCTGCCCATTCATCCATCATGTTTATCCCCAAGGTCTGTATACCTACAGCATCCAGTATGGCTTTCCCAAAATGGAACTCAGATCAATTTGACATGCAAAGACAATAAAGTTAATGAGACAGAGCAATGCAGAAACATCAGGATTAGGCAATATGATCCTGTGGGACAACTCCCCACAGCCAACTTGCCATGGCCAACTTGCAGGACAATTCAATACAAAATATAACACAAATATACAAAACTTAAATTAATTTCAACAAGTGTCACCAATGATAATAAAATATGAAAAATCAATCCAGAAATACAAAAGTTGCAATAATTTAGATGAAAACACGATCACTTGTAATAGAAGTAACTGAATGAAACAATTAATATAGTACTGAATTGTCCCACAATGAGTTGGCTATGGTGAATTGGCTGGGGTGAGCTGTCCTAGACCGCTCTTCTAGACCTTTTGCATAGTCACAAATATCTGAATCAGCTCTTCTGCTAACAGCTTAATTTGCTACAGCAACCAAATGACCCCCTCAAGTATCTATAGTGGTTAAAATGTGCACTAGTTGTCTAGTAATATGAAATCTTTTGTGCCCTACATCTTTAATACCTAATCTCTGGGTAAGGTAAAGTGCAATATATTAGGAAGAAACTAAAATGCAAAATATAGCCTGCACTGAAATGAGAGGA
Organism: Bungarus multicinctus; assembly: GCA_023653725.1. Lineage (NCBI taxonomy): Eukaryota > Metazoa > Chordata > Lepidosauria > Squamata > Elapidae > Bungarus > Bungarus multicinctus. The sequence goes on from CM042834.1 coordinate 120,655,129, forward strand.
ACTATCACAACTCAAATTCAAAAGGATTAAAATTAGTATATTTTCGGTGCTTGGGAGGCATTGTTGGAATGTCAATAAAACTAAGGAATGCTTCATGGAATTATATTCAATAAAGACCAATCAATACATAACTTACTGTAAGCTAATGCATTCAGGAAAATAAAGCATGCATACTTTGTGATACAAATATTTTCTACTTGCCCTTTTGAAAAATCTAATTGAAGTACTACCGTGTGTGCAATAATCTTCATGGAATTTTAAATAACTTTGGGTTGGGCCTTTTTTAAATAGCATTAGACTTTTTTATAAAAAGCAAAACACAATGGTTCTGAAGAGATATACATCGATTCTGTAGAATGGTTCTGTTCATAGTTTTTATATATTTTTTTGTAGAAATCGCTAGAGCAGTGTCTATTCCTGCCAAGCATCTTAGTAATAGTAGTGAACTGAGGTCTTGCCTTTTGATATGAAAACTTAGGAGAAAGATTGGTTCTATGTTAAGGTTTTGATTTGGGTTTTTTTCCTGCTTTCCCAAACGAAAATTAAAATGTATTGCCCAGTTCTAAACACATTTTGTGGAGGTTGGGCAGATGGGTAATTGTTCACAGATGCAATCCTTAAGTCCCCTGCTCTTGATCAGTTATTCCTTTCTTTATGGAAGAGGTTTTTCCAAAGGAAAGTGGCTGAGCCAGGCTGGGGGAGAAAAAAAAAGGCCAGTCGAAAGGGTCTTGCACCCATAGCCCGAATGGAATTCTGGAATTAATATAGCTGTGTATTAGTTTGTCTTTGATCATGATAAGCTGTACTATAAACTTCAGTTTGTCAATGTGATTTAAAAAGTAAGCTACAAACTTAACATACATTTTCTATGATTCAAGTGAGATGTCTGTTCTATGTTGTATAGCTTAAAATAGTTGATCCCAGCTGCATTGTGTAGCTTTATGCACATATTAATACATATATGCTAAATTAAGAACAAGGACGACAAGTAGGAAAAAGGCTCTACAGATGAGACTGGTTTAAGGTCTGAACTCTGCTAATATTAATAAATTGGTATATTGGAAAGCTTGATTACAGGGGGAAAAAGCAGCTAAATGAGTAATCTTGAAAGAGATATTACAGCTTTTATTATTGTTATTGAAAGGAATATTTTGTTATGTTAACAGCTTTGGTAATAGGCTAATTTATGAATGTTTAAGACATTGACTTTTGGATTTAAAAGTCCATTTTTAATTAAATAAAATATTAAATAAATCAACAGCCCTACTGAGATGTAATGTATGCTACAAATAAGTAGGCTAACTCAATGTTGTAATCATTATAGAAGAAAAAAATCTTATGTGATTTGCTCATCATTTACAGGAATATGATATATATTTTGTTCATTAAAACTTTGGTGCATCTGAGTGTGTTTAGAACTGGATTTCTCTCTAGCTCTCTCTAATGCTGCAGCTCTACATTATTTTTTTAAATGTATTAATCAAAACGTTTACTTCTGTTCCTAATCCCCCATGGCAAGGTCTATCCAGTTTGTTTCAAAGCACACCGGCACTTTAATATTATGGACTTAGTGTCTGCTGGTAAGAAGAGACAATTCTGTTTTTGCCAGGTTATAGTAATTTATGAGGGTAAAGATTTGCTACCACATCAAAGGGAAAAAAAGACAATGTAAATTCCATATTTGCAAACATTGCACATAGTATTTCTATAACTTTTAGAGAGATTACAGGTTATTTAAACTGTAGATAATTTGGAAGAAGAAAAACAATAAATACTTTTTTTGGCTTCTGTAGAATGTACTCAACTGAAAAAGAAAAGAAGTTTTATGGGCTAACAATGCCCCCTTCTTCCCTTCTGAGCCCCCTGACTATAATAACCCATGTAGAATCTTTCACAAAAATTACTAGAGTAGCCACAGTACCAATGTCCATAAACAATCTAGTAACTATTTTAGAACTTTGTATTTAATAATCAACATATTGTTATATCAGGTATAGAGGCTGAAAACTGGATATGTGGTCAGGGCAACAAAAGGTGAAATGAATGGGGAGTATTGGATTAAAATGTCTTTTTTTAATGAGTGTAAATCTTTACAAATGACAAAGACAAATGTGTACTATTAAAAGATTTTGAAAGTAAAAGATATGCAGCGTCATTATTTTATTCCTAACATTTCTGTTTATTTAACTATATCTTCAACAGAACAGATATCAGTTTATTTATTAAAGGTTTCCTTAATAACATTGGGAATATAATTCTGCAAAATTTCCAGCCTCCAGGGCTATTAGCTATAGTTGGCATAAATTATTAGGGATATTTCCTAAATATTGGGCTTGATTTATATCATTCTACAAATTATAAATAATGTATGGGAACATAGGCATTCACTTCCCAAACCTTCAACTCAGAAAGATTTGCATACAACTCAAAAGAAATTCTCATTATATGTAGGAATGTATCAAGTATTCAATGCATAAACTACTCTAGATAAACAAAACAGTTTAATTACTGTCATCCCCACTAAGAAATTATACTAGGGTATTAAGTAGAGAGAAAGTCTTCGCTTCCTCATACTTGATTGTCCAATTTAGTTTGATGTCTAGTAATGAAAATGGCTCCATCGGGGATTTTTGAATTATCTATGCTTCCTTCTACCTTTCCTCGTTGTCTTAAGACACTGATGGGAAAACCTGTTTGCTTCCAGATATTGTTGAACAGCCACTCCCATCATCCTTTAGTAGACTGGTTTGGGCTGCTGGTAGTTGCAAAATATGGAGAGCTACCAGTTTCTTAGACTTGAGCTGAGTAGAGTAACTGAATCGCTGGAGAGAAGGTAGTAGCAATGATTGGCCATAGGTTCAAATCAAGCTGAATCCTGTTTGCTCTACCCCAGGGCAGTTGGCAAACAGGGTTATGCTCTTCGTTCTTGTTTTTAAGCAAAATCATGCATCATTGGTAATGCAGCAAGAAAGCACATCTCAAAATGGTTACCTGTTCAGCATAGGTATTCTATAAATTTACTATTCTGTAAAAGTGAATATGATTTAATAACAATAGCACTTATATACCACTTCACAGGGTTTTGCAGCCCTCTCTTAGGTGGTTTACAGAGTCAGCCTATTGTCCCCAACAATCTGGGTCCTCATTTTACCCATCTTGGAAGGATGGAAGGCTGAGTCAACCTTCAGCCGGTGAGAATTGAACTGCCAACTGCTGGCAGTCAGCAATCAGCAGAAGTAGCCTGTAGTACAGCATTCTAACCACTGCGCCACCAGGCTCTTAAGTATTGTTTGCTCTTACTTTTTTACTGGGGGAGGGGAGAGATCACTGTTAACTGTGTTTATCCAAATGAAAAAACTTCTTTTCCAAATAATTTTTTGTTAAAATAGAAAATTTCCACAACAGCAGCATTTTCCACTCTGAAAGGAACCTGCAATTGATTGCATTCCTGCTGACCTCAAAACTTAGAAAAGACTCAGAAAATGCTGAGTCAATAGAGCTTGTCTTTCCCAACAACTAATTGGAGCATGCAAAGAAAAGCCTTCCTCAACTACTAGTTGTGGAGTTTTTAAAAAAAATCATTTCGCTTCACTCTACACAAGAATGAAATAAATTGTTAGGTCCTCTGTTGTTTGTAATTTTCAGCACATGTACTCAGTGCTCTGCAAAACAATCTGAGAGACTGCTGTGAAGGGGGAGCTGTTTGATGAGAGGTCAGTTAAACATATAAAGTAATGCACTGAAATAATCTAATGACACCATGCCAGCCTTGCTACTATTCCTTACACTTAAAACCTCCTGTGAGCTAAGAAAATGAAAGAATACCATGCTAGCAATTCAATAGCCAGGTGCTTCTCATAGCAGCTTCAATTGTGGTTGCATGTTGAGGTGGTGGTTCAGTTGGAACTGGAGAAGATGATCTATAAAAATATAGAAAGAGAAGTTCTAAAAACAATATATTTAGGGATGGGGCCGGAGAGAGTAACGGCTGGCTTAGCCAAGAACCAGGAAATGGGATGAACTATGGGAAATTGCCCAACAAGTTCTGCAGACCCACAGTGATTCAAAGGAAAATAACAGCTTTAATGTGGTTTCAACCAAACCAGATCAGAGTCAGAAAACAGATGAAATTATGTAATTAATCAAGTTTAAGTGCCAAACATTAGTGTGAAAGATTCTTGGATTTGTTGACAGTATGATAGTGACAAACAGAGGGTTGTTTTGTTTTGTTTTTGTCTTTTGTTTTTCAGGTGGAGGCCTATCTGAAATTCATGAATAATTTGCTTTGGAGCAAAGAAAATGTTCCCCACAGCCATAGCAAACTGAATGAACAATGTAGTATAACTGCATTATGCTACTCTCCAGGGTAGAATGAATGAATCTTTACCCATTCCTTAATTTGATAGAAATTGTACACCACTTCAGTCAGAACAACTCCAGCTGGGTACATGAACAATCCAATAAATGAATATCACCATATATAAAAATATTCAATATCATTATAAAAGAAAAACAAACACAAACAATAACCAAAAAAAAGGTATACCAATAACAACCTAGGCAGTGGTGGGATTCAAAAAAATTTTCTACCGGTTCTGTGGGTAAGGCTTGGTGGGTGTGGCAGGGGAAGGATACTGTAAAATCTCCATTCAGAAGTGGGATTTGCCAGTTCTCCGAACTACTCAGAATTTCCACTACCGGTTCTCCAGAAATAGTCAGAACTTGCTGAATACCACCTCCCTAACTCCGTGAAATAAAACTCTTTTGAGGTTGTCCTGAATTAGCTTGAAGCTAATTGTGCCTCCAGGTTGAATGTTTTCCATAAACTAGGATAGACCACTAAGAAGGCCCATTTCCTGATCTATGTCCCCATGACCTCATGACCGGAGAGAGGAAACCTGAAACAAGTCCTTCTTTGATGCTGGTGGATGGAATCAGTCTTGGAAAGAGGCTCCTTAATATCCTGGCCCTATCTGCTAAATAGCTCTGTCTGATGGGACATGTGTCAGGGAGTGCCTTGACAAGCCTGATTCCACCCACCAGCCTCTATGATACAAACAAAGAAGGGCTTGCTTCAGGTTTCCTCTCTCTTGCCAAGAGAGTTCCATCCAACAGAACCAGATGGTGAGCCTTTTCTACTGTAGTGCCTATCCTCTGGAACATACTCCTTACCCATGAGGGGAGGTGAGCCCCAAGTCTACTAACTTTAAAATCTGTTAAAGCATGATTTTTGCAGCGGAGTTGGGGACTTCATGGAAATAAGAAGTGCATGAGATGATTATATTGTGAGTAGGATTTTGATCTGTTTCATTTGAGCTCGTTTCTTTGCATTCTGACCTGCTTCCAGAGTACATACAGTATATCATGTAGTTATTCCCAGGTTTGCAGTATAGAGGTGCAGAAGATGAATGATATATAAGTGCATTAAATACTTTCGATTTCTTGGGCCCTTGACTCACTTTTGAGATCTGTTAGATCAGTAGCCCCCAACCTTTGGGACACCAGGGATCAGTTCCATGGAGAGAGGTTTTTCCATGGACCGGAGAGGGGTGTGGTTTCACATGCTACCCGCATCCTGCAAATGGGGCTTCACTTGTTTGTGTGGCTTGGTTTCTGGTATGCCGGATTGCGGGTTTGGGACCCCCGTGTTAGATTATTTACATTTATTCATTTAGCACAAAAATTGTTCTATAATTACCAAGAAAGTGCGCCACAATAATGTTGCATTATAACCCTAATGTAGTAATGTGCTTCCACATAATGAAAATACTTTATGCAATCTTTATTCAAATAAATCCAGTTCAGCAAATTTTTGTAGTCTGTTCCTTTGTTATTTACTGTTCGGCATTGCTAAGGCAATTTCTAGGACTGGTAGTTCCCGATTCACAACGTTTTTACAAGCTCATATAATAATTTATACTTTTTTTTTTACAATAAGACCAAATACATTATAATGAATGAAGGAGAATTTACGTGTCCCAGGATAATGTTGCAGGATCCAACTTGGGTCGGTAAAAGGGACCAAAGGTTTTGTCTTCCAAATTTTTGGACTCATACTGGAGCCCATCTTACTACGTATATGTATTACACTATAATACATTGTAGTATATTTTGCACTATAGATATTTGATTATTACCTTAATGGAATGATTCTACTGAAAAGTTCTCCCAACTTTCTTCCCAAGTCCTTTAAACCTGTGGAAGTCATGGATTTGGGGTCAATACTAGGTAAATTCTACTCCATCCCTGACTCAAAAGGCCTGCTATTCTGAACCCAGAATGATGTGGCCAATGCTAGCTTCTATGAACCATTGGAAATGTCCTGGATATATTGTTTGTGATGTCAATAAGCCCAATTTATACCCATAATCAAATGAAGTAAAGGAGGGCAACACAGTATCAAATATATCATTCTTTGATGTCACCTAATCATGGACTAAGAAAGCACTGGGATATCTTGTTGAAGTCAATGGCTTAATAACTACAAATTTTCAAGAGGTCAATTTATTATTACCTCTCAACACTTTCTGAAGATTACGTCCCAATAATTTAGTATGGAAGGAATAAAGCCAAAGAAAAGGAAACATCATCATGTAATTATTTATACAACTAATTTATCTAGGCTTTGTCAAATACAGAGAGCATAACTATGGAGGCCATCTGGGCTGCTTTTGCCATTGGATATTTCCTTTTGTAGATTAGGAGCTACAACAGATTAACAGCAGGTTATTTTGCTCACTGAAAGTAGCTCTCTCCTATTTAGAAGGCCCAGTTGCTTTCTCAAAGCCTCTGTGGAAATGTCTCTTGTCACGTCTCCCTGGTGTAAAATTTGGCAAGCTAGTAGCCTCAGCAAGGCATTTTTGTTTCACTCCTGCCTTTCTAACATTCAAATACAGATGATATATGGCTCTGGGCTGGCCATACATCTTGATAAAGCCTCAAGACAATAGTAAGTGAGAACAACTCTTCCTAGTTTTATGCAGAAAAAATTGCATCTCCTACCCACAGTCATCAGCAAAAACACATGGATCGCACACAAAGAGGACATTGTTGTGGTCCTGTCTTTCTTGCACGTCTCCTGCCCCCTTCATGCAGTCTCTGAACACTGCTGCTGTGTAATTAGACACTGCCTGCTTCAAAGTGGGCAAGCAACTGCCTGTCAGCATCCCAGTCTGCATGCAATCCTTGTAAATAGCTGTAGACAATGGTGAGCACATCTTGGTCAAAGGGATGGCCCCTTCATGCATAGGCTGAGTGCCACAATCGTATGAAATAAGCCTTCAAAAAAGGAGAAGCTTGATTCACTATTATCTTCTGCCTCTTTACACAGTGTGTTGCCTAAGGGTTCTCTTCACCATCCCTCGGTCCTATTGAAGTACATGGTGGTACACTTACACAGTGTGACAGCACGAACTGAGCAATCCCATGGGACCTTCCCACCCTCAGTTTCATTAGCCACAGGCCAAAATGTTGCAATAATATATATCCATGTCTCCTTTCCCTCTGAGAATATAGGCTGCACTGCTGCCATCCAGAGGCTTTCATTTTACAGTAGTAAAAATGGGAAAAGGATTCATTTCAGGGGAAGTGATAAAACCAACTACTACCGTTCCGTTCGTACGGATAGAGTACAGATAATTTACATCACTTAGTTCTGTGAGTTGCCAGTACAAATCCTGCATCCCTGTTTCCTTTCACTGTATCAGTGAATACAGTGTTTCTGCGCATTCCTGGCTCAGTTTTAGAAGTTGGAATGCTGACTTGCTTGCAGTCCCAAATGGATGCAATCCTATTCCTGCCTCTTCCTCCAAGTGAATGTGATTTGTACCATTTGTAGTGTTGTGTCTTTTGTACGAGTTTGACCCAGAATAAAAGGATATTGCCTTGTTCATTTTGCATACCCACCCTTCCAGAGCAATCACCCGGATTTGTAGAGGGGGGATCACCGAAGAGGGGCACAGAAATTAAAAGATGAGAAAATGGATATTTGATCTTTCCATCCAGTTATTCTTTTTTTCCTGGCTATGATGGGTCAGCTGAGGGAGCATTGATTGGCTCAGGACAGTCAGTAGCGAAGGCAAGTCAATTTCAAATTGTTTCTTGAGGAATTGAAAAGTGAAAATGATGGGGGTAGTGCAGGAGCATCAAAGTAAACAGATGGGAATTTTGGTAAAATAAACAAACATATCATATTTAGGACTAATATTGCAGATAAAGTAAAAGTGTCTCCTCTTGCGACATCCAAAGGAGAAGATACACATTAGCACATGAATAGTGAAATATCTTCATACAATGCACTAGCTCTTTCTCCCTTCTCTGATCAGAACAAGGATATTTTTCTAGCATCCCTTGTAAAATCTAAGAGGTAGCAAGGGCTCTACTTGATAAACCATGTTAGGATTGTTAGAAAATCCAAAGTCCAATTCATGGCTTCTGAAAAACGCCCTCCCCCTTATTTCCACATCCAACTTGCTTACAAAGTTAATACAGTACATTGCCATATCTGGGGGGAGGGTTTAAAAAGAAGGGAGGTTATTCCCCCTCACTCACTCCATTCATGTAATTAATTGACAAGATGCAGTAATTGTTCATTTATAGAGAGCAAAATGTTTCTTGCCCTCTTTTATCTTGCCCGTCGGTCCTTTTCAGATTCACCTCCAGCCCATCTCTGGCGCCATCTGCTGGCTAATCACAGCTCTTTGGGTAAGGTGGCATGCTACAGAAGTGCAAAAATAGGGGTTGTACTATTCTAATTGCAATCTTGTTGATCAGTGAGATGAATGTAATTAGTGCTTGCACATAAGCACAGCCTTTCAGTTGGCATCTCCTTCCTGTTGCCTGAAACAGGCTGCCACACAAATGCATTGCAATACGTTCACTCTTAGCTTGCTAGAAAACCTATCTAGAATCCTCTCCATTTGGGATACAATTCATATCTCATTTGTTCACGTGTTTAAAACCGATGCCTCTTCAGGGTTCACTTTGTGCTTTGCATGGAGACTGTATTTGCACAGGACTTCTTAATGCCCAGATAATCCAAGCCTTTCACGGGACAGGAGCATGAGAAGCAGACCAATGTCTAGCTGAATTGGAGGGGATCCAGATAACTAATGTAATGACTTAGAAGCTTTCTGCTATTAATCCCAGACAATGTAAACTATAGGTGACAAGTGGGGTGGGAAATATACTTTAAGAATTGCAAGATTGATCGGCCTGGCAAGATAGTCCAGACAGAAAGCTTGCCCAGATTATCTAATTCTACTTCCTTTGTAAGTTTACTTTGATAGAATCTTGCAATCCTGAAAGTACATTCCCCCCATCCATTGTCTTTACAGCCCAGAAATTAGGGAGGGTTCCTTCTTGGACATTTGCCATGGTCCTATTCTTTTTGCAAGCTAAGCAGCCTAACTTCCTCAGACTGTGGCTCTCCCCCCGTCTCCCAAAGCCATTCCCGCATACCATTATTATTCCAGAAGTGGACTGTCATTGCCTGCCTCCTAGAGCTAAGAGGGAGTGACTGGCCCAAAGTCACCTACCTGATTTTGTACCTAAAGTGGGATTACAACTCACAGTCTCCATCAGGTCTCTACCCTGATGCTTTAACCACTTCACCAAACTGCTGTATACTTTAGTGAGACATAACAACTCAGTAGCACATATTTTCTCTCCACTGCTGAGACTGTAGTGTTGGGAAGATGTAGGCTTGGGAAGATGTAGGCTTGAAAACTGTTAGCATACTAACTTCACCGTGTCTCATAAATACATGCTCCCTTAAGGATTCACCAACAAAGTTAATGCTGACATTGCCATTATAGTATAGATCAGCTGCCCCATATCACAGAGTTTATATCCATTAATTAGCTTTTCAGGCAACTTCCTAGATCAAGGGGGTCAAACTCCAGCCTGTGGAGCGCTTAGATCTGGCCTGTGGGGCCGCCCTGGAAATAGCGAAGGACCAAATTAATATATGACTGAGTTTGATCAATAACGTAATTTTTTACAACTGTAAACAAAACTTACTACTTTCATTCCAAGCTACCATACTTAAAAAGAATGCTAAAAACAATCTAAAAGGGAAAAACCCTCAGATATTATAAAAACAAAGTAAAAGTCCAAAAGAAAGCAAAAACAAAAGCACAAAAAGGGGGGGAAATGCATTAATATCAGACCATTTTTCTGCAGGACTCTAAATTTCACTACCATAACTATATCATTTTTCTAACTCAGAAACTGGGCCTTGACCATTCAGAATCATATTGTCCTCTCCAAGTTGGCTACTTCCAAGACTTGTAGCTGACAGATTTCATACAACAATCATTTAGACTGGGGTAGATTTATTTCTTTCCAGAAATGTGTAAACATCTTTTTTTTTTTTTTTGCAGTAACCCAAGCACAATACAAATTCTTCAGAAATAAATATGTTCCATATGCATGTGTTTTTTAATATGATTCAGCAAGTTATTGACATCTTTAAACTTCAACTTCCTCCCAAAGACCTCGGGCTTGTGTATTGGGTTCTTTTTAATTTTGTGTGTCAGGCTTGGCAGCCGTTTTTTGTTTGAATTTGGTGCTGGCTTTCTGCTATATTTGAATGGTTTTTTTCCTCATCCGCTCAAGCCTGAGGATGGCAGATGAGATTCTGCTGAAATGTCGCTATAATAAAAGTACAAATATTATGTGGGAAAATACCTGAAGAAACCTAAATACCATAAATATAAATACCCGTGAAAACATAAGAAAACACATATATATGTGTGTGTGTTTGTTTTTGTAGATTTTCATGGGTACAGGTACGCAGGTCTTGGTGTGTTTGGGTCTTTTCCCATGTAAGATTGAGACTATCTTGGCAACGTTTCGATGAGATCTCACTCGCCATCTTCAGGCTGGTGCTTTCGGCTTTGTGCTTGTGCGAGCAAAGTGTGATCTGAGCCGTGATTGTGCGAACAAAGCGTGATCAAAGCTAAAATAAAATAAAATAAAACTAAACTAAACATACATTTTTAAATAAAACTAAACATACAAAGATGCACAATAAAATTTTGGAATTCACTCTCATGAGATGCAATGCTGGCTACCAGCTTGGCTGGCTTCAAAATTGAGTCAGATCAATTCATGGAAGTTATGAGGATGAACTGCTATTGGTCGTGATGGCGGTGAGACTGCCTCTGAAGACCATCTGCTGGGAGCCTAGCTGGCTACTAACTGCTGGACAAGATAGGCAAGGGCCCCAATTCAGTAAAACTTGCTTATGCTCTTACGTTAAAATCATTTTTAAAAAAAACAACCTGCTACTGAGCCCTTCCAATTTTCCAACCAGGAAAGCACTGTCCTTTCTGTGGATGAGTCTTACTGAATAAATAGATATTTTCTGAACAACAAAATATGGTTTACAAAGTTGAAGTATCAACATGCCCATATACCATATGTAGGGACATCAGTAAATTTTACAATAAAAGTGTCTGTGTTGCATATTCCCAAGTTTGGTACCCTGCAACAATTATTATTACTAATTGTGTTCCAGCAGTGTGGTGGTTATAATATTTTCATAACATTTATCTGGGAACTAAAGGAAAGAGGGGAAGAGAGGGGAGAGGGGAAGGGAGGGGAGAAGAAGGGAGGAAAGGAAAGGAGGGGAGGGGAGGGGAGGGGAGGGGAAAGGAAAGGAAAGGAAAGGAAAGGAAAGGAAAGGAAAGGAAAGGAAAGGAAAGGAAAGGAAAGGAAAGGAAAGGAAAGGAAAGGAAGCTTCAGCATTTCACTGGTTTTGTTGGGTCCTTGGTGTTCTCTGGATTTGGTTGTTTCCTTGCAGATGCTACATTACTAAATTAGATAACGTCATCAAAGCTAGTAGGGAGTTGAGTTTGCTCTCATTTTCTATCCTACTGGCTTGCCCTATTGGCATTGGTGGAAGTGATCTTGGTTCCTTGATTAGGCTCTTGTTTTCTTTTAGACTGAATTGGTGGCTCCTTGATTGGGGCATTGTTTACCTCTTGATTGCTGATCTAATATTAATATTGGTGTTAATTGTTGCTCATCTGGATGGTAATTGCTGGTGAAGAGGTGTTTTGGTCTTTTTGTTTGAATACCTCTTTTGAATGGCATATAGATGTGGTTTAGCTCTATATGCCTGTTGATAGCTGTTCCAGACTTTTTAGGGGTTCTGGATGTGGCTTGGTTAAGGATCTTCACAATTTCCCAGTCAAACTATGGTTAAGTCAGTTCATGTATTGTGAAATTAAGGAGTTTTCATGATGGTGTTCAGGGATGCACTCTGCTAATTTTCTGCCTATTTCACTGGTTCACCAATGGACTTACGTATTGGGGAAAAAAAGCCCAGTGTAAAAGGGAGTAGCCCAGGAAAATAAAGAAAAGAGTGCTACTAGGATCCAGCAATGCTCTAATAACTCAAGAAAAAGTTCTAACCATGATGCTACTTGAATACTACTGCTAATAGTAACTGCAGAAGAAGTAAACTACTGAGATTTACGGAGCAAATCTAGGGAAATGCAATAAAGGATTTTTTTTTACTTGCACTGCAACAATGGTGGCAAGGGAGTCAGGTGAGGAGTAGCAAATGAATGTGCAAATTCACCTAGAAGAGCATAAAAGTGCAGCAAGCAAACCAAACTTAATGATCATCATCCTTGTCTCCTTGTAAATTTTTCAGTTTTATATATACACTTTTATAGGTCAACATTTTATTCTACACTGATGAGTCCCTTTCCACAGTTCAAAAATATGAAAAATAAACAAATTGCACCTTGAGTTGCCATGAGCCAGAAAACTCTCATCCTGGAGCAGGAAAATATGGCTAGCGTGGCCATGTTTGCAATAGGCTGAGGACAAGTAGAGAACGATGTTGCACATACAGTATTTTCATGGCGGGAATGTTCTTGAGATTCACAAACTTGGCAGTGTGGAAATGTTCGTACAGCTGGAGTTTCCTTCAAAAAGTAATCTCCTTGCTAAGTAATGGCTTTGCAAAAAAGAAGGGGGGAGTCAGAGGCCTCAGGCGGGATCCCTCCTAACAATTTATAGCATCTTCTACAGTCATACAACTATCATTACGCTGACATATAATAATAATGAGAACAGGTTTTATATTGCTCCAGTGATAGATGGATAACATTAAGAGATGCTGTAAGACGCTGGTGGGGAAATGTCTTCCCTTCCAAAACAGCTGACCTGATCAGAGACTCTTTGTCTAAAGAGGCCTCTTCACACGCATGTTAAAGACAAGACCCCTGTCTGTAGATTTTTACATCCAGACGTTGATACTTGAGCATTTGAATCCACAGTTTCTCTTCAGCCCTTAAATATGGGCTTCCAGCAGCCATCAATGCTTCTCGACAGCACACTTTTAGCAAAATGACGAAAGCCTGTGTAGAAAATAGGCATTTCCATTTGTTAATCATAATTGGATTTACTACTTCATTCCCATTAAAGTTTTAAATGAAGGCCAATTTAAAAGGAACATTGACAAAAGTCTCATTGTTCATGATGCTTTGCTTTTTAATGCACATTAATGCATGACTCTGGCTGTTTTCAGGTCCTCGGAAAATCAACCTGACATGCTCATTACGAGCAAGCTGTAAAACAGTGAAAATCTGCCCAATTTGTCTTTTGATGTGCCACTAAGTTTGGCACGCATAAACATAACTGTCTCTCCACTCTGAGGATGTTTTAAAATAATGAAGCACGTTTTCTTTGAGGGCGGAAAAATAGGGAATCTCATAAATGCAAACATAAGGTTTCCAATCCACCCCCAAGTCTTCTGGCATGCTTCCCCTTGAAAAGATTGAAAATTGTGCTGGATTATAAATCTTTTTTTTTTCTTTACTGACAAATCTATCTTTCTTTCTGCTACCTTGGCCCTTGGCAACATATCTCAATGTCTGCGGAACAAATGATTTGCTGCAAAGATAAACTAGGCCAATTAGAACCAAATGTAGCTTTTCCTACATAGAATACAGGTCCAGGAACAGAGCTACAGATGTGCTGTGGAGTAGTGATGTATATTCTCCTTCTATAGTTCAAAACCGACCCTTCAGAGATCAGGAAACATCTGCTAGTTCAACAGAGAAATGACCAAAAGAACTGGTGCAGCTCACTCTGGCCTTATAAATCATCCAGCTCTCGCAATTAAGATTTCCTGTTTCTCAGACCAATTTTGCTTTTGGGAATCACATTGCCAATATTAAATAGTAAAGCAACTTAGTTTACATACTTGGAGTATGTGTGTGTGTGCGTGTGTGTGTGTGTGAGAGAGAGAGAGAGAGAGAGAGACTGAGACAGAGACAGAGACAGAGAGAGGCAAAGAGATAGTTTAGTTTACTTTTATCGTCACTGCACCTCGTACAATGAAATCAAACACCATCTTCAGTGCACATCATGACTATGACCATGAAAATAAACACAAACACACATCCTTTACCCTTCACACGTTGAACCGGAAACCCCCGACACCCCACCAACAGTGCACTATACAGCAGAATTCAAAAGAGCTACTGCCCTGGGATAGAAGCTATTTTTCAGCCTATTTGTCCTTGTTTTTATTATTCTGTACTGTCTGCCAGATGGTAATAGTTCAAAAAAGGGTGCCCGGGATGAGATGGATCTTTGAGAATGTTTTGAACTTTCTTAAGGCAGCTCTTCCAGGCAGAGGAGAGAGCAACCAGTGATCTTCTGAGGAATGATGTTAACCCTCTGCAGTGCTTTCCTATCTGCCACAGTGCAATTGGCAAACCATACAGAGGTGCAGTATGTTAATCTTTGTGCCAAAGTAAAACATAAATCCTTTATGTGCTCATATCATAATATACATTTTCTGGGCTGATTAAAATAGCACCCTTCCCTTCACTGCCTAGACAAGCGATAAAGCTAATGGGAAAAGGATGCAATTCTGCTGAAGAAGATGCTGATCGCTAGAGGGCCACACAGTAAATGAGCTAAAGGGAGGCTTTTGATGGAATCATACTTCTGCTTTCCTAAATCTACCTAAGTAGATGATGCTTCCACTGACTCCCTCAGCCCTTTATTTAAATGTTCTGACCGTCAAATGCTCTGATATTCGAATTTGTTGGGAATCTAAGTCCCTTTTGTGCTTAATAAAATGAGCAAAATCCGGCCCTTTTGGATGCATACAAGCAAATTAAATTATGTAACACAACAGTTCCAGATCAATTTTACTGTGTTATTGCCAAAGTCTATGTACACTGTAATTTGCAAGCATTCAGAGGGTAGGAGTAGAATACATTTTGTTAACTAACTCCATACATTGTATAATACAATAAAAAAATCCCCCTGGAGCTGCAGTAGAAGAATGAAGGGTTTTAAAAGGGGGCCGTCTGATTAGTTAGTGTGTTTTCAATTGCTTTGTGCCGCCATAATGTAGTTTTTTTTTAAAAAAGATTTTCTACATTATACTGGGAAGTGTTAGTACTACCTAAATCAGAAATGACGTGAAGATACATCATTATTATAATGAACAGTCTGTGTGTTTTAAGGTGAATATCATGGCATTTGTTTTGGACCTAGTTCTTTAAGCTATTCTCCCACAGTAATCTGCTCTAGAAAAAAAAGATTATCTGCTTTAGAAAAAAAAGATTTGTTGGACAATTCTGCTGTCCAACAAATCTAGAGGTCACTACCGTAGATTGAGGAAAGCAACCTAGAGCAAACAGATATACCTGAAACCATCGTCTGCACACAATTCAGTTCCATGTCAGACTTCTTCCAATTGGATCTTTTCGTGTGCAGGGATCAGTATAGTGATAAATATTGACATCAGAACTGGAGATACTTTCTTTAGACAACAAGACTAGGAACAGAGGACTGGATCTCTAAGGATGCTCCATAACACTCTGGATCCTACAGCTTTAACAAATTATTTTGATTCTGTTCTTCTGCTCTCTCTGTTGATCAGCCAGGTAAGTCTACATCTGTATGCATATTGTATTGTTTAAGAATGATTTGCATTTCTCAGGAATCCCATTCCATTTACTTACAAAGTTTTACATCCCTCCTTTTCTCCAGAAGCTCAAAGCAACATAAATAGAACTTCAAAATACTGTAACTTTGCTGTTTTGAAATTTGCCTTTCACCCTCTTTCTTCCTCTTTTTTTCACAGCACCATGGAAATAATATTTTTCTATTTATAAAAAGTACAGAGATAAGCAATTCAGATATTTTGGTCGAGATGAAACTGGCCAATACCCAGTGCCCCTCCAGTACATAAGACCTGCCCATGTTGCCAATAAGTTTACAAGGGCAAATCAAGGTGCTGGATTGATCTATAAAGCCCAGTGTAGCTGAGCACTAAGATACCTTCAGGATCAGGTCCTCCAACCAGAACATGTCCATCATCATTGAAAATACTCTTAATAATTGTAGGCATCTTAGATAGATGATGGACAAGGAGATGGTGCTCTTTTTTCATACAGCACTGATGTTGTGGAATAACTCCTCTCTCCTTCCCCCCCACCCGAAATAGATATTGCTTTTGTCCTTCGCAGTGATGGCCACCCAGACAGCAATTAGAACATCATATTACTGCCATGGTATTAAATGTTAGTTTGTATCATTATATCATTATTATAATACAACATGTTCATCTATGATGGCTGGGTTTGGGATCATGTGATCATTGTTGCTGCAGCGTTTTGCATTTGCTTCAAAGTTTATATTTATTGGATGTTTACTTTTTCTCCATCGTGGATGTTTTGACTACTGTCATTGTAAAAAGATTTAAAAACAATCCATCTGAAGTTATGTTGTAACTTTATCATCACTTCGCACAGTCACTTCCGCCCTCGTTATCTCCCGCTTGGATTATTGCAACGCTCTCTACATGGGGCTCCCCTTGAAGAGTCTCCGGAGGTTGCAGTTAGTCCAGAATGCAGCCGCGCGGGTGATCGTGGGCGCCCCTCGAGGCGCCCACGTAACACCACTTCTCCGCAGGCTGCACTGGCTTCCTGTGGCCTACCGGATTCGATTCAAGGTGGTACTGATGGTATTTAAAGCGCTCCATGGCTCGGGACCTGGGTACTTACGGGACCGCCTGCTGCCATCAACAACCTCCCGCCGCCCAGTACGCTCCCACAGGGTGGCCCTACTTGGGGTACCGCCGCCTGACTGTTGTCGGCTGGCGGCCCCGAGAGTTCGGGCTTTCTCTGTGGGAGCTCCCTCCCTATGGAATGATCTCCCCCCGGAGATACGGGCTATGACGGATATTCTGACCTTCCGGCGTGCAGTGAAAACCCTGCTTTTCGAACAGGCCGGCCTGGCCCAGTAACTATGTTTTCTAGTTTTAACATTAATTCTTAATTGGGGTTTTATTAGTTTTAATTTTTAATTTTTAACTTAAAATTGACAGCCGGATTAAATTATTTAATTTATTTTTAATAGTATTTATTCTGTATTTAGTGTATGTTTTTTAGTAGGCTGTACACCGCCCCGAGTCCCTTTTTGGGAGAGGGAGCGGTATAAAAGTATGATTAAATAAATAAATAAATAAATAAATCATCATCTGTGTTCAGCAAATCTTGCCGAAATTCAGAAATTCTTGCATAATCCCACAAGTTTTAGCAGCTGTCTTTCTTAAAAGCACTTCATAGCAGGCATCTTCTTTTCCTTTGGTAATGGTAGGGAAATTTTGGAGTCCAGGTATAGCAATTGCAAAAGGTGATGGCTCTTTATTGCATCTTCCAATCGCCTGTCAACTTCAAAAAATTTAACAGAGGTTTTTCCTGGTAGTGTGGAAGAATCCCGAGGACTTCAAGAGATATGTAAAACAATTCCCTCTCTTTCTAGCACCGGTCTGATTGTTGTTCTCCAGAGATGCTAATCTGCACATTAATCAGAACTCTTTCTCTCCTCATGAGAACTATTAAAAGATTAATTATAAATAATCGGTCTTTTCTTTGTTACCAAATACAAGAATATAGATATTATGATAGGAGAAAGGAATTATGACTTTCCTTTTTTCCCAAGGCATTCAAGAGATGCATGAATTATCTGAGCTGTTCCTGGTTACAATATAAGGTACATTCTGGAAAGGAAACAAAACAGAATATGTCGGGAGAGAAACCCAAGTAGGATGTCCAAAGTCATATCCCAACATAATTTGGAGGTCTTGGCCTCAAAATGCTGTGGCATGGTGCCAAATTTGTTTATAATAAGTTCATCTTTATCCACGATTTAATAGTGGACAAAGCAGTAGAGCTACCAAAACCTCGCTATCTTCTACTACTACATTGCTGTGCTCTGATCATGCCCTGATCTAGTTGGGAATAAGAGCTGCTCATAACATCTGCAGTATGGTAGGACTGATTACTTGGAATCATTAAACCCCCAATGCACAAACTCTATAAGCATGACTGGAACAATGTATTTGCCTGCTATCTGGACATCTTTTGGGGCCTGTAAGCTCTGAGGAAGTGGATAATATGTTGTCTAGACTATTTCTGCCACGTATGGGTTGGATCTCTATTTATCCTGGCTGATGTGAGGAATGGGTGAAGGAATGACCAGATAGATCCATGAAATTGTCAATAGCTCTTTTTGTTGTTATTCTTGTACGTTTTTTTTTTTAAAAAACATACGTCAATATCATTTCATGGACAGTGTAGAGTCTGAGTATCATTTGTTTTGGTACAAAAATAGTATTGATACAGATAAAAACCAATCAAACCTACATAATCTAATGTTATTATACATATCAGTATTAACACATACTCCTTTTTTCAATATTCAATATTCACTACATCCTTCTAATAGTAATAACATAATTATTGAGCAAAGATTCTCTTTCAAAATCTGATCTTATCCTCTAATATTCACTTTAAACATGTTAAGTAAAAATATGTATAACAATATTCCCTCTAGTGCTAATTTTTTTCATCTATTCTAATGTTTAATACAGGGTCAATAGTTCTTTTTGTGAGAGGCAGCTCCCGGCATCCTGTGCTGAAGAGGCTATCTCTTCATCCTGTGGTTTTGGATGATTACCAATTGGCCTCCAATCTTCATTTTTTGTGAAAGATTGTTGAGACAGTGGCAACAATGGTAAGAGATCAGTGACACAATACCCTTTAGGAAGCAAATTATCTGTATCCTTTTCAGTCTGGGTTCAGGCTTGGACATAGGACTACGGGAGCAAAGATCACCCTCTTGAAAGTTTGGAAGCGGGGTGAAGGACAATGCACCTTTCCCTGCCCTTTGGGACCTCTCAGCAACTTTTGAGCCATGGTATCCCTTCTGGATTATCTGCAGGCAGTGGGGTCTGAAAGCATTTGGTTTGCGGTGGTTCCACGTCTTCCTCTATAAATGGTATCAGTGGGAAGAAGAGGCCAGGCTTGATGGCTCCTCATTTTTGGGGTTCTGCAGGGAGTCAGTTCTTGCCCCGTTCCTTTTTAACATGTGTGAAAACAGTGGAGGAAGTCATCTAACAATCAGACACAGTATCATCTGTATCTGATTATACCCAACTATATGTTGCAACCCTAGTCTGTGCGGAGATCTTGCTGATGTTGAAATTATGACAGGATAAAAACAATTTGCCCTCCTGTGTGAACACTAGAAGATGGTTGCATCAGTGGTGGGATTCAAATTTTTTTTACTACCAGTTCTGTGGACGTGGCTTGGGGAAGGAAACTGTAAAATCTTCAGTTAAAGGTGGTATTTGCCGGTTCTTTGAACTACTTAAAATTTCCACTAACGGTTCTCCAGAACTGGTCAGAACCTGCTGAATGCCACCTCTGGGTTGCAAGCCACTGAAGTGATTGTTGTACTGCATTTCAGGAAAAAAATAGGAACGCAATGATATTCTGCAAAAGGAGACAATCAGTTGAGTTTTCCTTATGCTATCCAAGCGATGTTTCTAAATATTCCAATCTCCCTACTAAAATCCTGAAAAAACATCAGAAACCTTGGAAAGAACTTCAACTAGTTGTCACCCATGATGATGAGGTTTATTACTTAATCCTAATTTTTGTGCTGTAACGCAGGCAGGAGCACTGAGGTCTGTTCTCACATACACAGCACTTTCACTTTAAATCACAAGAAGCTTCCTCCCAGCTGGTCCAAAATCTGTCATGTTTTAAATTTAACATAAACAACAAAATCAAGATTTCACTTCCTTTTAATAAAGGAAACAGCTGTACTTGAATTATCCTGGTCTTCTCTATGGAGGTTGAATGCCTAAATTCTGCCACTGGCTACTGAGGAAGGGACTGTTATTTCCAGAAGCTTGTCCTGAATAATAGTTTAATAATTTACTTCTCGGTCAGGTCATTCTTTTAGCTAACCTTCTGAGACTTGAGTCAGAAACTAAAAGGACTTTCAAGAACTTTAAATGGCATTCCTTTTTGCTTGCTTGTTAAAGTTAGTGCATCTGAAATGTTTAGTGGAAGGCCTGATTGTAGCTTCCTCTGGTTGAACATTTTGTAGGAATTAGGGGGTTAGTAGAAGACTAACTACTGTATTTTTTGGAGTATAAGGCACATTTTTTCCACCCCCAAAAGTGGGTGGAAATGTCTGTGCGTCTTATGCAGCGAATGTGGCCAAATGTAGCCCACCCACCAGCCCCTACCCTTTGGCCTCTGCCTCCCAGCAATTTGCCTCCTTGCAGCAAACAGTTTGTTTCAACTTCAGCACATCCTGATTAGCACAAGCAGCTGATTGTCGGTTGGATCGGCCTCTTGACGATCAGCTGTTTCAGGCTGCAGGGATCGCCATTGCCTATTGCTGCCTCCATCCTCCCATTTTCAGACTCCACATGCTCCATTTTCCACCCATTCTGATTCCTGCCACCCGGAACGGGCCCAAAATGGGGCAAATGAAGCTGAAAATGGGATGCGGGTGGAAAATGGGGCACCGGAGGCAGCAATAGGCTGTGGCAATCCCTGCAGCCTGAAACAGCTGATCATCGGGAGACCGATCCAACTGACAATCAGCTGCTTGTGCTAATCGGACTGTGCTGAAGCTGAAACAGGCTGTTTGCTGCAAGGAGGCAAATTTCTCAGAGGCATAGGCTTTTTTTTTTCTTGTTTTCCTCTCCAAAAGCTAGGTATGTCTTACACATCAGAGTGCTTTATTCTCTGAAAAATATGGTACATCTTTCCATGTAAAAGAAGGACAAAGTCCTATACGGATCATTCTCAGCTTACGACCAATTAGCAACTGTTCCAAGTTACAACAGCACTTTTTAAAAAAAAAAGTTATTTAGAACTGTTCTTTAAACTTATTGATCAATGCAGTGTCCCTGCAGTCAGGTGGTTGCAATTCAGGCTCTCAATAACCAGCTTGCATTTACAACCATTGCCGTGTCCTATGATCACCATTTGTGACCTTCCCAGGTTGCAAGTTGCAACCTTATGATGTCTCATTTAACAACTTAATGACCACAGCAAAAAAAGGGGAATAAAATCATGTGCGATCACATGATGCCTGACTTAATGACTACCATGCTTAACAATGAATTTTATGGAGTCAGTTGCGGTTGTGAGCCAATGACTACTTGAAGCATCATTGTGAGAACTCTGTGTCGCTCATTTTTGCTATTTTGTACTAGCTTGCTCTACCACTGCACTGAGGAGAGGTAGTGGAAGATTAAGATTCACAGGTGCTCTAAGCACTGACAAATCTTGATGCCCCCCCCTCCTTTGTACATATTGTACAAAAGAAGCCATATTCTCAACTTCATGGTGTCCACTTTGGGCCTGGTGCCCTAAGCACATGCTTAGTCTGCTTAAGACTAAGTATATACCACTGAGGAGAGGAGAGTAAAGGGCCCAAGAGGAGAGGCAGTGAGAGCCCTCTGATTCAACTCAGAAGGTCAAGAGACCACTTACAATTTAAACAGGAATGCGGATAGGCAAATAGGCAAGCCCTGAAAGCTTTGCATTACAGTGGGCAGTAATCCACTATTGTTTTAAAAACTTCATTGTTGTCTGCAGTAAAATTCTTACACAGCTACGTTATCTTTGGGAGACATCGGCCACTGTCAAGCCGAGGGAGAGTGAGGGTGAGGAGAGCTGTGATTTACTGCTGAGCCTTGTTGTGAAGTCTAGCCTCAATTGTACCAATGCAGATTTTTCCCCCTCAAAAATTTGGGGATGGGGGCAGTGGTGGCATTCAGCTGGTTCTGACAGATTCTGGAGAACCGGTAGTGGAAATTTTGAGTAGTTCAGAGAACCGGTAAATACCACCTCTGACTGGCCCCGTCCCTATCTATTCTCTGCCTCTCAAATCCCAGCTGATTGGAGTCCCAGCTGATCGGGTAGGTCTTCTTTTGTTGCCCTGCACAGGAGAACAGAGCTGGAAAGCAGGTTAGTAGGGTGGGGAGGGAATGGGGATTTTGCAGTATTCTTCCCCAGCCACACCCACCAAGCCACACCATGCCCACCAAGCTGCACCCACAGAACCAGTAATAAAAAGAATTTAAATATCACCACTGGGTGGGGGCATTTAAAAGGCAGGATACTTTTATGGTGGGTGGGAGGACTTAGGAAAGGACTGTGTTTTCCCCCACCTCCCACACCCAATTAACTGGGCCACTGTTAATCACGTCGCTGGATTCTCCTGGTGAGTCAGTTAACAGAGGGACTTGGCTGTGATGTGCAAATAGACCCACTGAGTTCTTCCATCAGTCTAAGCAGGTGGGCATCTGCAGGAATGTATTTTGATTTATGGAGGGGAGAACTTGCAATACAGGATGTTACGGTAATTACATATTTGAGATACATTGTTGCCACACAGCTGCCTATTTTTCTTGTATGGGTGCTTTATTTCTTAGTTTCTGTACGGTGACAGAATTACAATATAGCAGTCCTGGGGATATGTTGGATATTTTTGACAACTTCTCATAAATGTGATAATTTACGCTGTGATATATTCTGAAAATGGTCTAATGCCCCCATACAGGGATACGAGAAGCTTCTTATATCAAGTTTATATTACATTTTAGTTTATGTTATTAGTTTATATTTGGTGTCCTCTGCGAACTGAGAAAAAAAATAAAGTGAGAAAATTATCTTCTGCATTAAGTGCACCCACTGCGTGAACGCTGTTTGTGGGATATCACTGCCGTTTTCCAATGTACTAGAGGTAGTGCTTGACCCACACCCATAACTGGGCCCAAAATTTCTGTGACTAAGCAACATAGTTGTTAAATGAGCTTTGCCCCATTTTATGACCTTTCGTGCCACTATTGTCAAATGAATTCCTGCATTAACACGGTTGTTAAGTGAGTCTGGCTTCCCCCTTTGTCTTTGCTTGTCAGAGTGTCACAAAAAGGGATCACAGGACCCCATAGGGACACTGCAATCGTCATAAATATGAGTCGGTGGTCAAGCATCCAAATTGTGATCACAAGGGGGATGCTGCAATGGTTGTAAATGTGAAAAACAATCATAAGTGACTTTTTTCAGTGAAGTTGTAACTTTGGTCGCTAAATGAGGGGTTGTAAGTGGAGGACTTCCTGCACTCGGCTGCTAATGAAACCAGTTCTGGCTAGGCAGCTGGGCAAACAGAACTCCAACCTGCCCTTCTAGGTTGGTGTAACTGAGATGCCTCTCACAGATGAAAGGAAGGAAGCCTTTCAAACATGCAGAAGTGCTCTGCTCATTCATCCAATTAACCTCCTTTTCCAGAAGCAAGAACCACTACAGACCCAAGGTGTGCTATACTTGCTGTGAGTTTAATTAGACGGTTGCAACAAGGAAGCAATTACTCTATCAAGTGACAGTGGGACTGGCACTTCCTTATTCAAGGATTTGATCAGGTTTTCTCTTTGCGGGTGGTGCTTAGTCTCATTGGAAGCAGCTGCTTAAAACCAGAGTTCTAGTGCAATTAGTGAGGTATTATTATTATTATTATTGTTGTTTTTGTTGTTATTCACAAAAAACAACAGCATACACAGCAAACGAGATAACTCTGCTGGGTTTTGTATCACAAATCACTAGTCAAACACTTCCTAAGCATTTAGGACTGTGTGATGTATCGGTGGATTATGCGAGCAGATCCCAGTAAGGTGGCCTTCTGCAGCTGACCAATGGTGATTTTGTCCACACCAATTGTTTTTAAGTGCTTGCTGAGGTCTTTAGGCACAGCACCCAGTGTGCAGAGTACCACAGGAACCACCTGCACTGGTTTATGCCAGAGTCTCTGCAGTTCGATTCTCAAGTCCTGATATCTGGTGACTTTTTCAAGTTGTTTCTCGTCAATTCTGCTGTCATCAGGTATGGCAATGTCGACAATCCACACTTTTTTCTTCTCCACAATCGTGATATCCAGGGTATTGTGTTCCAAAACTTTGTCAGTCTGTATTTGGAAGTCCCACAGTAGTTTTGCATGCTCATTTTCGACCACTTTTTCAGGCTTATGATCCCACCAGTTCTTTGCTACAGGCAGATGGTAGTTGTGACACAGGTTCCAGTGGACCATCTTAGCAACTGTATTGTGATGTTGTTTGTAGTCAGTCTGAGTGATTGTCTTGCAACAGCAAAGTATGTGATCGATGGTTTCGTCTGCTTCTTTGCAGAGTCTGCATTTGGGGTCATCAGCAGATTTTTCTAATCTGGCTTTGATTGAATTCGTTCTGATGGTTTGTTCTTGGGCTGCAAGTATCAGGCCTTCTGTTTCTTTCTTCCGTGTTCCATTGGTCAGCCATAAGCAAGTCTTTTCCTTATCTACTTTCCCTTGGATCTTTTTAAGGAACTGTCCATACAGTGCTTTGTTACATCATTACATTATTATTATGTTACATCATCATCATCATCATCATCATCATCATTATTACTATTATTATTATTGTTGTTGTTGTTGTTGTTGTTGTTGTTATTATTATTATTATTATTATTATTATCAGATGCCCCTGATAGGAAACGTAAATGGAGGTAGGCTTTTGGAAACCTCAAACACTAAAGATGCATACTGGAATGTGTTCCTATACTTGGAACATTTTTAACACTCTAAGAGGCTTGTCGGTTCAATAGTTATCTGAGCCCTCCAATTTTTTCAATACATCAGATATCAAATACATGCATAAAACAACAGCCACCATTTCTGCCTAAAGTTAGATTTACTATTTCCAGGGCTTGCATTGCTGAAGACCACCTCTAAAATTGCTCAGTACAATAAAGCTATTATTTCCAACTGTCAAGCACAGATATAGTCTTCACCCAGGTTAAACAAGCCCATTGCCAAACGATGTGTCCAAAAATAGCTTTTTCTACACTAACGCTCACCAAAATTGTCATTCTCATTCCTTCTTTAATCTCCAAATAGCCCAGTATTTTTTTTTTCTGAGCATTTGAGTTTTCTTCCTGTTCTTCCATTTTAAATCATGCTTGTTCATAAAACAGCTCGATTCTCTCCCAAACTTTCACAAGAACGTAACATGCAACCGCTACCATCAGTTGGCAGGTAATTAAACAGTAATCCTAAATAACACAGGGTTTGAACAGCCGATCTCTTCAATGCTTTGAGGCTACTGTCAGCCGTATCAGGTAGGCCAGACAGACCAAATTATCTACTTCTGCTTTAATGTAAGGCTCCGCTAACAGAATCTTGTGAGTCTGAAAGGACAATTCTTTTTTTCCCCTCCCCCACCCACTCCATCTCCTTTAGAGCCTGATAAACTAAGGAGGATCTCTTCCGAGCATCTTTTCCCCACTCACTAACCAGCTGCAGGCTATACTGTCTTTTTATTTGACTGTTCCCTAGGCAAATCTTTTTTGTCCCCTCTCCCAAGGAGTTTCCTGTGTATCATCACAGCAACAAACTGCAACAAGCAGCTCCCCACTATAGGGAAAAACAGTACCCCTCTGTGCTTGAAAGAGATTGGCCCAAGAACTCAGGAACCTGGGTTGTTTAAATGAGTACAAGAAGTTTATTCCATGCCATCTCTAAACAAGAATCTGAACTACTAAAAGGTCAGGGGAAATTGGCAACAGATAAGAATCAACAGTATTGGGGGGGAGGGGCTAGCTAGACAAAGATATAATTTGGGCATGAAAGTCTCCAAACTAATGAAGCATTTGACACCCCCCCCCCCCTTTGGTCATCTCTTACAAAAAGAAATGTCCTGGGAACCCTTTTCTCAGGATGTGACTAAGACTGTACAAACAGCTCTTCCTTATTGTTAGTAACATAATAACAGAAGTTGTCTTACATAAACCTGTGACATCTTTTTGGCTTGAAAAAGGGAGAAAAGCCTTTTAAAAAATCCTACCTAACACTATCAACTGTCTTGGCAATCTTTGTTACACCAGAAAAGAAAAAAAAACATCAACCAAAACAGACAATGAACTATTTGTTTTCCCCACGATTAAAGCTTTCCCCTCCAACCTTTCCTTATGCTTTAATCCAGCGTGTCCAACCTTGGCAACTTTAAGACTTGTGGATTTCATCTCCCATAGTTGGCTGGGAATTCTGGGAGCTGAATTCCACAGGTCTTAAAATTGCCAAGTTTGGACACTCCTGATTTAATCTTTCTCATCCTTAAAAATCTTTCCTTTCATTAGTGTAAAATAAGAATTAGAAATATTAAACTGATCTTGCCAATCATGTCTCCTATCAATCATATTTTTAGCTGAGTAGAAAAAGTTGCCAGAGCTTTTTTAGAGAAAAACATTTATTGGCTGGAACTAGAAAAAAACATTTATTGGCCTGATTTTTTTTCTACTGCACTTCAACTCACTGTGATCACATTGCCTATGCGAGTGGTCATAGGTGGAGGTATTGAATCTTACAGCACGATGCCAGTGTGTCAGCAACAAGGGGAATAATTAGGAAGCTGCCTCTTGTTGCGCTAAAGATAACCTGCCATTGAAAGGAGAAGCTACTCCATCTTAGCTTAGCAACCTCAACCCTGTTCAACTATTACAAAGACTGCACTACTATAACTGTTAAATCTTGTCATTCCTCCTTATCACCCATCCCCTCCCACTTGTGATGTATAAGTGTAACTTTGTCGCTTGTATTCTTATGATTTATATTAACTGTTTCCTAATGTGATTGATTGCTTATTGTACCCTCTGACTATCATTAAGTGTCATACCTTATGATTCTCGACTCCTGATGAATGCATCTTTTCTTTTATGTATACTGAAAGTGTTTACACCAAGATAAATTCCTTGTGTGTCCAGTCACACTTGGCCAATAAAGTATTCAATTCAATTCAATTCATTTCTATTCTATTCCATTCAAAAGCACAATTTTGAAACTTAGCAAAGCAACCAGTGCCAGGAACAGGTCTCTGGTCAGCTCTGAAGAAGCTAATTAACATTGCCCTGCCTCTGTTAATATTTGCAAACATTAAGAGATAAAAGCATACAAATAGTCACCAAATAAGAACTGTGCTATGCAGGTTTAAATTTTCCTATTTAAAACAAAAAGGGAAGATTAATTATATTGTACGTACATGTGTACAGAGACACATCTTTCATTCCACACTTTCCTTTTTTCAGCATTAAATGCCAAAGAGAGGAAGTCATCTTGAGATAGTTATCATTCCAGTATTAAAGGCTTATCAGGTTCTCATGAAGTAAAGCCTTTCACTTAGAGTAATAATTTACAGGACTTGCCTTTCACTGTTGGGCACTAATTATGCTAAAGAATCCTTTCTCAGCCTAGGAAAAAAAAAAATACTGTTCCCTTTCTTCTTTCTGTATAACAACTTACAAATTATTACCAAACTTCTGAAGTAATAACTTGGTTTTGGTTTTCTTATTTGCTAAATTTCCCAAGAAAGATAAAAATGGCCCTCAACCGTAAGAATCTCCTTTTTTCATACAGAGAAGACCGTGGCAACCAGCATCTCTCTTCTTCCTCTGTCTCTTTTCTTCTTATTCAGAGAAAAACTAGGATCCTTGCTTCCTTTAGGTTCTCTCTTATTTTTATCCAGAAGAAAAGATACTCTTGTTCAAATCAGCATTTCTTCTCTTTCTCTCTCTCACTTCTACAATCCCATAGTAGCTACTTCAGATTCCATTCAAACCGAACCAACAGTCAAGGATAGGTAAACTCCTTTTTCCACTTTCCAAAATGATCTAGAAACTAAGTAATTGCCTCTCTGTATACATCCTTTCCCTTGAATTTTCTTTATGAACTTGAACAACATCCATTTCCTTCTTTGAAAGCTTATTTTGTAGACTTGCCTTGCTGCTTTCAGTCAGTTTAATGCAACTAATCACTGTTGCTTAATCTCTCCATTAATCTCTATTACCAAGATTTCAACCTTAGCCTTGAAGCCACTAGCTCAGGTCTCTGGGTACGACTGCAAAATATTAACTCAAACCATTTGATAATAAGCGCCAATTTGATTGCCTTGTACTGCCTTAAACTGTATTGATTGATTATTAATTATACCTTTATTTTTGGACTTCTTGATCTGTAACTTTGTTTAATTACCACTGTCAACCCTTCAAGGTAGGCTACATCAGGAAATACACAAGTACTACCAGAACTTCATTTTATTGTAGAGTACAAGGTTACCTTGAAAGCTGTCCCCAGTTTCCCTGTTACACTTTACAGAATCCAGGTAAGGTTATCTTATCTTTCAACTGCAAACACCTCCTGCATATCATTGCCAACCTTATCTCTGTTTTTTCTGTATATTTATAGTGTTAAGATCCCAAAAGTATTGATTCTGTGGGGAATCTCAATTCATTGCACTATCATCATGTGTACTCAAAATAAAACAGGTGACACAAGTACATATTATTCAACCTACATTTTAGCCCTTCCTTCTTTTCTAGAATTTATAACCCCTCATTTTTTTTGCTTATGTTCCACAATTCCAGTCCAAAAGATCAGGCCAACCTCATTCAAATCTATTGCATCTCTGCCCTTTTTAGTTTCCCAGCCAAACAATATTTTTCTTTATCTCATTTCATCCATTTTTGTCTCTGGCATTCCAAACTACAAACTTTTGCCACCAAGTGGACCTTTAAATATTGACCTCTGTCCCCATCTATTACTTTTATTTATTATGGCTAATTTAATTACTATTTTACTTTGTGTAGTTTGTACTTGGTTTCAATTCATCATGAAGAATGGCATACAAATATTAAGTATCTAAATAAAATTCTATGTTAATGCTACCCTTTTTATTAAGCTTATAGCCATATATACCAATCAGCATAGAACTATTTCATACAACTTTCTCTTTGGAGTCCTTGGTGCTTTCTAAACCTGTCAGCTTGTTTGCAGACATTTCAATATGTGATGATTTACCTAGTTGGGTAATGAAACAGCTGCAAGTCAACCAGGAAGCACAGAGAGCACCAAAGTCTCCACAATTCAACCTTGAACTAGAGATATTCTCTTCCATTGGAATCTTCTCTTTCCTGGAAAGATATATGGGGCCTTGTTCTTTAAATGGCTGTGGAGAATTCTAGAACATCTGTAGCCAGGAGTCTGATCATACTTCTCAAGAGAATGTTAAAATGGAAGCCTGATTTGACAGGGGTTTCAGCAAGATACTGAAATCAAAAGTGCAGAAGAGAAAGGCAAAATGTTCAAGAAAACAATGTGCATTAAGACTTGGTGTACATTTGGACATGAAATGGCACCAAGCATCTTATGCAACATGGGATCCCATCAGGAAAACTGAAGCCTGCTTTCTGCTTATTAATCACTTTTCAGGATTTGGCAAGACTGTTGACCATCCCAACAGGAGTGTCACATTGTCCCAAAGGTGCTTTTTCAGGAGGTAACTGGACTTCCTTGTTTTTTCTTTGAACACGTTTCACTTCTCATCCACAAAGCTTCTTCAGCTCTGGAAGGATTTCTATTCCTTGCAGGGAGTTGATCATTTGCATCCTTTTAGAGCAGGGATGTCAAACCAGTGGTGGGATTCAAATTTTTTTACTACTGGTTCTGTGGGCGTGGCTTGGAGGGCGTGGCAGGGAAAGGATAGTGTAAAATCTCCAGTCAGAGGTGGCATTTGCCGGTTCTCCAAACTACTCAAAATTTCTGCTATCAGTTCTCCAAAACTAGTCAGAACCTGCTGAATACCCACCTCTGTATCAAACTCACATTGTCACGGCGGCTTTATGTAACGTATTGGGACTTTTTCCCCCTTCGCTAAAACGGACATAGGCGTGGCCAGCGCATGATGCATCAAGCCCGTGGGCAGGGAGCTTGACAGCCCTGGTTTTGAGGGTTGTTGAAGCACTTGGAGGTTTATCTGTATCCTCAGGGTCATCTGAGTCGTGCTCCTGGTTCCTGTAGTCTGCAATTTTTCTCTGGAAATCCATTCCTACTGCCACACCATTCAAAGGGTGTTCATCCCAAATTGTATAGCTAAAAGTCTCCAAAGAAAAAAAAACAGAAGTCAAGTTGCCTCCTGAAAAAGCACCTTTGGGACAACCTTGACCAGGATGACTGAGAATCTCTATAGACTTTAAGTGTGACTTTGCTTTCCTGCTGTGCCTTGGTCTTTTTGCAACTTTCCTGGAGGGCAGAACATGACTCTGATTCACTGAGGGACTCCTGCCCAAGAGGCAAGACATATAGCCAATACAAGGCACCCTTGAACTTCCCATAAAGGTTCACTGAGCGTTGACTCCATTACTGCATAATTTTAGAAGCTACCTGCAAAGGCAGATATTTAAGAGAAGCCCTCCCAGCTGTAGCTGCATTGAAGTCAGCTCCTGAAGTTTCCTCTCACTGAAGTCACCTGGAGAAATATGCTTCAATCTGAATCACGTGGAACGCTGCTGCCAGCCTGGAATACCTGGCCTCATTAACCTAGCAGGAGAAGAAAAAAAATGAACCTGAGCAAATAGAAACTGCTCACCAGCACAGCTGACACTCACAGCAGAACAGGTACTCCATTCAACTGCCTTTTATTTTATTTAATTATTAATCAAATTTACACAGCCTTCTCGACCAAAGCAACTTTGGCTGGTGCTCAACAATAGACATTTTCATGACAGCTGAAATCTGGGACATAGTATGCAATCTACTTGGAATGGTGAAGCCTTTATACAAACATATTCTTCACTAACTATTGAGGAACAGAATACTGACTAGATCTGATACCTCACAATACAAATTCTGATTACTTCACACAGAGGGGACAGAGAGGGTATTCAGCAAGTTCTGACCAGTTCTGGAGAACCGGTAAGCAGAAATTTTGAGTAATTCGGAGAACCAGCAAATACCACCTCTGACTGGAGATTTGACAGTATCCTTCCCCTGCCAGGCCCACCAAACCATGCCCACAGAACCGGTAGTAAAAAAATTTGAATCCCACCACTGCAGAGGGAGATATTTGCTTTCCACATATTCAGGACTTCTGTCAATTTCACATGTTCATTGGCAAGGAATAGTGGGTACTGTGGTTCATAACTTCTGGAGAAGCTTACAAAAGACATAATATTGTATGGACACTTGTGAACATTGTTCAGAGTTTAACGTTCATCAGCTACAAAATCACCACACTTCTCTAAGACAATGGGTAGAAATTGCTTGGACTGCCAAAAACATTAACTTTGACCTACTACCTTTGTTTCAGCTTCCTATTTCTGCAGCAAGATTGTTCACATTTACTACATTTACAAGTAGTGTAAAGTCTGATAGGCAGGCTGGCTTGGGATTTGAACTAGAAGTTAGAACTTTTAGAAGGTACAAAAGAGAGAAAACTGTTTTTGTGAGATATTATATGAAAAGAAATATATCTCTGATATTCTTTAGGTGTGGCCCGAAGAGACCATGAAACCAAAAAGAGTTTGGTTATTCTTTAAAGAAACTTTTTTTATTCTTCTTGAAGCAAAGTATCCAAGATAAAAATTATTCTCAGATTGATTGGCTACATAAGCTACATCTCTATTTTTCAGGTTAATAATAAAACAGCCATGCAGAGCTATCCAAACAGTAGTTTCAGTAAACATTTACATCAAGATAACTCTATTTTACCTTTACCTCAAAACTTAAGTATGCAATGTGTATCACCAGGTGGGCATGGACTTTCTAAGCAGGTGCTGAAAGATGGAATCACTTTTGAACTATAGTTCTCTCAGGGAATGCATAGTTGGTTGTGGGCTTTGTTTTAGGCCCAGTATTCTTCAACATCTTCATCAATGATTTGGATGAGAGGATAGGTGGGGAACTCATCAAATTTGCAGATGACAACACTCCAGAAGATAGTTTAAGATACAGAAGGATCTTAATAGACTTGAACATTGGGCACTATCTAACAATATAAAATTCCATGGTGAAAAAAGTAAAGTTCTACATATAGGGAAGAAAAACCAAATGCATAGGTATAGTATAGATGTCACCTGGCTCAATAGTAACTGCGAAAGGGATCTTGGAGTCACTTAAATATGAGCCAGCAGTGGAATGCAGCTGCCAAAAAAGCCAACACAGTTCTAGGCTGCATTAATTAATGTGCCTTGGTAAGACTACACTTGGATTGTTGCTGTCTGGAAAATAGGAGGCGAAATAGAAGGAAGAAGCATTAGGTATCTTCATCTCCTTGAGATTTTATTTATTTTATATTATATTTTATATTTCATATTATTATTTCTTAAATTTATTTGCCATTCTGGCCACAAGGTGACAAAAATAATAAAGACAGACAAAAATACTTTTTAAAAGGCTTCTGGACATCTGTATACCAGAGATGCAGCATTCAGAACCGGATTGTTATGAAAGGATAGATGTGGTGGAATATAGTCCAGTTGCAGGAGGAAGAGGCTGTTTCCCAGAAGGCAAAGACATAGTAGAGCTTGGATAATCTAGTAGGCAGGAAAAGGAAGAAGAGGCGCAACCACCCTTTCACAGAATATATCTACCTGCTATGCAGATAGTTGCTTTCATCTGACAAGATTCTGCTTGTAAGAGAACAACAATAAAAAAAAACCTACTGAGAAGTAAGTCCACATGCTGTTCTTGGTTCTTTAGGCTTGACATTAGTTTTTAATGGCTTTTTCTCAAATAACATGTTTAGTTTTTCAGAACAGTGACAGAGTTTCTTCAGAAGAGTGAAATTAATTTCTGTACAATGCTACATTGGTTGCTAGCTTGCTAGAGGTAAGTTTCATGCAATTGTTTAAAAAGTATATCTACTCTCAGATGGGTATTTCTCATTCTAGTTAGTCCAGATTTACAGCAGGTGGCACCACCTAGCTGATCTTGACCCATCCTAAAGAAAATTCAAAGTCACTGAATTAAGCATTTGAAGGGGAGGCCACTGGAAAATCCAAGGGCTGTAGGCTAGACTGAGACATCTCCCCATTATCCCAAGAGACTTGGAAGAAAACAGTGGCAACCACCTTCAATGTCCTTGACAGAATTGTGTCCATAAAGCTACTATGGTAGTAAACTCAAGGAATTTTTACTTTTTGTCTAGCTCTGAAAATTAGGGCAAGGGTAAAGATGGCTGGAAATTTTAAATAAAAGCATGATTCTTCAGGTAATTCCATCCTGATATTCTACATAGACTTTTATTTTGGAATTTATCCCAGCAGATACTTCCCTCTGTTTTTTCACAATGAATTTAGTGTATTTTCCATTTAGGTACCCACAACTTCATGGACAAAAATGTGTATTCAATGCCACCAATGTTAGGTACCTAATCTACTCATCAAATCATACACATTTCAGTGACAAAAATAGAAGATAAATACTAGGGTAATTTGAGAGGGCAAAGTGACTGCATATATATAGTCCTGTTTGCAAATTCCCTTTGATATATTTTTATATATAGCCGCACGGATGATTATGGGCGCCCCCAAGGACACCCACATAACACCACCTCTCCGCAGACTGCATTGGCTTCCTGTGGCCTTCCGGATTCGATTCAAGGTGGTACTATTAGTATTTAAAGTGCTCCATGGCTCGGGACCTGGCTACTTACGGGACCGCCTTCTGCCACAAACAACCTCCTGCCGCCCAGTACGCTCCCACAGGGTCGCCCTGCTTGGGATACCGCCACCTGATCGTTGTCGGCTGGCGACCCCAAGATTACGTGCTTTCTCTGTGGGAGCCCCCTCCCTTTGGAACTATCTCCCCCCGGAGATACGAGACACATTGGACATCCTAACCTTCCGGCGTGCAGTCAAGACCTTACTTTTTAAGCAGGCCGGCCTAGCCAATTAAAGGTTTTCTGAGATTTTTAAATTTTAGATTCAAATAAGACTTTTAATTCTATTTGATGGGACTCAATCATTTACTTACTTACTTATTTTACTCATTTATCCTATTTTCATCTATCTATATTCAATTCTGAGTTAATTACTGTTACTGTTGACTGTATCTTTATATGTTTAGACTGTACACCGCCCCGAGTCCCTTTTGGGAGAGGGAGCGGTATAAAAATACGATAAATAATAATAATAATAATAATAATAATAATAATAATAATAATAACAATAACAATAACACTAACAATAATAATAATAATAATAATAATAATAATAATAATAATAATAATAATAATAATAATAATAATAATAATAATAATAATAATAATAATAATAATATACTTGAACTGATTTCATTGGAATTTTCCTGCTGTATCTATAAATGTGTAATTTCACTAAAGAAATGTCTTTAGATATCTTTAGAGATAAAGAATATCTCTAAAGCTATAATCTTATGTAGTGTCTCTGAAGATACAGTCTAGACATGTTCCAGAATCCTAGAGCTAATGCCTCTTATTAGTTGGGTTTGTATGTTTTCCTTACAGAGAAAACATTCTAGTCTGCAATCAAGCTACTTAGCTAACAGTGGTTTTTAAACCAATCTCAAGCCAGAAATATCCAAAACATAATTTATTTATTTATTAAATTTCTATACCGCCCCCTCTCCCAAAAAAGGGACTCGGGGCGGTGTACAGCCAACTAAAAACAGAAACAGTATATACAATTAAAAACAAATTAAAACAATTAAATTAGAGGCCAAATATACAATTAGAAAATATAAAACTAATAAAAAATTTAAAATACCAAATTTAAAAAAAACCAAAAATCGTTACTGGGCCAGGCCGGCCTATTGAAAAAACAGGGTCTTTACTGCGTGCCGGAAGGTCTGAATGTCGGTAATGGCCCATATCTCCGGGGGCAAATCGTTCCAAAGGGAGGGAGCCCCCGCAGAGAAGGCCCGCACCCTCGGGGCCGCCAACCGGCAATGACCAGGCAGCGGAACCCCGAGGAGGCCAACCCTGTGGGAGCGCACTGGGCGGCGGGAGGCTGTTGATGGCAGCAGGCGGACCCGTAAGTACCCAGGTCCCGAGCCATGGAGCGCTTTAAAAACGATCAATACCACCTTGAATCGGATCCGAAAGGCCACAGGAAGCCAATGCAGCACACGCAGGAGCGGTGTAACATGGGAGCTCCAAGGGGCTCCCAAGATCACCCGCGCGGCCTCATTCTGGACCAACTGCAGCCTCCGGACACTCTGCAAGGGGAGCCCCATGTAGAGAGCATTGCAATAGTCCAAGCGGGAGATGACGAGGGCAGAAGTGACTGTGCGAAGTGCGTCCAGATCCAGAAAGGGCCGCAACTGGTAAATCAGACAAATCTGACAAAAGGCCCCCCTGGCGACGGCCGTAATATGATCTTCTAAAGACAGCCGTACGTCCAGGAGGACACCCAGATTGCGAGCCCTTTCCACGGGGGTCAAAATTTCTCCCCCCATGGTCAGCGACGGAATAAGCTGGCTGTATCTGGGCGCAGGAAACCACAGCCACTCGGTTTTGGTTGAGTTGAGATGAAGCCTGTTAAGACCCATCCAACTCCGCACGGCCTCCAGGCACTGGGTCATCACTTCAAGGGGCTCGTTGGGGTGGCCCGGGGTAGAGATGTACAGCTGAGTGTCATCAGCGTACTGATGGAACTCCACCCCGAAACCACGGATGATCTCACCCAGCGGCTTCACATAAATGTTGAACAGCAGGGGCAAGAGCACAGACCCCTGAGGCATCCCACATAATAGGGGCCTCAGGGTCGACCTCTGCCCCCCTGTCAACACATACTGCGAGCAGTCAGAGAAGAAGGAGAACCACCATAAAACGGTGCCTCCCACTCCCAACCCCCCCAACCGCCGCAATAGAATACTGTGGTCGACAATATCAAAAGCCACTGAGAGATCTAACAGGACCAAGACAGAGGAACAACCCCTGTCTCGGGCCTTCCAGAGATCATCCACCAACGCGACCAACACCGTCTCCATGCTGTGCCCGGGCCTGAAACCCAATTGGAGGGGGTCTAGATATACCGCTTCATCCAGGTACTGAGGGAGCTGACGTGCCACCACACTCTCAACAACCTTCGCCACAAAGCGAAGGTTGGAGACCGCACGATAATTCGACAATAATGCTGGATCCAGGGACGGTTTCTTGAGGAGGGGCCGCACCACCGCCTCTTTCAAGGTAGCGGTAAAAGCCCCTCTCTCAAGGAAGCATTAATAATCCCTTGGAACCAGCCTCGTGTCACCTCCCGAGTGGCCAAGACCAGCCAGGAGGGGCCCGGGTCCAATAAACAAGTGGTGGCATTAAGCCCCCCCAGTATCCTGTCCATGTCCTCCAGAGTAACAGGATCGAACTCATCCCAAATGACCTCCCCGCCTCCCCGCCCGGAGATGCCCAGTCAGAGTCCAACTCATCCCAGATCTGAGTGATTTTGTCCTACAGAAACCTAGAAAAATCCTCGGCCCGTCCCTGCAAGGGATCCTCCCGTGCCTCCACCTCCAAAAGGGAGCGGGTCACCCTAAACTGGGTGGCCGGGCGATTTTCCACGGACGCAATAAGGGCGGAGAGGTAAGACTGCCTCGCTGTCCTTAATGCCACTAAATACGCCTTAATATAGGATCGTAATAGTGTTCGGTCAGATCCAGAACGGCTGGCCCTCCCTCTAGGCGTCTTTTCCGCCTAGAAAAAGTTACTTTTGGTAACTTTAAACTGCATATACTATTAATTAGAAGTCTGTTACACTGTGGGGAAAAGCATTGATTTTATCTGTAATGTCACATAATTTAACATGAACTGGCTCTAGAGTTTCCTTTCTCTAAATATAAAAGTATTACACTTTCTTGAGCTTAATCAAAACGCCAAGAAACCAAAATTATTGTAATCTGGTGAATCTTGTGCTGGAAGTAATTTTCATTCTTTTTCCCTTCCCTTGCAGCCCCAATAGTGAAGTCATGTTACACTAAATGGGAAAAACAGGAAGAAAGATTGGCGTGTGTTTAAAAATGGCTTGTCATTTAGAAAATGCAAAATTAAAACAGGTATTCCTATTATGACTCATGAAATTATGAATATGGAATAAAGACTCTGATTAGAGGTGAACCACTTTTTAAAATTACATTAAATTAAATATAGCTTCACAATTACATTAAATTTAATTTGCTTTATTTTATTTTTAATGGTGAAATTTCTAAAACCCACATCATGAATAGAAGAAAGATTAGCAATTATGCAGTGAGGGAGGAACCTAGATATATTATAGTGAATAAAATAAACAAAAGAAAAAAGCTAAGGGAAAAAAAGATGCCTATAATAACTATAGATAATTTAACAATATAAAGTTAATTCAGTTCTTATGTTTATCATTTAAATCTAGAACATGTAGGAACATATTGCATCACTTTATCATCTTTAGAACACTGAGACTTTTCAAAAATAGATATCCACATCCTGTAGTCAATCCTTAAAATCAAAAGAATAAATTTATTTCCATTTACATAAAATTATATTTTGTCATGAAAATGTGAAAAACGTTTTAGGATTCTCTACCTCCAGTAATATAAATTATCTACATATTTCCTTCAGTAGCATAAGGGAGTTGCTTGATACCATGTTACAGTACAGTAGCATCTTAGGTGAAAACTGTCCCCATTTATTATTACATTTGAAGTTGTTCAGTGAATTTGTATCATTGTTGGCTTTCAATATTCACTTTATAATAAATAAGTACTAACAGTTAAATAAGTACTAATGGCTTCAACAGCAAATGGAACAGATCACTTGCATACAAAAATACACACCTTATCTTAGTTGGAATTTGCATTAGTCCTATGCTAGTTTAGAAGATTCAACAATGTCATTCTTTTACTTCAAGATTAAAAAAAAACCTTCTGCAAAACATGTTAGGATTATTCAGAGAGTATTAGTCTGTGTCACAATTTTCCTAACAGACTAAAAAAAACAATTCTGTAATCATATTTGTAGATCTGCATATGACAATTTGGACAATTTGGAACTAAAAATCATATGAATTATATAATATTTTCCAATAATTTAAGGGCGTATAACATGGCAATATAATCTGATCAATGACTTAAAGTAGCCACCTAAAATGGAATTACTATGTGTCTAAGTGGGAATGCATTTCAGGAAGGATTATTTATAACCATAGTACAATAAATTGACCATAACAGGCTGGTAATTGCAATCATAGTTAAGAGTGAAGTCAGCAAAACAAAAGTTCTTGTTATAATATATGCAATTACTGATAGGAATACGTAATCAAGTAGTCCTCAGAATTCAACTTTACAAAATTAGTATCTGGACAATATCTGAATGTACTACTGGACATCACTTGCTATTGTTACAAAATATTGTCTGAACACTGGAATATAGCCAATTCATTTGCAAATGAACTAGAATGCTAAATATAACTTTGGAAAGCTTAATAAAATATACATTATTACAAGACTAATTATTATTAAAACAACCATTTGTGAATACCCTATTTGAATATAATAGCAGTGGAGTCTATTTTTTTATTGTTGAGGAAATATTGAAAGTTAATATCCCAGGTCTAATTTCATTATCATTTCCTACATTAATCTTCTCTCATTAAGGCAACACTGACTTCGAAAAATGATATTCTTTGTCCTTTGACTATTATAATGGCATTCTAATGAAAATTATCTCAGGTGTTTTCAATTCAGGCTGAATTCACACTAAACCATGGTTTCACGTAACTATGATTTCTTTAATTCAAGTTTTACTGAAAAATCCATAGTTGCATTTTTACAATACCCTATCTCAGGGGTGGGATTCAAAATTTTTAACAACCAGTTCTGTGGGCATAGTTTAGTTGGTGGGCGTGGCTTGGTGGTCATGTGACTGGGTGGACATGGTTTGGTGGTCATGTTATTGGGTGGGCGTGACCAATTCAATATCACTCACATCGAGGCACGCATCTCCTTGCCTGGCCTCTCATGACTGTGGGGATGCTGCAACAGTCGTAAGTGTGAAAAATGGTCATAAGTCACTTTTTTCAGAGCCACTGTAACTTTGAATGGTCACTCCACACAAACAAAGTACAAGCAAAGGAGGGAAAAGAAACTCCAGAGAGGTTCCTGAGACAAGAAGTCTAGTCCTGCCAAGAATGTAATAAGGGTTAATGGAGAGGCAATTTCTGTAAGCAACACCAGAATGTTTCCTTCCTGCCTTCCTTACAGGATTAGGCCAATAATTTCTTCTAATAACCGGTTCTCCTAACTGCTTAGAATATTAACAACCGGTTCTAGCAAATAGGTGTGAATTGGTAGAATCCCACCCTTGCCCTATCTGATGTGCTATTGTTTTTCAAAGCACAATAGGGTAGACAGAATACACTAATCAGAAACAAGCAAATGTTGGGATTTAGTTTTCCTATAACTGATACCTCTATTTTTCCAGTTTTTCCATAAGAATATCAAACTTTTCCCAGGTAAATCCCATCAACTTCCCCAGGTAAATCCCAGCTGTTCATATAATTTGGTTGTTTTCATGTCAGGGCCTCAATTGCTTCATCAAGGTTTACTGCATAAACCGTAGCTGGCTTCAATAATTTAAAATTTATAAACCATAATTTACAAACATACCAACTAAGTTCTTACTATGTGCTAAATTCAAACTAGCAAATCCTATTTTATTTTAGCACATTCTGTGAATCCATCAGAAGAATCCTGCCCGCAATTTTCCCTAAAGTTAATGCTTCCAGTTATTCACAAAACTATTGGACTGAGATACAACAACAGCCAAAGCCACTCAACTAAATTTTATCCTGGGATGTTATGCAACCTTCATTATTTGGCTACTTAGTTCAGTGTATTGGGAATACTGAAAACATAGTTAATTCTGTAACCAGATTAAGCATACTGTGTGAACACAGAAACAAAGGACTGTGCTCTTTTACCAAGGATTAATTCAACCATGATTTATTCAATTAACCCAATATTCTGGATTCATAAAAATGAACTATATATTAATTACACAGTGCTGTATTGGATCAGGTTTTCTTTCCCCAAACTTGATGGGAAAGACAAAGAGCAAAAAAAAAAAAAGTTCATTTGAACACAATTATTTTTCTATCATTAGAGCCTCTGTATCTGGGGATCTTGGACTGTTTTTTTTTTTTAAAATAAAAGGTTCCAGGGCTTCAAAATATTGGAAAATCCCTGTAATTTTCATCTTGGGGCATAGGATATTTCAAGGAGGCCACAGATGAAAATACATGGATGAAATGGCTGACAATTTTGAAAAACAGTCTCCCAGTTAAATAGTTTGCTCTATAAATGGATGAAACATAATTACCAGATAATGCAACCATGTTGGTGGCTTTTGTTAGTAATGGCTTTGTTAATAATAAACTCTATTAACTCTTTTAAGTTTAGAGAAGAAATGCTTTTCACTCAAAAGTTTAAAACAGATCCTAAAGGCGAAACTATTTTTGAAGTAGCAAAGAGTTATTTCAACAAAAATCTCTCAAAAATATTATGGCTTGTACTACTAGTGGTGCTATTTCCATGGCAGGTGGATACCAGAGGACTTATTTTTGAAAGGTGCTGTGTGCCATTAGTGTTTTGTGTTGACTGCATGGTTCATTAGGAACACTTGATTTTTTAAAAATTGGCAGGACGCTTACACGAGTCTCTAAGTGATGTAATAAAATTAGCCAACTGTATAAAGTCAACTTCAAGATCATATTCTGAAAAGATGAGAAAAACTTTTAAACTCTTTGTTATTCCATACAAAAGTCTTTTGGTTATCAAAGGGGAACTGCCTTTGTTGTCTTGTTGCTTTGTGGGAGACAATTGTGGGTTTCCCTGTCTCCCTCCCTCCCGCCCCTCCTGTAGTACACAAATGTAGATTATCTCCAAGAGTGTCATATTTTTACCTGGACTAGTGTCAAGATGTTTAATTTGTTAGATAAGCAATTGAAGGGAAAAAAGTATAACCTTTTATCATGTAAAGAGATTGTTATGGGATTTCTTAGAAAGCGGAAGCTGTATGTAAACAGTATTGGGAATTTGCCCAATTTTCTTTTTTGGAAGCAACAAAGTCTTTGAATTGAAAGATGACAACCTTGTGTATGTGGATCATTTGAAGCAGTTAAATAATGATACGGAAGCTTGTTTCTGTGATATGCTAGATATAGATATTGCAGCCTGGATCCATTTCAGGTGAATGATGCTGATATTGCCACTACATTGGTGGCCGGGACGGGATGGGGACACCCACTAATTGAATTACAGAGTGATGCAGAAACCCAAACAAGTTTTAAGAGAGACCAACACTTTTGAGTAAACAGAGTAATTTCCAAAAACTTTCGATGCTTTTGGAAAAAGAGAAAACTGTTTTTCATGGCATTTCCCACAATAAACTTGGTAGAATCAGGTTTCAGTCAGATGAGTTGTTAACACAAATGTACAATTGCTTGGTGGTGGGATTCAAATTGTTTTACTACCGTTCGGTGGCCGTGGCTTGATGGCCCTGGCAGGGGAAGGATACTGTCAAATCTCCAGTCAGAGGGGGTATTTGCTGGTTCTCCGAACTACTAAAAATTTCCACTACTGGTTCTTCAGAACTGGTCAGAACCTGCTGAATACCACCTCTGGCTTGGACATAGTGAACATATACTGCAGTGAACATTTACCATTTACTGCAGTGAAACCCGACATAATTTTTTTGTGTGTGATCTGTGGTTTTGAGTATTAGAACGTTATGAAAAGATTAGGATTAAACTAGAGAAAGAGGTTGGATTAGAACTGTATGTGTAACTGCCTAGAGGGATATAGGAAGTCATTTCTTTATATATTCATGCTTTGTCTTTTTTATCCTTTTCTTACATTCTTTTCCATTTTTTCTTTTTTCTTTTGTATTTATTATATTTATACATTAACATAAATGTATATAAAATTACATTAAAAGCAAAAATATGTATATGATTGCAAATTGCATTAGTACAAATATTATAAGCAGAAAAACATATATTCCATTTACAAGCCAAGCATGGGTAAATGTAGATTTAATAAAAAAAAAAAACAGTAATGGGACCCGAAGGAGCCTTAAGTAAAGCAGCCGAGGCCTCCCTCGCATAGACACTCCTCCCGCTTCCTCTTGTGGCGCTGAGCCAGACAAGGCAAAACCAGCCCGCGGGTGCCGCTGGCTGTCGCCCTTTCAAGTCAAAGAGGGAAAGGCCGGGACGATGTGCGTGTCTCCGTAGAAGGTGGCCGAGAAGAGCCTGGATCGGGGAAAGGCCCGCAGCATCTAGGAGGGTCCAACTCTCCACGAGCGGGCACGGAGCCCCTCCACCGCGGGAAATCGTGGCCTATGCAAAGCAAGACCTCAGGTTTTCCCGGTAGCGGCAAAGGCGGGCGCCGCCCGGGCAAAGCCATTCCCGCCCACCTTACCGCGTGAAGCGAATATCCGCCCACCCGTGACGAAAGGAAAGCCGCGGTGGCATCAGGGACTCCAGGCGAGTCCGCAGACAAGCGGTTGGGGAAAAGGAGAGAGGGGTCGCTGAGCGGCTCAACCCCGGCGCGATTATGGAGACTTTCTGCGGCTCTACCTTTTGGGTAAGGGGATCTCTCTAAACAAGCGCCCTTCCCCGTCCCGGGTATCATAGACGGCCGGGCGCGCCTTGGAGACGAGCGCGTGTTTGAAGTGCGGGTTTCCCGGTGTGGGGAAGGGAGTTTCCGGAATGCCCCAACGAGGGAAGCGCGGCTCCTTCGAGGGGGAGGAATTGCAAAACAGCCGGATCGCGTCTCTCAGCCCGAGCCGGGTTGGCAGCACTCGGCCGTTCGAATCGAGCTTAAAGGGAGGAATGGGGTGGGAAGGTGTCCGGGTTTCAAATGCCCGCTAAACTCTCCTTTAAGCCAAGCTTTGGGTGAGCTGGAGTTTGGTTGTTTGGGGGATGGAGAAAAGAAGCGTGTAACTCGGAGGTTAGCAACCCGGTCTGCCCCAGGTCTTGCGTGGTGTTTTGGCTGGGTGTTAGATTAGAGTTCTGTCGCACCTTTTCTTCCTAGAGTTCAAGGGATTTCGCCTGGGATCTCTCTCCCCGTTTTAATCTCCAGAACAGCAACCGGGAGAGTTCCGTGGGGCTGAGAAGGAATAACTGACCCGAAGTCGGTCCTTGAACTCTTTCCTTTCCTGGTTGAAGATGCCTTACACTTTTTATTCCACTGGTGGTAATTTACCTCTTAATTGTTACACCATCCTGGCGCTCATTTCTCACAATTCCTAGTTATTGGCAGATGGGAACTGAAGTCCGAAACTCTTCTACTGGTATATTGCTACCTTAGAATACATGCCAGGCATGGAGACCTTATGCTGGAGGAAGGTGGGCAGGGTTGAGGACGTGCCTCCAATGTCACGTTGTAGAGCTGCTTAAAAGTAAAGTGTAAGGTACATCTGGATAATATTTGTGATGCATTGATTTCAGCCTTCTTACTTAAACCACAGGATAATCCTGTGAAGTAGGGGTGTGTGGTCAGCCCAAAGTCACCCGCTAAGCTTCTGTAAGAGGTTGGGTGGCCCTGGTCCTTCTCAGAGTATCCTGCACTTCACTATATGGAGGTGAAACCGTGTAGCAAAATAATCTTACTTTCAGCTACCGGTTAGAATAAATGAAAAATGAGACATTGTACTGTTGGTGTGTCTTGTATTACAGAAGTGAAATGTGATGGGGAAATAATAAATTCTTCTTTGAAAAATAAGTTTCACCACAGGTGTTGCGGTGCACATCCCATTGTACTGGGAAGGATGTTAGGT
The DNA here is from genome assembly GCA_023653725.1 of Bungarus multicinctus. Lineage (NCBI taxonomy): Eukaryota > Metazoa > Chordata > Lepidosauria > Squamata > Elapidae > Bungarus > Bungarus multicinctus. Next base: position 120,699,128 of record CM042834.1, read on the forward strand.
TAAGAAAACATATCTATCCAAAACTTGTAACTCAAAATGTCTCTCTTCCAAATGATGTAACAAAGCACGTGCAAACCTGTTCAGGTTCCATAAACATCAAACTGCATTTTAAGATGAATAGAAACCTGACTCTTTTACCTGTTGATTGTATTTATAAAGGCAAATGAGGTTACTCCCTAGTGCTGCAGATTAACTATAGGATACCTGACTAAACAGGTATTTTTACTCTCTTTACTACAATTCAGTTTTATTGTGGTGCTGTGTAAGAACAAATACAAGTTTGAACAAGAGATTTGGCATCTATTCACCGATGATTACAAATGACTCATCATTATTGGAATTTCACTCAGTCCCACATTGGGGGTGGTCCTTGGTTTATGACTGTAATGGAGCCTACCCAAGGTATCATAAGTCATAACAGTTGTAAAGCAAGTCACCCACATGACTGACCTGATTTCATGGTCGTTTCTCAGTCATAAAGCAAACACGGTAAACTTAAAGTGAACCTATTGTTCCCTATGGGCCAGTTTTCCCCAAAAATTGGAAATAAATGCTGGTTTTCAGGAAAACCATAATAAAACACAGTCATGTGAGACTGGGAGTTTACAATTAACCCTAAATGTCGGCTGGGTGCCAAGTGTATGACATGCAGTCACGTGAACATAGTGGTGGTGTGTGCGTGTCAAAACTTCAGAACCGGATCATTGGTACCCCCAGGGAGGTCCATCATAACTTTCAGTGATTACTAAGCAACTGGCTGTAAGTCAAGGACTACCTGTACATTGTGCCAACCGAAGATGTACTGGTTTGTTTGTGTGTGTACTGTAACAATATATCCTTGAGAGCATTGACTCTTGACAACAGTACATGCAGTTTTCGAGCCAGTAGTTTTGGAAGAGTTTGCCATCGTTGCCTTTTCAGAGCTGAAGAGGGGAGTAACTGGCCCAAAGTCACCTGGCTGGCTTTTGTAAATAAGGCAAGACTGAAACTCATGTGTTAGTGGCAATAATAGGGTTGGCCCTTTAATGAACAGACAGCTGCATTCCATTACCAGTTGAACTCAAAACCATTAAAACTGAAATGGGTACATATGCTGAGACTGGCCAAAAGTCTTCCTGGTCACAGCCTCTACCTGTTCTACTAGTGGGAACCATCAGATCAGTTCTATGCCCGGATTATGAGCCTTCATCAGACCTGGGCATTTTATTTCCCAGTCACATCAGCGGCATTGGTGCGGGTAGAGGGCAGGAGGTTGGAACAGGGGTTATGGAGCATCATTGGAGAGGGTGGAATAGTGGGGTAGGGTGGCAGTGACTGAGGGCAGGCAGTGAAGTGGTGATGGGAGGCCGGGTGACAAATGGTAGGATGGAGGCAGAGTGAGTGGCAGCAGCAGTGTTCTGCAACAGTCCCAGTTTTTCTTGTGGTCCCTTGGGAAAAATTAATTGCCCACCCCCTGGCCTACACTTTTAGGAAGAGCACAACCCCATATGAGGTGATGTTGGAAACTTCTCATAACTGGGGGAGAGAAAGAAAGACTTCTGCTGCTTCTGTTGCTTTCCTTGCATGAAGCCAAAAGTCTCTTTCTCTCTCTCTCTCTCTCTCTCTCTCCCTCCCTCCCCCCCTTCGAGAACGGAACTGGAGATGGTATCCTGCGATTCCAAATAAAGAATGATCGATCTGTAGGAAAACAGGGGTGGGGAATTTTCCCAGGGTCTCTGGTCCGCGGGATTTAAAATTATGACTTTGGTGGTCCCTGAGGTCCAAAAGATTGGCGACCCCTGATCTAATACAATCAGATTCAGAGGATGCCTTCTTGAGCAAGGGTCATACCAGCGTGTCTTTCAAAACTGCTGGCAACTCCCCGCTTATCACAATGTTATTATTTCGTGTTATTTGGATCCAGCTGCTTGTCTGCTTATTTGATGAGCTATAATAAAGCCCACATGTGGCAGAGGAGGGCTCACAAGGAATACTATCCACTTAAGCTCCACAGGCTCAGAGACTTCCTACATAGTATCACCTAATTTCACCCCTGTTACCTATTCAGAGTAAGTTTCCACCTCTGAGCAAATATGAGTGATTTTATCTGCAAAATGTTCTCCTTAATCAGCACAGTGCTCTGCTGTAGATTCTTCCAGCCCATCATTCACAACAGCGGGGTACAGGGTGGGAGTACCACCAAATGGCAATATGTGGTAAATGCAATAAGGGCTTAGGCAGTGTCTGTATTCAGTTATATTCTTTTTTTTTGGGGGGGGGGGGTCTTTTGCCAATGTGCTATAAATCACTCCATTTCATGCAGCTAACTTCCAAGATGTGGTAAGCAGGGAAAGCCCACTCAAGAGCAAACCTAACAACTTTCATGGATGGAAACTAGGTGTTCAATAGAACTTTCCACCAAATCATTAGGAAAATTACACAAATCTCTTTGAAAGCCCGTAACTATATATTTAGCTGCCTATGGTAGACCATCTTTATAGGTCCATCCTTCCAGCAGAGACTATGGTGCCAGTTAACTCCACAGGTAAGGGGAAGTGATCTGCCCATGATGAGGGTTTGATAGAAATCTCTCCTGCTCCCAACAGATCAGGTTGGCAGATTATCAGTCATGAGCTCAGCACTATAGGTGTTAAAAGTTGCTATTGGGCTGTACATAAGGATAATAATCATTTTTTCTCCTATCACACTAAGCCAGAAGCTCTCAAACTTTCTTGATTCATGATACCCTTAGAGCAGGGGTGTCAAACTGACATCACGGCGGTGTCACATGATGTATCAGGACCTTCCCCCCACTTCACTAAACCGGGCATGGGTGTGCATCCAGCCCATGAGTTTTGACAGTCCTGCCTTAGAACCTTGATAATTTTTTATGCTACCCTAGGCCAAAAGACCACTCCAAACTCAGCTTCACAACAAAAATTTAAAATATTCTGCAGCACTCCTGTGACTTTATTACAGGCCATGGCATACAGTTTGAAAACCATGGGGCTAAACTACAGCTTAATTTGGTTGTCACTTTGCATGATATGTGAATTGTCCCAAGGAAGAATTATGGTGTCTAAATCAAGGAGGATAGATTCAAATATGCTGAGCTAAAAAAATAAACAAACCATGATATTGGCATAATGGTGTATAATCCGAGGCCTGCTGAAGCTCCTGCAGCTTTGGATGCAGCTGCCTAGAGCTGTTCCAAAGTAGCCACATACCTACCATTATGCTGTTTCCTTTCAGGGCTACACCTGGGAGGAGTAAACAAGAAAAGGAAACAGCCAAAACTAGTTTACCATTTACTAAACCATATCTTTCAATCCTTACAAACCACCCTTGTTTTTACTTCATTCACTTGGTACCTTTACTTGTTTTAACTTACGTCTCCTTGATTATTTCATCAAATCCATCCAGTTACAACTTACCCCAAACATGTGCATGCTATTCCATCAAGCTAGGATTCTTTGCTAGGTTTTCTTACAAACTTTTTTTTCCCAAAGTTTTTTTATTTTTATTTTTTACACATCTCTTCATGTGAGCAACGTGATTCCAGATTACAATATTTATACATAGTCATAGTTACACTTTCAACTATATATGCAGGTCTTGGTATGTTTGGGTCTTTTCCCTTGTAAGATTGAGACTATCTGGGCAATGTTTCGACGAGATCTCACTCGTCATCTTCAGGCTGGTGCTTTTGGCTTTGTGCTTGTGAGAGCAAAGCGTGATATGAGCTGCTGTCTCCCTATATATACTGGTGGGGAGGTTTGCTGTGTTGTCATTTCTTGATTGGTTGTTGGAGTTGATGTTTGCAGATTGGCTGGCTTTTTCTTAAGAACATGTGTGGCTGAGGTATTGGCTGTGTGTCAACAGCCTCCTATAACGACTTGGGTAACGGGCTGTGTGATGACCTTCTGAGTTCTATTGTTTTGACATCCTGGGTCTTGTGCTGTAATCTCCTGGATCGTAATGACCTGGGTAATGGGCTGTGTGATGACCTTCTGAGTTCTAATCTTGTAACCTCCTGGGTCTTGTGCTATAATCTCCTGGGTCGTAATGACCTTTACCTTTACCCTGGGTCATAATGACTTTTATATATGAAAGGATTAATATACAATAGAGCCCTCTTAATAAAATCTTAACTCACTCCATCTTCATTTTTCTCATCTATAATTATCTAATAATCTTACAGTAATTCCCAGTAAGTTATAAACTTCAAATCCCCCCAGTCTACATTTCTAATAAAAAATACAAAGATACATTCCCATGTGGTGTCCCTCTTTTATGCTATATCTAACCCTTATCTCTAAATCTCTCGGCCTTGTCATTTCTTTTAGTTTTAGTTAGCTTTCCCTTTACTAAGTTTTCCTGGCCTTTCCTCTTTATCCCTCTTTTTTCCTCTAATATTACATTTATTTCCATCTGCCAGTCCCCCATCTTTCCTCCCCACCTTTCCTTTTCTCTTTTTTGAAATTTCTTCTTGTACAGTTTCTTCTTTTGCTTACTCTTGGGAGCTTTTTCTCTTTTATTTATTATCTCTGTCATCAATGTGTTAGTTAACAAGCAAATTTATGGCTGTGATAAATAGAAAAATGGATTGGATGATAACACCTTAATGGATATTAAGCCTTCCTGAATCTGAGAATTAGATGTAAAGGTTTAGTTTTCGTCTTCTGCTTTGTTTTCATTAGGCATTTATTGATTTGTTTATTTTAAAGGAAACAATCATTTTAGATTTCTGGCAAAATTTGGTGAAATATGTGATTTAGCCATTCATGTTTCAGATGCATGTCTTTAATGCAATGTATTTGAATTATGTTCAGACGCAACCTGTGTTTGAACACATTATGAAAGATCAACAACATGGCTCTATAAACCCTGCAAGTTTTCCCAGAAGGATGCAGCACTGGTATGGCAGGAGTCTTTACATTTGGGGGTGGGGGGATGATTCTGCACTCACCTGTATGCATATTTTGCAATTTGTATCAAAATAATATGCATCAGAGCAGTGTTTCTCAACCTCAGCAACTTTAAAATGTGTGGGTTCCAATTCCCAGTGTACTGGCTGAGGAATTCTGGGAATTGAAGTCTACACTTCTTGAACTTGCTGTGGTTGAGAAATACTGTATTAGAAGCATGTGTAGGTGGTAGGGACCTTTGATCAAATAAAGGCAGATGTAGAAGAACTTGATTATCCAGATTTTTCAAGTGAATACTCCAATGTTCATGTTTAGATCCCACAGGCTTCAACCAACCTTTATAGCTGCTTGTGGTCCTGGGACTGGTTCTATTTCTTGATCATTTAAAATTGTGACTTAGAGTGTGGATCTGTACGGAAGACTTCTCTATGTATCTCCACTGACTCAAAGTTTGCCATGCCATCTTCCATATAGCTGTGATGTCATATCAGGACAAGTGATAGCTGCAACCATTGCTTCATGAATAAGCATTTCTCTCATGCATATTCCTCATCCATCCAGTTTCCCTTCCTTACTCAACTGTTGTAATACTGAATGTAGGATCATTTGCAACCAACTGCAATCAACAGTTGGTTGCAGGCAATTTTATTATACTGATGTATTTAGATTCTGATAACTCAAAGAAGAAAATATGCATCTATCTTGTGGTGCCTATTTGGTTTAAGCCTAAGCCAAGGGCTGCATCACTCTTTTGGCCAGTAGTGGTTATTTATTGTTTTGTATCAGTTCTATGAAAATACAATACTGTGTTTGTTTATTTATATAGGCTACTTACATAGCTGAGCACTTGGCATGAAAGTCAACATAGCTAAAACAGCAAGCAAGACTACAAAATAGAACAACATAAAATATAATGGGACATAATCTTGCCAGAGGCAAGATTAAACCAAGGACAATTAATCTGCATAGGCTCAAAAGATCACCTAACCCTCTGCCTTGGGGCAAAAATCAGAAGCCTTTAGGAAAGGTAGGCAGGATCAGGGCCAACCAGATCTTGGAAAGAATGCAAGTTCACTAGGCAAATATAGCGACAGAGAAAACACTCTTTTGAGATTTCTTAAGTGATAGAACTATTTTGCTCTGTTGATAGAAGATGATAATGCTTAAGTGCTGGGACCAGAGCATGGTGACTCTGTCAGATCTTATCAGACATCAGAGATAATGAGAAACAGGTGGTAATTTGCAGGCTGTTCCACAAATAACCAGGCCATGAAGGACTTTAAAGGTGATATCCAGCACCTTAAGGTACAGCTGGAAGTCCTCTGGCAAGTTTATGTAGTCTTAGATGGATGTAATTAGTGGGTGTACCCCTGAGTATTAATACCTTCTATCAGTACATTCTAGACCAGTTATAACAACTGAATTGTCTTCAAAGGCAGCTCCATGTGGGGTGCATTGCTATAATCCAGATAAGAGATATAATCCAGATAAGAGATAATCATGGGTATGGGTGATTGTAAATAAGGCCCCCCCAATTCAGGAATGGACTAAATACAAAAGATAGATTTGTGCTTTGAGCAACAGCGGTTACCTGCCCTTCAAGCAGCAGCTTGAATCTGGGAAGATCCCCAGTTATGCACAGGTAGTTCAGCAACCACTTGTTCAGCAATCATTTCAAGTTACAGTGCTGCTGAGTGAGGGGACTTCCACCTGTTCCTTGTAGTTGTGACTGTTGTAGTGTTCCCATAGTCACATGGTCATGGTTCTAGTGCTTGGCAACGGGTTTGTCATTACAATGGTCACAGCATCCTGTGGTTATTGATTTGCCATTTGCAACCTTCACTGCCAACTTAAGAAAAACAATATAATAGGAAAGCTAGCAGGAGGCCACAAATGGCAATCACATGACCATGGGATGCCATGACCAAGCAGGATTTGCTTAATAGTGGCAACTGGTTATGTCATAACTGCCATTGTATGTTGGCACAGTCACGTGACATTGCACTTTACAATATTGTTTAGCAATGGAGTTATTGATCCTAGTTACTGTCGTTAAGTGAGCAGTACTTATACCAAGATTGCCAGAGGGAGTGCAACTCCATTCAGCACCAGTGATGGGAAATCTCAAAATCCATAGCCAAAAGTCAGTCTTGCTAGGATTGACTTTGTTTCTTCCCCACCCAGCCCTCCCTCGGCCTACAGATACTGAGATAGAACCTGCATGATGTACTTGAGCAATTACGGTAGGGACTAAGCCTCAGAGATGTAGAAACAAACTACTGCAACCCAGCTACCAACTAGAGTGATCTAAAAGGGATATTGTTCTCCCCATCCAGCATCACATCTTATATCCAGAGAGAAAATAAATGAACTTGAGTTCAGAATGAACTCTTTAAAGAAAAAAAATCACTTCAGTCCTCAAATATCTGCCAGATAGATTGAAGATCAAAGTTGTGTTGTATTGCTGGCAAATTATCCTAGTGGGATAATTGAATGAGTTTTTAGGAACATTAGGAATGAAATTTTAGGAACATTAGGAATTTCAGGATCATTGGAGAGGGTGAAATGAATAAGCTAACCTTGACATCTATGATTCTTTTATCTTCTATTAAAGGGCCAGTTCTTTTTTTAAAAAAAATACACCTTCTATAATATTTCTTTTAAACAATACAGCTTAAATTCAGCAAGGAAGCTCTGTGAAGAACAGCAGCCTTTCATATTTGTCATCAACACAAATCGAAATGAATTCTGAAAATACTTCTATATACACTGCTCATCCAAAATCTATTGAATTGCTTGGATGTGTCTTTTTATCTTAATGGAGATGTGCACTGCCTCTGGAGTTCTTGCATTCATTATACATTCTCATATTCCATTCTTGCTCAAGTTCACAGTATCATATCCGCCTAAAAATAAGATAAAATAAATTTTGGTGAGAAGAATTGCTCATTTGACAGCATAGAAACAAAGCTGTTTAGATGTGATAGAATCCTTCTTAAAAACCCAGGCTTGGTCATTCAATTCAATTCAATTTATTACAGTCATAGACAGAGACCAGAACAAATAAAAACACTCAGTAAATATAAAATTAAAAATTCTAGTATCAAATAATAAATAACAACTAAAATCTCTGATAAAATCCAATCTGTCAATTATACATGGTCTAACTATACTAAAATTGCAATCCATAAAATGTGTGGCCTGTTATCAGTTTAACACCAAAAGGGAAAGGCATAAGCAGTGCAAAGGGTTTTACCATGTTTGTTATATAATGTAACTATAGTGGATTAGATGCATGTTTCCGATGAATCCCCAGTGCTGCTGTGCAGAATCTAGTCACCTGCAATATAGTTATGGACTGTTCATCCTTAAGTAGCCACTGGAGATAAGCAGTGTTGGAACAGCCAGGATACTTAGCAATTATTGGCGGAATATGTTTTTTCCCGAATCTCTGGGTAAAAGGAACATCGAAGGAGTATGTGACCCACAGCCCCCACCTCTCCTGAGCCACAGGAACAGAGTCTTTCAGTCAGTGGTATCTTTTTATATTTGCCGTACAGAGCGGCTGATGGAAGCGCATAGCACCATGTGAGCGAAAATGCATTCCGGTGGTAGGCTTGGTAATATTGAGTAAGGGGTCTTAGATATCCAGCTGGCAGTCTCCTTTATTCAGTTTAAATTGTTAATTGTATCCATTTCTTTCAGTGGCATAGCTACCCGTAGTGGAATGTATTTTCAGTAATTAATAATGGGAAAAGGCAATATACTGTATGATAAGTTAAAATTAATGGGGAACTTTCAGCTTCTGCCAGCCTGTAAACATAACATGATATTTCTCTTCTGTACCAATTTCCAGCATATATCTGAACCCAATTGGGTTTCCTGGCACACAACTTCCTCTCTATCATTTTAAAAATAATTTTAAATTACAATAAAGCTCTCTTAGTCAAGACTAAATTGCAATACGTGTGAACTTTGAGAGGAAATGGCTCTGTACAATTCGTGATCATCAGTTTTTGAGACTGCCCCCTTAACGAAACGGAGCAGTCTTTGTGAAATAAATTGCTCCACTGTGTATACAGAGAGGTGTTTTTCTTTGTCGTTTTATGTTTTAGAGACCAAATGTTTTTCCAAAGCTTTTGGGAACGCCTCAACCGGGCCTCTTCCACAAATGTGGTCGCTATGCACAATAAATAGGATATTTGATGTTATTACTTAACGCTGACCTTTCTAGATGAAAGTACTTTGAAATATTTGAGTTTGTCACTATATACCAAACGGTTACAGGTCATATTGAGGACACTTTTATTTTTTTTTTTAAAAAGTTAAGTACTGACAAATATTTTTAAGTTACTCTATTTTACACTTTGACCATTAATAGACATGGATTCACAGCTGGTCCTAGGGCAGATTTATAGCCACCCATTTCCTTTTCATTTTTGTTCATTTCCCTAGCTTTATTTTATCTCGCAATGACTTTTATGGGCAGAGCCAATAAACGCTTACTACAGCCGCTATGGTTTCTTTCTGGTGCAGAAACTGGAAAGTGAGGTATTCCAAACATGAAAAGCAAAGAATAAAAACTGTAATATTAGGCCTGGTTGGAATGAATTTCCTGTATGCCGCTAAAAAAAAAGTGAATACTTTTTGCTATCCAAAATACCGTGAGGTAATCTGTGACATTTGCAAATGAAGGCAATGAAAATGGCTTTGAGATAGCTGACTTTCCTGTGAGGTTTACTTTGCCCTCAAAATAACTCTTACATGGAACTTGCAGGCGGTAGAAAGAGACCATGAGCGAAATTGTTTAGTTGAGGAGCTGTATGTTGCTGCATTTATTTGTATTTTGGTACTACAATAGTGTATTCTGAAAATATGGAAAGGCAGAAAGTAGATTAGATTACAAGGTAGTCCTTGATTTGTAATCAGTTGCTTAGCAACCATTCAAAGTTACAACAGACCCCCTCCCCTGCAAATATGCTTCCAACCCCATTCTGATGGTTGCACAATCACACACACCTGCGGTCCCATTGTGGGAGTTTGGCAACTGGCTTCACTGAAGTCTGCATTGTTCTGCAGTCACGTGACAACAATGTTCAATGTCTTTTGCCAGTTTCCCAATGTTTACTTCTGGTTTCTGGCAAAAGACACCCATTGGATAAAACAGATATTTATTTATTTATTTATTTATTTATTTATTTATTTATTTATTTATTTATTTAATTCAATTTATATACCACCCTTCTCCCGAAGGACTCAGGGGGGTGCACAGCCAACTAAAACAACACATATACAAAAGTTAAAATAAAATTAAATCTGGGCTGCTTCCAAATCTAAAACCCGAACATTAAAACCATAATTAAAACCCCATTTAAAATCAGGAATATGCTTAACAACCATGTTTGTTAATGGCTGCCACTTTCGCTTAACAACTGCCACAAAAAAGGTCTTAAAATCAGGCACTGTCATAGGGTGACCCACTTAATGACCAATTCAAGCTCAATAATATCCTAAGTCAAGGAATGTCTGTATTGTACTTTATTGGACAAATGTGCTCCTTCTGATGAGATCTTGCATTATGTAAATTTTTTATTAAAAATTTGAAGAACAATAATAAAAATGCAACAAACTGTATCAGAAAATGTGGAAAAGAGAAATAACATAAAAGGGTAAAAATGCAGTAAGAAACAGAAATAAGAGAAAAGAGTAAGAGCAAGTTATAAAGACATAAAGAAGTGGCTTCCGATATTCTTCACAACACTTTTAAGTAAAATTATATTTTAACCTCTCTAATGTTACATCATGACTCTCTTCTTTCTATAATCTGTAATGTCTCTTGTCTAACCATCAGAACCAAAAATTACCAATTTGTTGTGTCTTTTTTTTTTACTCAAAAAGTCCACAAGGAGTTTCCAATAAATATACTGAATTCTTGCATAAGGATCAAAGGGGTATCAAACAGAAATTGGTGGGTTTCTTGTCCTTTTAAAAATATATTACAGCGCATCCAAGACTTGGATGATTTATGTGAAAATTTTGGAGCAGTCAATATTCCCCAAGTTATTTATTAATACTTTTCTACTTGTTTTTCCCCCACAGGATTCAAATCGTACACTGTATACTGAACATCCAGATTTTACACTGTGTTTCCAGAACACTGTCTTGGCTTGGATCCCATGCATCTATCTTGGGTGCATCTTGCCATTTTACCTCCTTTATCTAAAATACAATAACCGAGGCTACATTGTATTGTCTATGCTGAACAGGTTCAAAACGGTAAGATCTTTGCTTCCCCGAGGCATTATATAGACCAGGGGTCGCCAACCTTTTGGACCTCAGGGACCACCAAACTCATAATTTTAAATCCCAGGGACCACTAACTGGTTCTGTGGGTGTGGCTAATTTGTGGGTATGGCTTGGTGGTCATGTGAGTGGCTGGGCATGGCTTGTATGTAAACGTTATAAATATTTATATAAATATTGAATATTGGGGGTGAGATTTCTCTGTGGCCCACCAAAATTTTCTCATGGCCCACCAGTGGGCCACGGCCCATTGGTTGGCAACCGCTGATATAGACAGTGGCAGATGTGGCAATCTTTTAAACAATTGACTTACAAGGAACAGATAAAGATAAAGTACTGTGCCAAATTATTTATTTATATTTATTTATTTATTCGTACTTCTATACCGCTCCCTCTCCCAAAAAGGGACTCAAGGCGGTGTACACTCAACAAACAAGATAATACAGAAAACAGAAGCGAAAACAGGTAAATAATCAAGATGGCCAAGAATCACCCTTATAAAATTCCAAAATATAAACCCCAATGATCTTATTTGGCTAGACCGGCTTGTTTGAACAGCAAGGTCTTAACTGCGCGCCGGAAGGTTAGGATGTCTGACATGGCTCGTATATCCGGGGGGAGACAATTCCAGAGGGATGGGGCTCCCACAGAGAAAGCGCGTAGTCTCGGGGCTGCTAGATGAGTTAAAATGAACAGAATTCAATCATATTTTATATTTTGAAGCTTATGATTCAACACAACAGTGATTGAGCAAATAGATGAATTGGGAAACAGTCTTTGAAATAGAGCTTGGTGTTATTAAACAGTATTTCAAAATGGTTGCTATGTTTTCACTACTCCTGCCACTGATGAGTCAGACAATAGCTTTCCAACTATATGTCAACTGTTTCTGAAGAATGAAAGACCTTAGAATTCTTTTGCACCCTGCATAATGAATTGGATATGCGTGACATCACATGACTGTGACTTGCTATTTTATTTCCGCATTCTCCATTCTGCGTGTTGGGAAGCATGCAAATGGTGATCACATGACTATGAGGAGTTGCCATAATCATAAATAGGTGCCAGTTATGAGCAAATGGTGATCACACAACTAAGAAACATTGTAACAGATGTAAATATGAGGATCGGTTGCAAAACTTTTTTAAAAAAAATTTGGTTGTAATTTTCAACAATTCTTAAATAAGGTAGTCTGTAAGGTACAGGTTGTCCTCCATTAATGATGGCAATTGGGATCAGAATTTATGTTGCTAAACAATGCAAAGCACAGTGTCACGTGACCACATCACTTAACATCAACCCTCAATCCTGGTTGATGCTACAGTATTAACCAAATCCCACCCAGTCATTATAGGACCTAACCTGATCTATGCATCTCCTAATTTGCTCTTTCCCAGTCCCAAACTTTGGTAAGCTAAGGGACTCCTCCTCTTCAACTCCTTCTGCTCACCTGTCTCCCCCACCCAGCTGTCTTCTTTTAACCATCCTGCACTCCACTGGCCTTGTCATTTCCAGATGACCTTCACCCTCTTCCTCCTCCCATTGCTGACCAGGTGTGCCTGGCCTGGCCTGGCCTTTTGCAAGGTGGCTGCTGGCTGCAGTAGACCTTCTTCCCACAGCCAACTGCAAACTTCTTCAAATCCCATTTAGCCTTTTTTCCAAGGCTTTGGAAGGTGGCATACAGAACAGCCAAAAGGGCAGAAATGGGAGATGGGCAGGTGAGAGAGTTGAAACCTTCCTTAGTCATTAATTCTGCCAAATGCCAGAATTTTGATCATGTGACTCTAGGGATGAAGCAGTGGCTGAAATTTTGGGGACTGGGCATACTTAGCACTTATTCAGTCCCACCATAATTTCAAACAGTTGTTGAATGAATGGTTGTTAATCAAGGGCTAACTGTATTTTTTTAAATCAGGAAGAAGTCATTTTGATAGCCCTCTTTTAGTTCATATTGCCCATTACCTCACTGAGTACAGTAATGGCTGGCAATCTCTATGAAATGATGAGCAATGATAAATTTTAAGGAACTACACTGTCAAAAACTTCAGTTGATCATGAAACAAAAGGACAAACTAACCAGTAACTCAGTTGGTAGTAATTTCATGTACACAAGCATATAGAGGGACATAAATGAACATAAAATACCCACCAAATCTAAAATCACAAAAAAAGAATATTAAATTTATTAAATTAAAAATAGTTAAGGAAACTGATTTTTTAACCTTCTGATCCTGTGGGATACTATAAAAATTTGGCTATCCTATAGGAGTAACTCATGAACTTCAAAATACAGAGCAGCTCATAAAAATGAATGAGTCTCCCATTTTAAGAATTAATATCTACCATTCTCCAAACAAGAAAACTCTCCCCCCCGTTTTGTTCTCCCTCTGGCTGTACTCTCCTTCCTCAAATGCTTTGCTGACCTCTCTAAACTCCCTCTTTGCCTGTAGCAACAAGGAGGTTCCTTCCTTTCTTTTGGGGGACTGATACGTGTTTTCTTACTCCCTTTGAGTGTCTGCAGCAATCCAAGAATATGTCAGAATGACCATTACAACTAGTCCTTGACTTACAACCATTTGTTTAATGACCAAAGTTACAATGGCACTGAAAAAAGTGGTTTCTACATTTATGACTGTTGCAGCATCCCCACAGTCACATGATCAAAATTCACATAAATTGGCATAAAGTCAGGCAAAACTCACTTAACAACTGTCTTGTTAGCAACAGAAATTTTGGGCTGAATGGCTATCTGTATGCACACAGTAACATCATTTTTTTTGCACCATGATATAGGACAAATCTTGTCATTTGGTTCCCCTTGCCCACTCCTCACAGGTGTTCATGTTCCTTCTCCACCTCCATGCCTATTCATAAAAGCCACCTTACAGGTACTCCAGGAGAATTCTGAGTGTTTAATGTAAATGCTTCCTTTAGCTATCAAATATAGCTGGCTAAACATTCCTTATTTCTTTATTCTCAGATTAAGGAATTGAATTTTGAATTAGACTTTGATCTTGCCTGCACTCTTTCTGTAACATTCTTAGGAATTAAGAATCTCTCAGATAGTTGTTTATATTTCTAAAAGCTTATAAGGATTCATCCAGGACAATAGTCAAAAGAGAAGCGGAACTTAACTCCAGCTCATAGGGGTTTTTTTGTGATAATTTTGTGATACTTTTTGTGATACTTTCTGTGCTGAAATATCCAAACAGGTTTATTTAAATCACTTCCGTAACTTATCAAAGAAGTGAGCACCAAATTAATGAAAACAACTTTACCCACTCTAATGTTTTACAGCTGTAATCTAAATGTATTCACCATCTAATCCGGAAGTTTATGGTAATATTTTCATCTCATTGAAGTAAGAAACTACATTTGCATATTTTTTAAAAAAAGCTTATTGAGATAATTTCCTTTGAGTTCATGTACTTTTCTTGAAAGCAAGTACGTTCAGTGGTTTGTGATGTGTAGCCTTTTCCAGCCCAAAGTGTTTTCTCAGTTTTCTAGTCTAGCTTATAGTTGTGGTTTTGTGGTTTAGTTTTAGTAGTCTCCCCCTAGCTCCATTATTGTTAGGTGCTCCAAAGTCTGCTAAATGCTGGGCTGCTTCATATGAACCATGGGCAAAAAATCTGATCTTGGGCCTTTGGGCTCTAAATGATAATGATAACATTCAAACCCACCCAATGCTACCAGATGCAACACCAGAGTGTTCTGCTCATTTGCAAATTAGAACTAACTTTTCCTCAAGCCCTTTTCTTTCTCGTTCTTTTAACCCCTTTATTTAAAACACTCTTATGGAATGATGTAAAGCTCTAATCTTTGTGCTGAGCAGGTTTAAAGTGGAGTCCAACATAACTAAGCCTCCTCCATGCCATTTGTACAGCTTGATTGGTAGTTCACGGATCCTGAGAATGCTTTTTCGGGTTTGCTTATGTACATAGGTATGCATGTATGTGTGTAACAAATTTATAAGGCTGCCCAACTCGTGCATGTTGATTTCAGGCAGCTTACAGCATTTAAAATAACACCGTGTAAAAAACTCATGGATAAGTAGGAACCTCTCTGAACATGTTAGTCCTGATTTACCAATTGTATTTGATTTGGATGAATTCACCAAGGAGGCAAGGTGAATGGCATCAAAACAGTATCCCATTGTTGAAAGATTATGGTTTGCCATAGGTAGCTATTAAACAGTGAAACAGTTTGTGTTTGTCATGAGTATATCTGATTGCCTTAAGGGTTGATTTTGTCAATGATAAAGATTCAGGACTCCCTTAGGTTACCTGTAAGCTTCTTCCTTCCTAATGATGATCACAGGAAGGTTGCTAGAAAGAAAAAGAGGCACCTTCATCCTCAAGTACATGCTATTATATTGATTGTAACTAGAAAATGGTGTAACCTCAACCTTTCCATCTCAATAAACCTTGCTAAAGATAATTCTGTGATAATCACGCTTGGAAAGAATCACTTCCTGTTTTTAGACAGTTGCCAAAGAGGCCTGATCCACCTGGGCTTGTTCAGGATTTGTTTTATGGTTCCTGTGCTTTTCAGCAGCAGTGTAACTTTGTCTCCAACTGTGTGTGTGTGAGAGAGAGAGAGAGAGAGAGAGAGAGAGAGAGAGACAAAGACAGAGACAGAGAATCATTCTTTTACAAGAGAATTGCATAACAAAATAAGAAATCTGGAATTTCAAAGAAAATTGTGTCCAAATAAACATGGTGGTTCAGGAACCGTAAATTAATTCTATTAATTTAAATCTGCAGACCAAATGAAATTGCCTAACAGCTCCCACATGCACCCAAATTGTGATGTTTGCTTCTTATTGCTTATGATGTTATTGATAATAAGAGACCAAGCTCCCCTTGCAGATTTATGCCACTACATCTGAGTTTTAAAATTTAGGAGATGTGTCTATCCTTCACAGTCTATTTTAGCATCAGAGGACTTGCATATTGATTGTTGATAGTAACATCAGTAAGATTAATTCTTCCAGCAACATGTTATTTTGCCCTCTTCTTTTACTTAAGCAATGATTTACTTTCTATGACCATCTGCTGAGATTCTTTTTCTTGCATCATAAGGCACAAATGAGTGGCAATGCAGTTTTCTTAGTAAGGTGTAGCACTACCCTCAAATGTGCAAGAATATTGCAGGAAATTTCAATAAAATCACCAAATTATTCTCACTGCTCCTTTGACACCACAACAGGTATTATTTTAAAACAGGGGTGTCAAACTCACATTGTCTCGTCATCTTCACAGGAGATATCATGACTTTTTTTTCCTTCGCTAAACTGGGGTGGGTGTGGCAGCGTGTGACACATCCAACCCGTGGGCCGTGAGTTTGACACCCCTGTTTTAAGATAAGCTAGGTAGGAGATCAACTTTATTAGAACCCTTACCTGGCAAAAGATAAGCTAGGAATGGCAACTGAGTATAACCTCTAGATGGCCAGCAAAGAAAGACTTCTAAACTAAAATAAAGTATGTGTTACAGACAGATGTGCTGTAAATATTTGCAAATATGCTGAACTATAACTACTTTTGTTAAGTTTTGTGCCTTTGGAGCCTTAACTGTGATTGTCTTTCTCTCTCCTTATTTCAGGCCTTTGCTTTTGTGCTTTGGGGGGTTTGCTGGTCCAATCTTTTCTATGCCTTCCATGAAATCAGTCAGAACAGAACTCCATCACCTGTGTATTTTGTAACACCTTTAATTACTGGCATCACAATGGTAAGTTTGTCTTTCTCATTTTACTGTTATTATTTGCATGTTGAAAAGAAATGTGATGATGGGAAATATTTTGCATAGCTCAAGTACTGCAGAGCCATGGAAAACCACAGATAGGAGATAGTTCCATTTTCACAGCCCATACATTTCCTTAGTAACAGAAGTGTTTGTGCTGCTGTCCAGTGATATCAGCAAAAAGGGAGGCATTCTGGAGTGTGGAACAAAGAAGGTTTTGGATCAGTTATCCCAATTCCATCGTTCAAACAAGAAGCTGGACTAGGTGGGATAAAAAAGAGCAGTGAAAGTATTTGAAAGAAATATATTGCAAAGTTTGATGGCACGAGCAAAGGATCTTTCTGTGGCTCATTAAAGCACCTGCAACTTTTGGAAGGCTGGGGAAGGTGTTTTGAAGGCTTTCCCTAGCGATCTGCACATATATGTGTACATATAGCCTTTGTGTTTCATTGGAAGTTTCAGTGGAAATGTACTATGTGTATGCACACATGTGGAAAACACAAGGGAAAGCCAACAAGCTTTTGCAAACTGTATTGTTAGTATAGCTCTAATGTACATGTGTGTATGTATACATGCTCTAATGCACACAGAATAAATTCTCAATCTTGGAACTTGCCTTCCTTTCCCCAGTTGGATTTGGGATTTGATCATTCTCTACCATAAAGCAGGGTAATGAATTATATCTTCTACTGTACAATAAAAAGGAGAGATATTGAAGTTCTGCCTTGTGTGTTCTGCATTAATTTAAAGGAGAAAAGACAAATACTGTAGATCTTGGCAAGAGTGGAAGATGTGTGATGCAAACTGCTGATTTTGAGCTGCTGATTGGTCCTCATTTGCTTTTTGTCTGCAGCTCTGAGATTCTCTTAAAAAAGAGGAAAAAAAAGATATCAGTTTCTTGGATCATTCAACATCTACAGTACTGAAATATTATTTTAGTTCTGTAGAGAAGGAAGAAATTTGGCTATATATTTAAGGGGAATTAAATTAAAAATATTATGATATCTGCTTTGGGCAAGCCAAAATGTTGAATGACATAACTGTTCTTTCATCCTTTGATATTGTCTTTTCTTCTGCCTAAAAATCATATGAACATGGGGGGAAATCTTTTCTTTCCTAGGTTCTAGAGAATATTTTCACTGCCTTATTCTCTGAAAATTCAATTTTTTGAGAAAAAATATTAAAAATCCAACACTTATATATTAAAGATTGAATTAAGCATAGGAATTTGATACTGTATATGAATACCAGGACAGAGAAAGAAAAGCAATGTTCTTATTTGCACAAATGAAGATACCATTCACCATCACTGGGCCAAATTGTTTTTCATAAAGGAGACAAAACATTGGCTACCTCGCACAAAAATGATAGCACCTAATACCATATAAAAACAGACAATTTCAGCTAACTGCTTTTCTGTATTTTGTCAACAACATGATATGGAGGTATCCATCAGGTCACTAGGAATTAATCTTGAAAAAAAACTTTAGGGAGTTCAATCCGATTCTCATCATTCCATTCCACTGAATCTCCACTGACTTTCTTTGCAGCTGGCAGCCATGTTGCTCATCCAGTATGAAAGACTCCATGGAGTCCAATCCTCAGGGATCCTAATCATCTTCTGGTTCTTGTGTGTGCTGTGTGCTGTTGGTCCTTTGAGATCCAAAATCCTTGGTTCTCCAGCTCAGGTAAATTAGGTGTGCTTGTGTTGAATTATGCCATATCTCCACAGAGTGAATGCTTGAAGGAAGAGGTTTGATAGTCCATTTGTGGGGGTTATGAGTGAAGGGCTACTTATAGGCTGAGTATATGGCAGATGAATAATCTATCCAACTACTTAGATTAGAATAGCAGATGGTGTTTCAGACTGAGATAAGGGCACATTAATAGATTTTGATTGTGGCAATGATATGGGAATAACAAGAGATACTTCTTCCTAGGATCATGAAGAGAAAGTCATTTTGAAGCTTAAATACCTAGAACTCTTTGAGAACTATTAAACCACGGAGGGAGAGGTAGCTCATGGTAGGCTTTTCAAAACATTGCACTCACTAAAGCAACAGTGTTGTAAGGGAAAGCTCCTGGCCAAATGCTTGAAAAAAAAAAAAAAAACCTCTGGTTGCTGGGAGTTTTCCTTAGAAAGGGCATTTCTATGCAGAGTGGGTGCTGTGATGCAGCTGCCCACTGCATCTGATATAACAGTAACGGAGGGTATAAAGTTCAAGTGTAGAACCTGGGAAGTCATCTTTGTGATGGGAGCGCCTCTAGCAATATTTAATTATTCATCCTACATTTTCTTATTTAATGCACGATCTTCTATCACCCATAGTATATTAACTAGACAAAACCTGAAAGTAAATAAAGGTAGCCCTCAAATTGCAATGGTAATTGGGGACGGACAGGGGTGGGATCTAATAGGGTTAACTACCAGTTTGATGATTTACGATGTGGTTTCCTGCATGCTGCGCGCTGTAAATCGTCACCAGCACGCTGCGTGCAGAGAAG
Organism: Bungarus multicinctus; assembly: GCA_023653725.1. Taxonomy (NCBI): domain Eukaryota; kingdom Metazoa; phylum Chordata; class Lepidosauria; order Squamata; family Elapidae; genus Bungarus; species Bungarus multicinctus. Next base: position 120,718,584 of record CM042834.1, read on the forward strand.
CAGCTTTGTTTCAAAGCTGTTTTTAAATGCAGCTGTGCCTCGCACGGCAGCTGAAGTTGAAAAATCAGGAAATAAAGGTCAGGTAAAAGCCCTGGTGAGTGGGAGGGCAAAATCATCAGCAGACATAGAACCGGTTCAGAGCTGCTCTTCAGAGCTACCGGTTCAACAGAGGTGGACAGAACTGGTAGAAACCCACCCCTGGGGCCAGAATTTCCATTGGTAACCAATGTAGTCATGAAGTGTGACATCATGTGACCATATCACTCAGACACAGCAATCCTGGCATTCTCTGTTGCCATCATTAACCAAATCCTGTCAGTCGCTAGGTAAGGACCCACCCTGATCCAAGCCACTCCCAGCTTGCTCTCTCACTGCTCCAAGCCTTGGTAAGGTAAGGGTGTTCAATTTACCTCCCCTCCACCACCACCATCCCAACTCTATTATTTTGGCCGAACTTGCACTACTCTGCCTCTTCCAGCCTTGTCACCCTGCACTCTGCCTGCCCTGCCATTCTGCCAGCCTTGCCACCCTGTGGGACCTGCGGCCTCCAGCTGTCTTTAACCTCTACCTGCCTCTGCTGAGGAGTTATGCCTGGCCTGGTCCTCTGCAAGACAATTGCTGGCTGTGCTGGCTCAGCCTTCTCCCCGGGGCTGAGCCTGCCATTCTCTGAATTGCCCAGGGCAGCTCTCATGATGTTTTGGAAGGACTCTGAAGCTTTCTGAAGACTTTTTCAAAGCATTGCAAGAAGGTCCCGTGCACTTTGGGAGAATGGTGGGTATGGCCTTCTCACAAGGCTTCAGAAGCCTCAGAAGTCTTCCATAGCAACATGAGAATGGCCTGTGCAATTTGAAAAACTGTGCAAAAAGCTTTGAGAAGGCTTGGCATGGCCATCAGCTGACTCACATAAAGCCAAGCCAACTGTGCCTCTTGAACAGCAGGATAAATAGGGTGAAGGTCAGCTAGGGCTGGCAGGGCCAGCAACAGAGGGCGCTACAGTAGCAGGGTTTGCAGAGTCACACAGCCAGCGAAACATAGGGCAATTGTGGCAGCTGGGGCTTTGCACTGTAGCACTTGGGGTGGCACTTCTCAGTGGCACCAGAAGCATCAGGGATGAAGTAGAGGATCAGGAATGGTGGCAACCAGCTGAGATTGCTAAAAGCTTGAGCCTCATCACCCCGTCCATGATGCCAAGGAATACAGCCAAAAGGACAAAATTGTGGAGCAGGTGTAGGGAACTGAAGCACCTGCAGTTATACATGGAAGTGACTGCCAAGCCTCTGAATTTTGACCATGTGACCATGAGGGTGCTGTAAATGGCCATAACTTTTGGACCAGGCATAAGTAACCATTCGTTCAGCAGCCCTGTAACCTCGAATGGTGACTGAACAAATGTTGTAACTCAAGGGACTGCCTGTAATCCAAAAGATAGAATCTTCCTTTTTTGTCTTGCAAATCTATTTACTGATTACATAAGACGCTAGCATGCCAAATCAGGATAGTCATGTTTTACCTTTCATGGTGTTATTCACCATCTTAATGAAATTCATCTATTAATTGTTTTAGAATAACATTCTATTGTTCTAGTTCATTCTCATTGTTGCCTCAAAGATGCAATTTCAATATGCTTTGAGAAAGCAACATTATATTAGTTTGTTATTTTACTTCTCCCTTGCTGACTGTTACTGTCTCTTTCTAGGACCAAATGGAAGGCAGATTTAGGAATATCACGTTTCATATCTACTTTGCACTGATCCTTATTGAATTTATTCTTTCGTGTTTCAAAGAAAAGCCTCCGTTCTTTTCTCCTGTGAATTTAGATCCGGTAAGTAAATTTTTGGGTTTTTCCCCCCTAGATTTTCATGCGTGTTGAATAGTTGGTTTGTTCGTGCCAGTTTTGTTTTCCTGAGATGCTTGTCAAAACCTATCTTCCCTCCCAACTCTGTGTAGGCTGCATCTTATACTAACTGGGAGATGGTAGCCTACGATCTTGGCCCCACTTCTTGCTTTTGAAATCTTAGTTTTGCACCTGCTTGAGCCCCCAGGCAGATTTGCTAAAACTCAGTGCCATGGTTTCCTACTATTTTTAATCGAAAAATACAATGACTGTGCTGTGTAAACTCTAGAATGAATTAAAATACTTTTATAAAAAGAAAGAACTATTACCAAATGTCCTCCAAACAGAAAAGAGAGAGAGAGAGAGAAACACCAACAGCATGAGAGGCTTCCATGCATTTTACACCCTCCCCTTCAATGTAAATCATTGTCTGCTAATGTGATTTCATTCTATGTTCTTGAAAACTGTGAAATGTAACCTCTGGCTGCCAAAAGATCACACAGCCCAGTCACAGTTTATTGCTCTGTTTCTAGCCAGTATTAGAGTGAGGTTTGCCTCTCAGCAATCACTAATGAGAACCCCCCTGTAATAACACTCACAACATTTATTGTCCTTTGACTACCAATAACCCATATTGACCATTCAGGTGCAAGAAAGGAATGAGGCTGGGACTAGCTGCCAGCTCATTCTGAAGACAGAAGGCAGGTTTCAGAGGCTGGCTATCTTCATTTTTATGAGCTTTCTGTGAAGATAGGGTCTGCATCTAATTAAAGATAGAATAATTTCGCTGCAACGCTCCTTGCAAAAACAAAAAACAAATAGCACCCAACCACAGGGAAACTGTAGCAGGAGTTTGCATGGCTGATCTAGGAGTGAACAAGTTTAGTTTCTGCAGAAAGGGTAATTAGCAAGGAAAATCAGTAAATAGAAGAGCATCTGTGCAGTTCGTTTACAGAAATGCTTATCTTTGTTTAATGAGATTCACTGCAAACCGTATAAAATCCCCAGGGCAGAATGTTGACTTGGAGAACAAAGAGCTAATCCATTTTGGTTCATGAGGACTTTTACTCACCCATGGAGAATTCCCTTTTCCTTTTTCCTTATTATATGTTCCTACATTTTTTTCCCCAAGAAATTTTCCATTTCTTGGGAGCAGGTTTTGAAAACACAGGGACTCACAGAGAACAGAGAATCTGATCCATCCCCAGTGTCCATTCTGCTGGTAGTTACACTTCATGAAATATAATTTAAAAAGCAGCAATAGTCAGGTATATTTTATAGCTCCTCTTTGAACGGTGTATGGATATGTAGAAAATATTGGGCTAATCAAACATTATTTCCATATTCCCTAAAATGCTGTGCAAGGACTAAGAGCAGAATGTTTTCCTTTACTCTGTCCCACCTGGCCTTAATAAAGTCTCCTGTAAGCTGGTCGGAGAAGTTCCTTATCCTCAGATACAAGATTCTTCTGTGTTTCCTAAGACAGACATAGCAGGACTAGACTTCCACTCTTTGTTTTGGGTGGTTGATACTACAAGTTGTGATTTGGAACCCAACCCTTGCATTCAACTGCTCCTCAGGATTCAGGGGGTGGGAACTGAAAGTTGGAGATGAATCCTTCATTTCATACATCGATTCATTTCATACATATTTACGTTCAAATTATTTTGGATGTGTAATGTGATCTTTCACGGCAAGTTTAGCTAAAAAAAACAACTTTGACTTTTTGTTTGTGTTTTGTTTTCCTCTTAATATCTCCAAAATTTGTCATAGAATCCCTGCCCAGAATTAAATTCTGGTTTTCTTTCAAGGATAACATTTTGGTGGTTCACAAGGTAAGCATGGTTTTTCACATTTTATTGTGCTCCTTTGATATTACTGGAGATGTACCAGTTGAAAAGCTATCCTTTGTGCTCTTGGTGATCCAGCTACATTCCTATATAGAAGTACTGTTTTGCATATCACTCTTTCACATTTCATGCCCTTTTCTTCTTTTGCTAGAAGTTATATGTTGGTAGGATATTGGTGAGAGCCAGTTTAGTATTGTGGCCAAGACACCAGGCTAGAAACCAGGAAAGTGTGAATTTTAGTCCTGCCTTAGGCATTATTAAAATTGGCAACCTTTAAGCCAGTTTTTCAGTTTCAAACACAATGGTGCAGCCTGGATTAATCTTATAAACCCCTACAAGACCCTAACTTATAGAAAATCACACACACACACACATACACACACACTAAAAGAACAATATGCAAAGTAAAAGACAAACAAGAAGTGGCTTTGGTATGGTGCTGAAGGTTTAAGACTAGGGAGACAAATTCAGATTTACCTCAAAAATCTCCCAAGTGAATTCAGGCCAGACGCTCTCTCTCTCTCTCTCTCTCTCTCTCTCTCTCGCTTGCTCATTCATTCGCTTGCTTGCTCAGACCAGCCTATTTTCAGGAATATGCTCTTATGGGGATAAAATGAAGGGGAATCCCATTCTTTTGAAGGAATGGTGTGGTGTACATCTAATAAAAAAGTGGACAACCTGTTCAAAGCACTGCATTTGGGAGATGAGACAAGAGGCTGATTTTTTTAAAGAGGCTGTTTTGTATACTACTACTGTGCAAAGCAAACTACAAGGCATGAGGGGACGACCCTTCTGGATCTGGAGGCCAGGAAACAGCTGCTCAGATAAGGCTCAGCATGGCTGCTTCAAAGCCCTCCTGAATTTTTCACCAGTTCTCCCAGTAGAGGTCTGTTCTAGGTATGGCCAGGTTTACCCAGGAGACTTCAGGGGAGTCTTGAAACAGCCTCAGTGAGCCTTTTTTTTAAATCAGGGAGCAGATTCAGAATGACACCTCATTTGCGAGTGAAATATTTCATGGGATGACTTGCAGAGCTCTATCAAATACTGTTACGGCTGTAGAAGGGGAGAAATGGATTATTATGCTGGATGAAGCCCTGGGCTTTCTCTTTGAATAAACCAACTTTGATGGCCTTCCTGTAGTTACAACCAATCCATGGGTTTTTTTTTGCTACATGCTCAATTAAATACATGAACACCCTTGCAAACCATTGGTATGTTGAGAGATAATCCTCCCCCCTCTTAAATTTACCACATAGTTGATTTGCACTGTGAACTGACCAATGTTCTACATATTTCTTCCCCATATACTAGAAGCAAATGACATTGGACAAGGGCAAGAAAATTTGCAGCAGATGGATAAATTATTAGGACTGTGCAAAATGTTTGAAAAATGAATTTTGCAATGCCTTTACAACTTTTGAAAGCAGCCGCATCCCCTGCAGAGCTCCCAAATGGCCCATAGGGCCTTCTCATTACAATATTGTGCACAGAGACAACTAGGATAACATTGGAAGCAGCTCTGTGAGCCTTGCAAGAGATAAACTGCTTTGGCATTTTGAAGAGTGGGGCTCTGTTGCTTGTTAACATGCATTGTGGAATAGTTCTTTCGAATGCTCTGCATGCTCTGTAGGTTTGCCCTTGGAGTAGTGGAGAGAGAAATTAAGATAAATGCCTGCCGTCAGTGAAGGTATTTGCCCATTTAATGTAAAAAAAGGTTGTTTGTCCAGACTGACTCAGAGTTATTAATGTGCTTTTGTTACTGTTGTCTAGTTTGGCAATACAAGGCTATAAGAACCCTCTTGAAGATAAAGATTTATGGTCTCTGAATGCTGATGATAAATCTGAAGTGATAGTCCAAAAGCTCCAGAAAGAGTGGGATAAACAAAAACAAGGTGGGAAATGGTAAGTTTGTTTTGTTTTTCTTTGTTTTTGTTTTAAAGTCATTTCTGTACTTCTGTTTTTATGAATAATTAATTACAGGGAATTTCTCTATGGTAGCCTAAGCCACTTGTCACCATGCAACTCCCAACGTGCTGTGGGTTGATAGCAGGATTGGGATATTGCTCAGTTCATACTAAGGCCAATGCGGGACCTGATAGGTCATTCCCCTGTTTTTGGTCTTTCCCATCTATGCAGGGAAGTTATTAGATGGTCATGGAATGAATAAGCCTCCCTGTGCCTGCTTTTGACATTTAGGTTTGGTCCCATCTCGTTACCATGGCTCCCTGAATATAAGACCAGGTCTTTTATTAATTTTTGCTAGCAAAAGACACATTAGGACTTATTTCCCAGTTGGGTCTTATTTTGGGGGAAACAAGGTAGTTCCCAGTGTCTGCTTTCTTTCATTGATACCCTCCCCCACCTTCCTGTATTTCCCCATCTTAACTTTATGCACTCCACTTATTTAATCTTTTATTTCGTTAAAAAAATGTAATGGTTCATTCCATTGAAGAAACTATTATTATACTTCCTGGAGTGTTTCCTCTTTTCAATTTCCTCAGACATAGCAGTTCTGTTTTGAGGAATTTGATACAATTTGGTAGAAGAATGTTTTTATAAAACACAGAACCAAGGGGAAATATTGTCCATAGCATAATAATATCTTGAAAGGGCAGATTGTGTGCCATAATAATCCATATTCTTTGTTAAGAAAATACAGACTCTGAATCTTGAAAGTATTGTGCAGATTAATTTACTAGATACGTTTGCTTTTCTGCATAATTTATATCACCTTTTCTAGCTGTAGGAGATGCACAGAATTGCATACTTTTAAAAACTTACTTGTAGAACTTCTTATCCAACTGCATTGTACTTTATCAGATTTTATCTTGTATTAAAGATTCTATCTTCTACAACTCTCAGACTTTCAAATTTTGTCCTTTGTGCGGCAAATTGGAGAGAAAATGGATTTCCTCAGCAAAATAATTGAAACAGAACATTCATAGAATGGTGTGAGGATACCAAATGCAATTTTGTATCAAGCTAAATTAAGTATCCTGGTTGAGGAATTTTGGGACGGTCCACACATCTTAAAGTTACCGAGTTTGAAAAACACTGAGCTAAATGAACAAAATCTGAATGTTCAGGCTGGGGTTGTTGTTGTTTTGTTCATTTTGCATTTATGAAGGTTTGGGAGGATTTAAGGGTCAAATTGGTGTCTTAAACCAAATACTATTTCATCCCTTGCATTACTGCCAATGTAATCCTAAAAGGTGACCCTCATTATAATTGTGGCCATAACCTCTATGATAGTCCCCAGGCTGAATTATCCTCCCACCCTGCAATCTGTGAAAGCATCTCAACATCACATCTTGTCAAAAAGAAAATTAAAAAATCAGGGAATTATCATCTAAATTTACATAAAGATGGGAATTCTCTCCACAGTCAGAGATCACACTTAAAAACAAACTTTTTTTCAGCCTCTAGGGAACCATCGCCAGAGGAGCAGCCTTAGCATTTTTGCTTTTTTTTTTTGGAGAAGTTTCAAATAGATAGTATTAAAATCAGTATTATTAAGATTACCAGGTTCACAAAACGCCTATTTACATTTTTTTGTGTGTATCAAAATTTTTAAAAAATTGTCGTATAAACTGATGATTTGAATTTCAGAAGAAATTAAGCATTATAGCTTATAGCCATGGGGCTATAATGCTTAATAAAGAAAAGGAATTACACTGCAGCTCATCTAGTTAGCACCTGGAACTGTCTCTGCATAAGCTTTGGAAAGTTATTTCAATATAGCAAAAAACAAGTAACAAACCCAAGGATACAGTTGGTACTGAAATTGAGGCTTCCTTTTTCTTATCACGGGGATAAGAGGAACTTTTTAACTATGTTTCAGGCTCTTTTCAACCAAATTTCCCCTTCCCTTCCATTCTTTATATTCAACTTTTTTGACCTTCTCCAAGAGATCGGCATTTTGGAATCCAAGCCTATGCTATGCTTTTGGCTGCCCATTTTATTGATGGGGTAAAAAAAAAAACAAGGCTAAATGTTGTGGTTTTGAAGATGAAACAAAGACTCCAAGGAATAGAAGCCACTATCTGAAGAAGAAAGCCACTGTTTGGCAAGCATACAGACCTTGATTAACCAAATCTGAGAATAAAACGGTCTATCTGTGAATGCTTGCAACAAGTCTTCACAGCAGTGTCTCACCCTGATGCCATAATAATGAATGTGTTTTGCTTTAAAAATTCCACAGGACTTCCAAAGGTACAAAATTGAACTAGTCAGGCTTATTTTATGGCAAACAGAAACTCTTTTGCAACCATGCCTCTTCCAATAACATTGGAATAACATTGTTAAAGTGAAACTGTTTTGAACACAATCAGTTGCTCTCTCTTTTTTTTTTAGAAGCAAATGCCTTTTCATTTCTGGACAGTAAAAGGGTGGCTCCTATTGTGCCATAGTAGTGTTCTTACTAGAGCTGTTCCAAAGCTACATTTGCAGATTCCAAGACTGCTTGTCCTGCTCTTCAAGTTTCTTATTTGTAACAGGACTCTTCTTTTCAATTGACTGAAATAATGTGGGTTTTTTTGTCTTAGGAAACATGATGTATCTTATACAAAGGACTATAATCAGGAGATGAATCACATGGATGAAAGTCCAGGAGAAACAGAACTCATGTTAAATATTCCCACTAAGCAGAAAGAGCCTTCCTTTTTCAAAGCCTTACTCAGAACTTTTGGCCCTTATTTTTTAATTGGCTCCTTCTTCAAAGTAATCCAAGATCTGTTGTCTTTTGTCAATCCTCAGTTGCTAAGGTGAGCTCCATTTTCAACCTTCGTTTTCACGTGCAATACACTTTTTAGAGTGTATATTAATACAGTCTTCTGCAGTCATTTGGGAAATCTGGGAACATGATCCCCAAGACATGAGGAGAAGGAGGCCAAATTGAAGAAGATTGCTTGTGAATAAAAATGATGGATTGAATGGAATATATGAAGGTTTCTCCCCTAGGCCTGCTAATAACATGAGAAGGTGACATAATATTCTCCTTGTCCCATGTTTCTCTCCAATTCACTTTTAGACTTGCTCATATTCAAAATGCATTTTCTAAGGGGAAATCAATTCGGTTTGGAATCGCTGCTCAGATTCCCAAGTGTAAGTTGTCAAGGGTAAAAATTGCACATGTGCATACTTCGCTGCAAATGCAATACTGTGAAGCTGTAATTCGCTTCAGTTCTCAGAATCTGCACCCTCCATATTAGTCCAATGAAATATTATACTCTTATTGCTTTCATACACTGAAATGGACTCTGGCCAGCACAGTGGAGAAGTAAGGGATTTCGAAGATTGAATATTTGGCAATTGAACAATATTTCGAGGATTATAGCTCTCCTATCTCTGCTCTATGAATGCATGTCTCTTTCACTTTAAATCTTTTAATGGAAAACAAAGGAACATTACAAAATAAATAAAGTGTTTGAGATTATATTTGGCCATAATTGGACACATGAATAAAGTTTGGTTCTTTCACAGAGGTAAAGTTTGTTGTTTGGGGGCTACTCTACCAGAGGGCTACAAGGAAGTGATATTTTGCTCTGCCCCATTAATCTTTTTATTTTCTCCTCTCTGTGTTGTCTGTTTATTTCAATCTTCTGTTTAAACAGCATGTTAATTAGCTTTGTGAAGAATGAAAATGCTCCCTTATGGTGGGGATACCTGATTGCGGCGCTGATGTTTTTCTGTGCTGTGCTGCAGACATTAATTCTTCACCACCATTTCCAGTACTGCTTTGTTACTGGAATGAGGCTGAGAACAGGCATCGTAGGGATGGTCTATAGAAAGGTAAGAGCAAGTATGTGTCCTAACATATCAGGAGAGGTCACAGACAATCTAGAGCCCAGAGACCTTTGGGTTGTGTTTTCTCTCAAAATAACAATGAGTACACTACAACTGTTGGCTGTAGATCAAATATTTATCTGTGTGTGTATATATGCTCTCGCAGAGTCTGAAGTGGATTAATATTTAGTTGACTTTCTTGCCGGAAGTACAGTCAACAAATGGCAAATGAGTGTTGGATAACTGTGTATATTAAATACATCCTGATAGGTTTTTGCTGCTTTTTGATAAATTAGTAAATCAGCCCTAGAGCTAGTTTGCCAAATTAGAGCAATTTTTGGATTTTTAAAGTGTGTGTCATATTCAGCCATCTATTACTGCAGCTCTGTTCTGTTTCAAAATAGTCTTCCATCTACCAGCTGCTGCTTAGTACAGAAAAGCAAAGTAACAAAGAGCTAATTACATTATTGATTTTAGTTATGCTTTGGCCTGATATTAATTGCAAATAATTTAAAGATCAATTGTTCACCAAATGCTGCTATATCAGAATCTATAAGTGGTATGTGGACTATAAAAAGAAATGGAAATAATTAAATTAGGCAGAACAAAGTTTAACTATAATAGTTTATAAAATGATGCTTTGCACAATACTGACAAGGGAGTCCCTTCCCCCAAGAAGTTTATAATTTTAAATTTCTATTCCAGGCATGAGAAAAAAATGAAAAATTAAGATAATTATCAGGATAATGCATTCAGTTTAATTACATAAATTCAGTCTTAGTTTCAATGGGAAATGAAAATTGGCTTTGTAAGATTGGCAAAGGTTTTGAGGCAAGTTTTTTGAAGGAAAAAAAAACCTTTTCTTCACTTTTTAGAATTTTAAAAAAGGGAGATATTTGCAGAGGTTTTAGCAGAGACTTCTTAAGCAAATAAAACCAATTGAGTCATTTAGGACAGAGTAAAAGGCTTTTGTACAGCCAAATATGGAAAATTGGAAAACTCTCCCTGCTTTGCAGGTATAGATTGAATCTATGACTAGAGAGCTATGAATGCGCCAACCTGGGCATACAGGGCAAGGCCAGGAAAGACTTTAAAACTAAAGACAAACCATTTTGTACAGGATTTATATAGAGACAAACTAGTAGTACTGTAGCTGACTCAGGTCAGAATGACAAGAGGTGAATAACTTAGTCTTAGGCAACAAGATTCTGGATAGAGATGGATGGCTACAGGAAGTGAGTGCCTCTGGTGCAACAAAAGGGAAAACTAAATATAAGACTCTTGTTATTAGTGTGCAAGATGAACAGCATATAACCCAGAGATTTTGCTGAGTGGGTAGAATGGAAAAGCTAAATTTGGCATTGTGGCAAAGGAAGAACAGTCTGAATTGGTTAAGGTTAAAACAGAGAGAGACAAGCAGAGGAGAATGGATTTTGGAGAATGGATTTTAGGCAAAAACATTAGGCTATGCACTGGCTCTGACATTTCTAATTCTGAACATTCTGGTCTGGTCTGCTCCATAACGGGTTTCCAGTCACTGATGAATGTAGTTGTTGATCTTTCTTTAATGTTAATTTTGCCATCTCTGCTATTTTTGTCAACTTCACCAACTATTCCTTCATTGTGGATATTTCAGTCTTTTCATTTTTGTGCATAAAATAGTCTCACAGCTGTAATCATATATAAAAATGGTTCTTTTCTAATTGACTGTCCATTAATCCCAGTAAGAAAAATTATGGTTTCAGTTGAATGTTGATCTTTAAAATTCTTTGGTTCTGAACTCAAAAATTTCTGTCTTTTTTTTTTACAAGTCCATGAGGCATGATAAAATAACCCTTGATCTTGTCCATATTTCTAGAATAAATTTGAATAACTTTTTAAAATTCTAAATAATTTTTCTGGAATCATATACCAGCAGAACATCATTTTATAAAAAGTTCTGTTTCAGATTATAACATAATGTAAATTTTAATCTTTTACTCTCATATTTTTCACTGTTCATCAATACATTGTGTCCAAAATTCTTAGCCCATTTTATCATACAGTCTTTCATTTGTTCTTCTTCCATTTCAAATTTCAATAACAGTTTATACATTTTAGCAATTACATGTTCATTATTTTTACACAGCTCAACTTCAAATTCTGTCTTATTCTGCTCAGTTCCAAATAGTTTTAATTCTTTTCCTCAACTGTGCATACAAAAACCATTTAAAACTGAGTCCCTCTGCAACCAATTGCTCTTTTGATTTCATCTTATTTTCTCAATGTTCCTGTTCTAACAATTCTTGATAAGCTAACTATTTTCCTTTACCTATTGTTTCTTTCCTATAAAATGCTCATTGTGCTGAAATCCATAAAGGCATTTCCAGGCATCATCTGGGTTACATATACTCAATATGGCACTTCCAACACAATGATTCTTAAAATTACACCAACCTTTATCATACTATAGAAAACCATGCTATCCCAACCTCAGATTGTGCTTTTCTAATTCTACAATTCTCTTATTTCCTCAGGAAAATCCATTCTTCCATCCAGACTGAGCACACTTTCATCCATTTTTACTACCATTCATCCACACAAATAAACGGCTATCCATCCATTCATCTATATCTATCTATCTATCTATCTATCTATCTATCTATCTATCTATCTATCTATCTATCTCAAATTGCGTATCTACAAATTAAATAAATTTTGGGCAACTGAAAATCACTCTTGAACAATTATTCAGCCCCTCATTAATAAGTGAGCAGTGTGTGTTTGTAATGAGATTTAACATCAACACATATTCTAAGCTATGTTCATATATCCATGAAGTTCTTATTAGCCTTTCCAGAGCTGCTTCTGAAAGCTTCATAAATGGCTCTCCTTTGAGTAAAACCATTTTATTATTCAGATGTTTTGCATGCTTCCCATTCAATTATTCAGCTGTTTTGAATGTCCCCCATTCAATTATTCAGATATTTTGCATGTTCTCCAAGCTATTTGTATAACTAAATTGTATTTTAGGTAAGTGGGCTTATGTTTATATATATACAAACAAATGACTAATGCAGGAAAGAAGCTGGATTTTTTTTCATGATTATTCTGGAGAACAACTGCCAGATATATCTTAAGCCACAATACTGACTAGAGTTAATGGGCTTATGTTTATGCATTCAAATAAATAACTGATGCGGGAGAGAAACTTTACTGCGAACAACATTTGCCAGGTAGTTTATAAGCCACAGATCAGTGGACATTGGATGTGTTTGGAATATCATATTATGGGGATCAATAAGTAGGGTGATAAATATTTTATTATTCCTTTATTTTTACTTATTTTATATCCACCTTTATTATTTTTATATATAATTCAGGACAGCAAACATATCTAATATTCCTTGCTCCTCCTATTTCCCCGCATAACAATACAAGATGATTGGCCTGAAAGAGAGTAACTGGCCCAAGATCACCTAGCTGGCTTTAATCACTCTAGAACTCACAGTCACCCAGTTTCTAACCTAGTTCCTTAACCCACTAGACCAAATGGCTGCCTTATTATGAAAGTCATTACATTACTCTCCAATAAGAAAATTGTTTCAAATATTATCTTTATCATATTAGCTTTATATCCTCTCTTTTTTGTCAGATGCTCAAGGTAGCATGTATGTTATTGCCTGCTGCAATTTTACTGCCTAATTTCATCTTGGGAAATAATTTGGACTGAGTGAAAGGTGACCAAACCAAATGAGCTTTATTAGCTAAAGGCAAACTGAGCGAAATCACTCTTTTCTAAAGACACATTGTCTTGCATATTTATATGTTGTATCTCAGAAGTTCATGTTACAACCCTATATGGCAGGCACTGTTCTTTTGTTATTATAGCTGGGGAGATGGAGAGAATTATTTCCCAAATGTAATATAGGTAACTAACAGATTTTTAAGGGTAGCCTAGATAAAACTGAAGAAAGTTTCTCAGAATATTGTGAATGAGAAATACATTTGCAAGTCAGTGAAAAAAAAAATCTACCAATGTCCCCTTAAGCCATGTTTCAGAAAAAGCACTTCTTAGGTGAGAGTAAAAACATGTAGTTAAAATGTTTTCCTAAATCATTGGTATTATAGAATTCTTTGTTTAAAATACACTTTCTGAAAGGTAGATAGCATTTCAAAAGCATGCACATGTGAGTAGATAAATAGGTACCACTTTGGTGGGAAGATAATAGTGTTCTGTGCACCTTAGTATATAATCTTCCTGGCAACATGACCACAGAAGTATCTTTGGACAACGCTGGCTCCTTGGCTAAGAAACAAAGATGAGTAAAGACTTCCTACAGTTGGACACAACTGGACAGGGGAAAACTTTGCCTTTTTTTTAGATGAAACAGAGATTATTAATACCTTATTGATCGTTTACCACTTCAGCCAATTGCTTCTAAAATAAAGTTATGTTTTCTTTCTGATTCTGTTAATTCAAAAGCTAAGTCACCCAACTACATTCCAAAGCCAGTAACTGGAATATGGCAAAGAAAAAGAAAGAATTGGGAGGAAGGGATCAAAAAAGATAAATTGGGTTTGGTTTACATTTCTTTAAAAATAATTTAGGCAATGAATATGATGGTTTCCCCCAAATTTAATAATCTTTCCCTTTGTTACATTAAAAATTACAATACGTTGAAAAATTTTGGAACATTTGGAGGACCACATCCAAGTTTTTGGAGGCTTGCTTTGGATTAATATAGTGTGAAATTTTGCTGATGATTGCAGAATATGCAGAATATAGCTGAAAACATACTGAATCGCTTTCCCTATCCCTTGTCAGGAAAATTATATGAAAGGCATATAAAGATAGAATGGTTGTCCTATAATAATTAATGAGATGAGGGACAGTCTTCTGCACAGGTTGGAGGGTCAGTGTAGAGAGAAAGCCAGATTTAAATTCCTACATGGCCATGAAGTTCATTGGATAAGCCTGGCCCAGTCATTATTTCTCAGGATTAAAGAGTGAAGAAGAGAAACATCTACACCGTCATGAGTCCTTTGGAGGAAGAAGAAGAGAATGCATAATGGAATTCTTCTTCCTGTCTTCTTAGTCTTTAGTCATCACCAACTCAGCAAAGCGCTCTTCCACTGTTGGAGAAATTGTCAACTTGATGTCAGTGGATGCCCAGAGATTCATGGACCTGACTACTTTCCTCAACATGCTGTGGTCTGCACCACTTCAAATCTTCCTTGCTTTATACTTTCTCTGGGAGGTATAGAACTTTTTCTTGGATTTGTTGCTATGTAAAAATAATACGTTAAATCTGATCTTGTACTAGAGCCGTGATGGCGAACCCATGGTACATGTGCCGGAAGTGATACGCAGAGCCATCTCTGCTGGCACGTGAGCTGTCGCCCCAGCTCAATTCCACTGTGTATGCACGCGTGGCTCCTGCCAGCCAGCAGATTGTCAAGTATCTGCCGTGCATGCGCAGGAGGCAGACACATGAACATGCGCAGGGTCACGGGGCGCACGGGGGGTGGGGTTGTGCGTGCATGCGCAGGGTCATGGGAGGGTCACACATGCATTGCATTATGGGTGCAGGCATGCATGTGTGCACACGCATGCACTTTCGGCACTCGACACCGAAAAGGTTAGCCATCACTGTACTAGAGAAACTCTAGTAGAGGAACTTGTCTTACAGACAACTGGTTGCTTCCAGTATAATGCAAAGCATGTGTTTTTGAAATTTTCTTAATACTCAAGTGGTTAACTGAGGATACAATAGCCAATGGAGATTAGTAGCAATAGATTTAGATTTCAGAAGCTACAACTGGAATATGGAAGGTATGGTCATGGTACTGGTAAAAGAGCAATGGTTTTAGGATGGGGGAAGAGGGAATTCTTACCTCATTCTTCCTGTTCATTAAAATATTTATACTTTGCTAATGGTTAACATCCTATTTGTTTTGTAATAATATTATAAAAGTCCCATGCAAATAAAGGCATTCAATTGAAAAGCTACTAGTGGTGACTGGAAAGAATCAGAGTAAAAAATACAAGTTCTACACCACAGCTAAAAATACACCATTGTTTTGGCACATTCTTGACAGCATTATAATCTCTGGATTATTCACTACTGTGAAAGTTATCTCAAACAGAAAAACAGCTTTGTGGGCACATGTTTGTTGTGCTGTCAACTCTGTACAGTACCTTGCCTGCCACCAAAGGGTATATTTGTTTGTCGTTATATTTTTAAAAGTGAAAACAGCAACATGTTTCTGTCTAGAGTGCCAATGAAAAGCAGCCAAGGACCCGTTTTGAAAAAGCAAAACAAAAACACCAAGTTTTAATATTCCTATGTATTCACTATGTATTCTACATTGTAGAGAAAAATCCTTTGTGAGAAGGCAAGAGTCTTCCTGGCCCTTATATCCCTTGTTGAAATCTCCTGATGATTTTAAGCCTACAAGTTTTTCTGAAGAGTACTGAATGATGATTACCACCATTTTTTAAATTCAAGTGACCAGAATAATGATGGGTGTATTTTACATTCTTCTAAGGCTTTAGGGCCTTCTGTGTTGGCAGGAGTGGCTGTGATGGTTCTACTCATCCCACTGAATGCTGTGATTGCTATGAAAACCAGAGCATTCCAGGTAAATATATGTCCATAGTGATCATTCATAATAAAGTTCTGTCCCTGAATGAATCTCTTGTTTAAAAAAAAAAGGCAGGACAATTATTTTCAGACTAGTCAGAAGAGCAACATGCCTTCATCAAGGAAACCTTGTCCATGCATCTCCTTTCATGGTTTTAGATCTGGGCTTTTCCTTGACTTTAGTTGGTGGCTTTTCACTAGTTTCATAACGAATGAAGTTGTACTTAACTATGAACTTGTTTATTTTCTGCACTGTATACAGTTGGTTTGCCATATCTTTCTTCAGGATATTTTTCAATTTCCCAGTCTAGACTATAGTCTTAGGATTTCCCGGTGATTTGCATAACTTTTCAAGATCAGATGAAGTATAGTCTTAAAGCAATAAAACCAATATGATACTTCTATATAAAAGCTCTATTTTCTTTTCAAGGTTTATTGGATTAAAATGGTTAGCATACAACAATCTGAAAAAGAAAATGAATCAAGCAAACATCTTCACTAAGGCCATTCCGTAAACTAGAGTTTTTAAAGTGTTCAGAGTTAAAACAATTGTACCACCCAATCCACTTATTCTATGGACCCAATTGGATGCACAATGATAACTAATTGGGTGCATAAATTGTATACAATGTTTTGGGTCAAAAATGGAGAAGTGATCTTATAAATAAAAAAAATATTTAAAAGCTAATTTTTCAATTAAATTGAATTTAAATTTTAAAAACAAATTTAAAATCTAAACCTTAAGTTTTTCTTACATAGTAATTTGACCATAATAAGTAAGTTCATATATGTATGCAAATTTGTAAAGAGAAGCCATACCTTAAAAAGTTACATATGTCAGGGAAGATGCAATTTGATCATATCTCAGATATTAATATTTAAAGTCTATATAATTTGTGATTTGCACTACTGTCTGACAGATACATGAAATTGTATCTGTGACAAATTTCATTTAAATCATTGATTGATTCAGTGATATCTTTTTTTTCCTTTGTTAATTCAAAACAATTTAAATTGATTTAAGTCAGTATATCCAGCCAAGGACTGCAATGCATATGTTTTGTCACCAAGATGTCCATTTAGAAATTTCAAATTCTATAGAACCTTTGTACTGAAAACACTGAATGACTTACTGTTCCTGATCTATCAAGCTTTGGTCCTCTCCTATGAAAAGTACAGATTTTACTTCCTTTCCTTATATAGAAATATTTATTTTTCTGGTAACCAATGCAGCTGTTTCCAACACTAGGTAAAAATGCTATGCTTGCATCAAAACCAGAGGTTTTTAAAGTATCAGTTTCCTCTTCAAGATTCTTTTCTGTCTGATTCTATGGAAATCTCTCTGTAAGAAACACAGGACAAAAAGGTATAAAAGTCACTAGCTAATGATATTCTTTACATTCACTTAGGTGGAACAGATGAAATACAAAGATGCCCGCATTAAGCTAATGAATGAAATTCTAAGTGGCATAAAAGTACTCAAGCTTTATGCTTGGGAACCCTCCTTTGCAGAAAAAGTACTGGAGATTCGGAGGAATGAACTTCGGGTTTTGAAGAAATCTGCTTATTTAAATTCTATATCAACCTTTGCGTGGATCAGCGCCCCATTTATGGTAGGTCTCATATCAACAACTATTCTTGTGACTCTCAAATATTTGGAAGGTCAGTTTTAGAAAGGGTTGCTTAGATAGATCTTGGACAACTCGCCATGGCCAACTTGCCATAGCCAACTCATTGCAGGATAACTAGCCATGGTCAGCTTGCTGCAGAATAACATGCTATGGGACAATTCAACACTATTATTAATCATTTCATTCCGTTACTTTTTTATTGGTGACCATGTTTTCATCAAAATTAGTGTAACTCTTGTATTTCTGGATTGATTTTCTTTATTATTATTGGTCATGGTTCTGTTGAAATTAATTTAACTTTTGTATTTGTTGAATTGTCCTATGGCAAGTTATCCCAATGGTGAGTTAGCCATGGCAAGTTGACTCATCCATGCTTAGATACTCTTCATGGAAGGCAGGGAGTATTTGAAGATTGATTCATCTTTGAAGGGACTACAAGAAGGAAATTCTGAGTTACAGAAAAAAAATTGCACTTGGACAGAAACGGAAGATGGCTGGACTTAAATAAGTCTCATAGCAGAGCAATCTATCATTTTAGATTTTTTGTCATCACTGAAACATAATCTCTGTCTCATGAGGGATAAACAGAGAGAACATTATCTGGCTAGCCTTTTTCCTTTGCCAAATTGTGGCAATATTTATAAGAGAATCAAAATAGAATACTATTGTTAATAGACCCCAGATACAATTGTTTGAAAATCCTGGGAAGCTCACAAACAAAGAATACACATTAATCATGAATAAATTTAGATTTGGAAATGTAATAACAGTAGCCATAGTCTACCTCTTGCAATGGCCAGCCAAATGCTCCCCTAAATCCATGCAGGACATGTACGGTCTTGTTTGCCCAGTTTTCTTCTCTTGAAGATGCTGGTCAGAAAGAAGTGCATGTATGTTTTTAGCAAACTGTTGAAAAGTTAGCTAAAAACTAAAACATTTCTGAAATTCAATATTAATGTAATTATATTCATCGGTTTTAGCTTTAAACCAACAAAAATAACTTTTCAACTCTTATCTTTTTTGTTTTTACTCTTAACCAGCTTCCCACCAACTTTAGCCACTAACAACATCATGAAAATTAAGGTATCAAATGAGAAAGAATCTTCAGTACCCAGCCTTTAAGAAGGCATCAGCTTGCTTAACAGATATAATAGAAACTGTAAACTAGGATGCCTGTTGTAAATTACACCAATATAATTCAATGCCAAACCTCTATTTTGTCCGAGCTGATCATCCCAATTGCCTATTTTAAGTTTTATTTCTCTAGTGAGGAAATTGTAACACAGAAAACCTTCCTAGATAAACCATAACATCCTGCTTCACCTTACTTTCTCCAGCTTTTGGAGAAGTTCTCTAAGTTTCTTTGAGGTGGCCCCATCTTTCTTTCCTTTATAACAGAGCAACATAAAACAGGTGGTTAATTTTCATTCTTACAGTCTAAAACGTAAAAATTCAAAGCCAGGGGTTGGTTGTTGACTTCTTGTTAAACCAGTCTGTGCTTTCTGGTTTCCAGGTTGCCTTGACCACCTTTGCTGTCTTTGTCAGTGTGAATGAGAAGAATGTTCTTGATGCAGAGAAAGCCTTTGTGTCACTCTCCCTATTTAATCTCTTAAGGTTCCCACTCAACATGCTTCCTCAGGTCATTAGTAACATTGTACAGGTAAGAATGGACTTTATTTTTTTTAAAAAAAAATTGCACTGAGTGCAAAGAGAATTGTAAGACTGACTCTCTCATCCACTATAAATAAGACCAATGGCTGGCTTATGTATAACACCACTATCACATATGGGCTATAGCAATATATGTCTTCAGTACATCCAAATATAACTCCTGTTACAGTTCTTACTTTTTACATAGCTTTCTCTAGGAACCATTTTAAAAAAACTCTCAGGGTATATGCTGACTGATTGATCGCTGGACTGCGTCACTTGGAAAATATTAACTCAGTTTTACTAATAATGCAACCACTGAGTTCCTTTGTGGATCTGACTTAAGAGTGCTACTTTTAACTTGGAAAGGCCATTCCTTTTCAGTAGCTAACTTGTTACATTAAGAACATATCAGAGATTCTGAAGCATGACTGACTCCCACTAGTATATGACAGGCAGCCGCTTATAACAATGTCTTTACATCCAAGGCCCCAATGTTTTAAACTTCCTCCCTAGAATATCCCACTTCCCTTTTGGTAGGTTGGTATTGCAGTATTGTTGTGGGAAACTTGGAAATCTATGGGGAAACTGGTGTGGAGGGTTATTATTTTTGATGTTCTTCATTTGTGGGGAAATATGGAAGGGATTATCTTGCTGATATTGAAATTTATGTGTTCTATATTTAATTGTATTTTAACCAGCTAATATTTAATAGGAAGTTGAAAACAAATGTTAATACACTAATATAAAATAGGGATAAAGAATCCATTTTTACACCAACAGCCTAGTAGAAAGATAAGTTTAATTCATCCCTCTGCTTTCTTCGTTTGAGTTTTATTTCCCATCCTAATCTCAATTATGTTCACATGTGCTGTTGCAATTCTAGCTGAAAGAGAAAAGGACTGTGGGAGGGATTCAAACTCTTATGGACCAATTTGCAAATTGTTATAAAATCAGCAAAATGTTATAAAACATATGTTAAACTCCTGCCAAATTAATCTGCCACTGTAGTGTGTCTCCTTTCGCTTGGCTCTAGTCTGGATCATATGCAGATATATTCTGCTGACTATCTTGCCCCTATAAATATTCTGCTGAATTGAGAAAAATTAAGACAACAATTGCACCAACAAATTTCACATGTTAAATTTATAATCTGCCCATCTCTCCATTTTTTTATATATTTTATATACCCACAAATGTATAAGTTGCCTTTCTCTCCAATTCCTCTCAGTTTTGAGGATGACTGGTCCAGAGTCCTCCAGTAAGTCATCCCATGAGCTTTCATGGCTGATGTTGGCCTTGAACTTGGGTTTCCCGAGGCCTAGTCTAATATCTTCAACAGCCTAATAGTTTGAGACATAGACTAAGAACCATTGTAACCATGAGCTGCTGTTTCCCCTTGGGAGGATTCTCAGAATATCCCATCTCATATTAAACCAGTCAGTTTTCCCATGTTTTCCCCAGACAAATGTTTCACTGCAAAGGATTCAACACTTCTTGTCACACGATGAACTTGATCCAAACTGTGTGGAAACCAAGTCAATTACTCCAGGTAACACTCTACTTTGGTTGATATAGAAGCATGGAAAGTGAAATGGGGTTTGTTTTCGGGGGGGAGTGAGGGCTAGTTTGTAACTTCTAAAGGTCACACAGAGACCCTTATCACAAATTGGCATTAGGATTGCAATTCCCATAATTTGCAAGCAATTCTGGCATGGGAATTCTCATCCTATCCAAAGAGTTTCAGGTTGAGAAGGATTCCATAAATGTTTTTCTGATAAAATGTGCTGAGTTTTTAAGATGTGCTTCATAAGTGCATGGAAAGCTTGCAGCACCTAGTGAGAATTCATGTTAGTTCATCTATCATATTCTCAGTAATCTGCAGTCTGAACACACATATTTTTAGTGAAATCGGTTGACATTTTCAGCTTTAAAAAGAGAACACTGCTCCTTGGGCAGTTTAAATATATAATTAGATAAGTTCACAGTTTAGGCCTTGTGCATAGAGGCTTCTCACTTTGAGACATGGTAATGTATAAAATAGATGATCTGGTTCATTTTGCTTGTCAAATGATATCGTAAATTTCTTCTGTAAACTGTAAGACTGATTATATCACCTGAGTTATTTCTAATAGAATAAGAATAATTATTATCTTATTCTGAATAATTATTAATTAAGAATAATTATTCTTATTCTGCAATCTTTTGTCATGTGACATATGGATTTTTATACTAACTAATCCTATTTTTGGATAGTTTATGTGTGGGGGGTTAATACGGGGCTTAACATCAGTATTTTTTTCATGTGTCTGAAATCTTAATTGATTCATCTCTATTGCACTTTGATATCACAATCCATAATTTTGTGTGACAGGAAGGATGTCTTCTGGGCTCGTGATTCATTCCTTCCTCCTCCAGTTCTGCTGGTAGAAGTAGATGAGGTTTTGGTTTGTGTGGATGTAATCATAGTTTAAAGCTGATTTGTTTC
Organism: Bungarus multicinctus; assembly: GCA_023653725.1. Taxonomy (NCBI): domain Eukaryota; kingdom Metazoa; phylum Chordata; class Lepidosauria; order Squamata; family Elapidae; genus Bungarus; species Bungarus multicinctus. The sequence continues at coordinate 120,740,447 of CM042834.1, forward strand.
AAACAAACTATAGTTCAGATTAATCACTTTTCCCCAGTCTTGGATGAGATGACAAACCCAGAGATTAATAAAATTTAATTTTATTAATTTAATTTCTGGGAGAAAGGGTAGAAAGCTGGGAGTACATTGAGTGCTGAGGAAGTCCAAGGGCATTTGATAAACCCTGGCTTTGCTGTGACATCCAAACACAGACTGAAAGACAAGTGGTGACTGTCCCAGATACCTTTCTGCCCAGGGTGTTTTTAATTTGATGGAAGGTTTCAGATTTGCAGAATTGCTTGTAGCTGTATGGAAAAGCCTTCAGGCCCAATTAGATGTGCAGGCAGATTCTAGGTTGCTTCCCTTTTCTGATATCTCGCTTCCATGGCATGTGTCTCAATAAAAGAAGCAGAAGTAAACGAAGGCTTACTGTATTGCGTGCAGCTCCACAGACGAAGCCTACATCTTTCCCTCTGCTCAACTTGAAAGCTCATCAGAATTTCCACTGGTGCCTTGCCATCCTGGTGACTCTTCCTTAGTTCCTTTATTTTTGAGAGGCTTTTCCATTTGCAGGAAAAGGAAAGCCGGGCGGGTGGGGAGCAAGTATTGAGCGTAGTCTCTAGGAAGCAGCTATAACTGGCTGATAAACAAGCCTGAGTTTTAGTTATTGTTAGTGGATAAATATTTAAGCTAAGGTTGCTTATGTTAAAATTATTTCTCCTTATTTCATAAACAGTGTGTTTCAGAGAGCAACTTGGAAGAGGCTACAGAAGCTTCTGACATTCTAGAACACTTTAGAGAACGACCCTCAGCTTTCCAAAATCTGCTTTCTGTTGATCTGACCTCAGTATCCTGATTTGTGATTACTCATGTGACAGGACATTGCTTAAAGAATTGTGGGGAATAAGAGTAAACTTTTCATGGTAGTTCCTAAAATCTGTTTAGCAAATTCATTCAGTCAGTCTACTACTTCTTTGGCATTAAACATCTATACTCTTTCCAGTGAGCCATGGTGGTGCAGTGGTTAGAAGGCAGCACTGCAGGCTACTTCTGCTGATTGTCGGTGCCTGCAGTTTGGCAGTTCAAATCTCACCAGGCTCAAGGTTGACCCAGCCTTCCATTCTTCCGAGATTGGTAAAATAAGAATTCAGATTGTTGGGAGCAATATGCTGACTATGTAAACCGCTTAGAAAGGGCTGTAAAGCACTGTAAAATGGTATATAAGTCTAAATGCTAATTGCTACTGTTATAATTCTGTGCATGTCTATTCTGAAATAAATCATACTGCCTTCAACCAGGATGCATGCATAGGAATCTTCCCAGATGATGTTTTTCAAATATTGCTGGACTTGCTGGCTTTGGGTGAAGATACATTTCGACATATCTGGAGGGTTCCATATTGGAAAAAGCTGTTGGATAGAATTGCAGCTTCATTTTTTCCCCCTTTATGTTTTGTTGTGTTTATAGGATATGCAGTTACCATAAGGCATGGAACATTCAGCTGGGCAAAGGATCTTGACCCAGCTCTGAAAGAGTAAGGAAACTTTTTTCAATTGTATTTGTTGATATTTTCTGGCATCTTGTCTCTGGGAGTGAGCAGCTTTTGCAGTTTTTAAACGTTATTTGAAAGGGGGGGGGGCTCCCAATTTGTATTTTTAATTTGGAACTGATGGCTTATGTAAATAAAAATTAGTCCTTTCAAACTTTGCAGAGTTTTTACTATTTTTCAAACCCTACTATTTCTTGAATGGTTACTGAGATAAGAGCAAGATCTTTAAATGTCACTAAACAGCTTGTTATTTTCCTTACACAACATATGACATAATTCTCAGTGAACTGCAGTTGGGATTTTGCAAAAAGGAAATGTCTTGAAGGCTGTTGCTATGCCTCTTCCCATTGCTTATTAAGAGAATGCAGACTTTACAATGTTGGCTCTACCATTTCAATAGGTTATCTCAGGCCAGAATGGATTCTACAGTTTTACATCCCTTTCACAAATTGTATATTCATCAGTTGTGTAGAACAATGCTAGATGCTTACTGTGAACAACAGTGACATTAGGAGTTTATCTGCAACTTACTTGTTAGTTCAACCCAATGCCTTGATGGATGGCAAGCCTTAAGTAGAAAATTGCAATCCGTTCTTAAGGCTTTCTTGCTCAATTCATACCTAGGATCAAACTGACTTTTCTCATGGGGCAGTCAGAACATTCAATCATGTATATTCTTTACAAAGCCTTTGAACACTCAGAGGTCTGTTTCATGTACTAATTCTGACTCTAGATATAAACAAATATATGCAATTCATTAAAGAGATCTTCTGACAAAAGCTACATGCATACGATATATTACAGTAAAGCAGCAGCAAATAAACTAAACAAATCCAGCTCTGCTAAGCTTTTCTTCTACATGTACACAACTGTGAAAGCAAAGGCATGAGGATAAATGATTAGCAAGATGCAAAGCCAGCCTGATGACTGCTCTGTGAGATGTTTTCCTAGGCAACTGAGATGAAGAACACCAGCAAAAAGGGAGTGGAGAATGTAAGCCCAAGTTTAAAGAGGTCTTCTCTCCTGGGTCAGGGCTTTAGAGGTTCTTTTATATTCTAGGTCCAGGTTCTTTCTTTAAATCTTTCCTTTCTGACTGATCCAACTCCAAAGAATCTGATTTTGGGCTTTCTTGTTTCAAATATCCTTTTCCTTCTCTCTGGATTTCAAATGTCCTTGATAACTATCTCGCCCAGCAGTATAAAATTATCTATATCAAATATCTCTCCTTCTCTGGTGTTCTGTGGCCCAGAGCTACTCTGGTTTATTGCCTGTGCCTCCTTAAATAGTCTGCTTTTGCAGTACATTCTTTTTAAAAACCCTCATATTCCAGTATATAGTGATTATAACAGTTATACCATTATATCTACTATAACATTCTTAATCGAAATGTAATTTCTTAACAGTATTTCAATATACAGAGCATATGCACTGATGACTTTCCCCGCCCACCTAAATGTAACTAAGTAAACATTAATGATCTGTATCATACTTCCATCAGGATCGCCCTTAATTAGCCTGCTTGTCTCGTGTTATTCAAACAAGGATTTGAAAGGCTAAACTTCTCTCCGCTCCCATCCCTGTTTAATGTCTTTGGCGATAGCGATAACCACTTGTCAGTTTCGGTTTAGCTGAGCTGGAAAACTGTCGGATAGGAAGATCTTCCTCGTTCAAAGCAACGGGTTACACATGCCGTGATCAAATGCCCCCTCCCAGATCAGGATGAAACGGCAGAAACAGATGTTCTCTCCCCACTCCAACAAATGTGTCGGGCTTCATGTCAGATAGCAAGTCGGTGGAACCGTGGAAGCCCGACAGCAGGAGAAAAGTCTTAAAGATTTAAAAAAAAAACCATTGGACTAGCTCACAGGATGTTCCAGGTGATGCTGGACATAGTAGGGGAACATTTGTATCTTTCAGATGCATTCTTGGGAAAAACAGAAGTCATCATGAGAGCAGAAGAGTTGGGATTTCCCTTGACCGGCTCATGACAAATCTATATAGGAGATATGGGGTTCTGGTGATCACTTACAAAAAAGGTACCATGTTTGCCTCTGAGGAATCTGAAATCCACACAGGTGAGATATAAAAGATTCCACAGTTGAAACTCTGCCGCCTGATTCAAGTGGAAGTGACCCATCACCAGTCACTCAAGAGACAGAAAAAGAAGGTTGTGATACTACGTAGTACTCTTTTCTCTTGGATGGTACAGTGGTTTCCCATTTATTGTCCAGATTTTTTTCATGTCAATATCTATGCGATATACACATCAATATACACCCCATCTGCTCAAAATCCAAGATGTGAAAAAAAAAGTTTGAAAATTCTTATTAGACCTGCCAATCACAGACCTTTCCTACTCATCCATGTTGGCACAAATTATTTCAAGGAATATTTTGAGCGACTTTTCAAATCTATATTAATCCTTAAATTTTACTCATCTTCTAGAGGGTTCTTTTCTTACCCTCTTTAACACTTCCAACATAGCTTTTTATTTCCTTAAAAACTAATCTGCATTTTCTCTTCTTCTTTTAATTTTAACCATTCCTTCCTCTTTTTAACACTGTTCTTTGTAATTAGATCCTTTTCTTTTTATAACCCTTCTATAGTGCTTTCATTATGTTTTTTTCCCCAAAAATCATTCGGTGAGTTACCTTTCCACCCTCATTCTCAGTCTCTTTCACTTCTTCATTCCATCAAGCCTTCTTTTTTTTTTGAGGGGGATCCCATTAATGTAAATTCACTTATTTTGAACTTCAGTGACCTTCTTTTCACTCTGTTGTAAGCAGCTTCCACTTCCTATATCTTATATCCACTTATTCATTCGTTGAGGTGATTAATCTGGCCTTTAATACCTTTTCGTGCAGAATTTGTACTTTTCTTCCTGCAGTCATTCTACTTTTACTCTTATTTATTTTATTCCTCTTTCTTCCATACCCATTTTTTTCTCAAAATCTAATCTTGACTGTGTCAAAAAAAATGGTTTGTTCCAAAATCATAGCCTCTTGTTACATTGATTGCCAGTAGCTTCCAGGAACAATTCAAGGTGAAAGATCATAAAGCCCTTCATGACACAGAGCCTAGTTATTGGATAGGTCACTGTCCCATACTTTCTGCCAGTCTAATAAGATTAGACAGTGTGGATACATCCACGTGCCCTTCAGTTAAATAATTCCATCTATCAGAATCTCTGTCATAATGTCTGCTATCTGGAACAATTCCTCCTCAGAGATCTATATGAGTCCCACTCTAATGAAATTCCAAACATCACTAAAAACCTGGGCTGTTCTCGTAGGCCTGGAGAAAGAATGGTTGTTATCCCCTTGTCAGTTTTTCTTTGGTGTGCTGCATTTGTTTTTTGGGACATGCATGATCTTTATTGTATTGTTCTTTGCTTTTTAAAGTATCAGCCATCTAGAACAAGGGTCCCAAACCCCTGGGACATGACCGACTGCTGGGCTGTGGCCTGTTTGCAACCAGGCCATGTGAACAGTAGGTCGGAGTGCACGCAGCTCAACTTGCGCACTATCCCACCATTCATACGGCCTGCTTCCCCTCTCCCCCCCCCCAGATGGGCACCAAGCCGCAAAGGTTGGGGACTGCTGAACTAGAATCATCTGGAATTAGTTATTCTTTTAGATTGTGATACACATTCTTTCACAATGAGTATGTATAAACAGAGATTCTTAAATTATATATTCAAAACATACATTTTTAAGGAAGTAAATATCACCCTTCTGATTTGTTTGACTATCTCCAAGAGGGCCAATTACTTTCTTGTATTCAAGTCAAATCACCTTCATTCGGACTTATTTCTTCCTCCTCCTTTTTTAATTTCACAAATATACAAATATCTGTTTTTATCTTTTTCATTTCATTTCTTAATTCATACTCTTATCATCTACTACTTTTACATTTTAGGTCACAAGCTTCCATATATCAAGGCTGTCAACAGTTAGTTTGCATGCACATTTCAAAAATCAACCCCATTCTGTTTAGCATGACCTTAAGAATCAACGCTGAGAGAGAAAACAGCTGGTTGTATTCGTAGTTTCTGTTCCTTAATTTCTTAAGGTGGCACGAATTAATGATGACATCAAAATATCTTTCATGCCTTCCTCTTCTGTAGTCATTAATTCTGCAGCTCGTGTTCTTCATTCTTTCTCACATTACTGAAACATGAATGAGGTCAAAATTGATTAAATAAAGGCTCCTATTAGAATTTTGTATTGTACTTTCACATAAAGGAAAATAGGCAGGCATGCTAGGTGTTTTTATTATGACGGATTCCAGAAAACATGACTTGGTCTGTTTCAGCAACCGCAGTCTATTTTCACTTTCAAGCTCTAACAAATTAAGCTGTAATCCACTCAAGCATATGTCACAAAATATCAGTTAGTCTTTAAGAATCCTTCTTTGTGTTTGTTTGTTGAATTCTTTGTTGATTTTGCTCTATTATGCTTACACTTTAAATCAGTTCTACTTCTGAGCAAATGACCTGCTCTTGGTTTTGCCTTTGTTCTCTCCTCCAGTATAAATTGGCTAGTCCCCACTGGTTCTTTGGTAGCCATAGTGGGCCAAGTTGGCTGTGGGAAGTCTTCCTTGGTGTCAGCTCTTCTTGGTGAAATGGAGAAACTCAGTGGAGATGTTGCTGTGAAGGTTGGTTTTCAGCAGTGTGAAAAATATTCTGACAATCTGAATATTTGAAATATCCATGTAGCTTCTAATCAGATCTGTCTTATATTACTGCTTTTAGGGCTCGGTTGCTTATGTACCGCAGCTACCTTGGATCCAAAATGCTACTTTGAAAGATAACATTCTGTTTGGCCACCCTCTTAACGAGCTGAAATACCAGACTGTATTAGAGGCATGTGCCTTGAAACAAGACCTTGAGATGCTTCCTGGAGGAGATCAAACAGAAATAGGTGAGAAGGTAAGACCTTTAGCAAGACATGCAATAGTTGCCCCTCAAAAGTCCTTTCCACTACCATCACAGCAATAGAATACTTTATTGGCCAAACTGATAATTGATTGGACACACAAGGAATTTGTCTTGGTGTAAATACTCTCAGTATACATAATGATGGCATGGCCATCAGAAAAGGAGTTGTAGGGGGGCGGGTTTAAACTTTTTCAATTTTTATTTAGAGTTTTGTCGGAGTTGGGGAGGGTGACAAGGAGGGGGTTGGGGGATGGGGAGTTATTGGAGTTAGGGAGGATACCCGGACCGGGTTTCAGGGATAACCCGGGGGGAGGGGAGTTGGAGTCAGCCAGGCTGGAGTGCACATCTGGGAGAGCCCAGAGGGTCGTGAGTTGTGGGGGCAGCCAGAGTTTGGACAGCAGGGGGTGGGTTCCATCAGCACCATAAGTGGGAGGGGCAGATATGATGGGGATAGAGGGCCCGGTTGATGTTGTGCAATGCCAGGTCCATTATTAATACGGCCCCCCTGATTCACGAACTTATTCAGGAGGAGGGCGTGGACCTGGCTGGTGTCACCGAAACCTGGTTGGGCCTAGAGAGTGGAGATGTGCCCACCAGGTTTCCAAGCATTTCATCGACCAAGATCTCAGGGAAGGGGTGGTGGGGTGGCGGCGATTATTAGAGAAGTTCTTTGTCCTAGGGAGGCCACTGTACCTCAGTCGGCTGGTTGTGAGTCGCTCTTTGTGAAGTGGGGCAGGGGGGTTCAGATGGGCCTTTTGATAATGTACCTGGCTCCCTGCCATGTATCATTGGCCCTGCCCAGGCTCCTCGAGGTGATAGCCGGGCTGGCGGTTGAGACCCCTAGGCTTTTAGTCATGGGTGATTTCAATCTGCCTTCGCTCGGGGGAAACCTCTGGGGTGGCTCGGGAATTCCTGGCTTCCATGACGGCCATGGATCTGACCCAATTAGTTTCTGGCCCCACTCACATGGGGGGACACACACTGGACCTGATTTTCACCTCTGGTCAGTGGTTGAATGATCGTTCTGGGGATCTAGTTATAAAGCCCTTGTCATGGTCCGATCATTCTCTTCTTAGACTTGACTTCTGTGCCGCCACCCCCCATCGCAGGGAGGCAGAACCAAGGAGGTGGTTCCGCCGCATGCGCCTGATGGATCCTGAATGGTTCCAGATGGAGCTTGGGCCATTTCCTGAAACTCTGGCTCATAACTTGGCCGAAGACTTGGTGGCCACCTGGGATAGGTTGGCCGCTGAGGCTCTGGACCGAGTTGTGCCTTTGCAACCTCTGACTCGGCACAGATCCCATTTAGCTCCGTGGTTCACGGAGGAGCTGAGGGAGATGAAGTGCCGAAAAAGACATCTGGAGGGCATCTGGAGGACCAGTCATGCTGAGTCTGACCGGACACATGTGAGGTCCTATATTAGGACCTACCTAGTGGCGATAGAGGCGGCGAAACGTTCGCATTTCTCCGCCCTTATTGCATCGGCAGAAAATCGGCCTGCCACTCTGTTTAGAGTAACCCGCTCCCTGCTTGAGCCGAGAGCGCGGGAGGACCTCTTGCAGGGCAGGGCAGAGGAGTTTTCCCGATTCCTGCACGATAAAATTGCTCAGATTCGGGATGGGATGGACTCCAGTTGGGTGGTCCCGGGGGAGGTGTCCGGGGCAGGTCTTGAGACGGTTATCTGGGAGGAGTTCGATCCTGTGACCGCTGAGGGTGTGGACAGATTGTTGGGGAGGCTGAATGCCACCACATGTTTACTGGACCCGTGCCCTTTCTGGTTGGTTTCTACCTCCAGGGAGGTGACACGAGGCTGGCTCCAGGGGATTGTCAACGCTTCGTTGACGGAGGGTGCTCTTCCTACCACCCTGAAAACGGAGGTGGTGCGACCCCTCCTCAAGAAGCCTTCCCTGGATCCGGCTCTTTTAAATAACTATCATCCTATCTCCAACTCCCCTTTATGGCGAAGGTTGTTGAGAGTGTGGTGGCGCGTCAGCTCCCTCAGTACTTGGAGGAAGCATTCTACTTAGATCCATTCCAATCGGGCTTCAGGCCCGGGTACAGTACCGAAACAGCATTGGTCACGTTGGTTGATGATCTCTGGAGGGCCCGTGACAGAGGTTATTCCTCTGTCCTGATCCTATTAGATCTATCAGCGGCTTTTGATACTATCGATCATAGTATCCTATTGTGGCGGTTGGAGGGGTTGGGAATTGGAGGCACCGTTTTGCGGTGGTTCTCCTCCTTTCTCTCGGACCGCTCTCAATTTGTGTTGACGGGGGGGAGAGGTCCACCCCATGGCCCCTCATTTGTGGGGTGCCTCAGGAGTCGGTCCTCTCCCCTCTTCTGTTCAACATTTATGTGAAGCCACTGGGAGAGATCATCCGTGGTTTTGGGGTGAAATATCATCTCTATGCTGATGACACTCAGTTTTACATCTCCACCCCAAACCACCACAACGATGCTGTGGAGGTCATGTCCCGTTGCCTGGAGGCTGTGCGGAACTGGATGGGTGGAAACAGGCTTCGACTCAACCCTTCCAAGACTGAGTGGCTGTGGTTTCCGGCGGCCCGATATAGTCAGCTCACTCCGTCGCTGGCTATTGGGGATGAAATCTTGACCCCCACAGAAAGGGCTCGCAATCTGGGTGTCCTCCTGGATGTATGGCTGTCTTTGGAAGATCACATCACGGCCGTCTCCAGGGGGGCTATTTATCAGGTTCGCCTGATACGCCAGATGCGGCCCTTTCTTGATTGGGACGCCTTACGCATGGTCACCCACGCCCTGGTCATCTCCCGCCTGGACTACTATAACGCCCTCTACATGGGGCTCCCTGTGGGGAGCACCCGGAGGCTCCAACTGGTGCAAAATGCGGCCGCGCGGGTGGTTATGGGGGCGTCGAGATATTACCATGTGACGCCTCTCCTGCACAAGCTGCATTGGTTACCGGTAGCCTTCCGGGTTCGCTTTAAAGTATTGGTTTTGGCCTTTAAAGCGCTCTATGGCATCGGACCAGGATATTTACAAGACCGCATTCTGCCAGTAGTCTCCCACCGACCGGTGCGCTCCCACAGAGAGCATCTCCTTCGAGTCCCGACGGCATCTATGTGCCGCCTGGTGACCCCAAGGAATAGGGCCTTCTCTGTGGGGGCACCCACCCTTTGGAATGGGCTGCCCTCGGGGCTACGGACAACCACTGACCTGAGGGTGTTCAGACGTGATCTGAAAACCTGGCTCTTTGAGCAGGCCGGCCTGAGCTGACTTCAAATGGGATTTTAAATAAGGGGTTTTAGAATTGATTGGTTGGGGTATCAAAATTTTAGCTTATTTTTAATCGGGGGTTTTAAATTTTTTAAATGGCAGCCTATAATTTAATTCTCTTTTAATTGTATTTTTATTTGTAATTTATATATATTTTAGTTGGCTGTTCACCGCTCTGAGTCCTTCGGGAGAAGGGCGGTATATAAAACTATTTAATAAATAAATAAATAATAAATAAGGAAAAGATACATTCGTTAAGAATCAAGAATCATAACGTACAACACTTAATGATAGTCATAGGGTACAATCAACAATCAAATCATACTAGGAAACAGTCAATATAAATCGTAAGGATACAAGGGACAAAGTTACAGTCCTACAATCACAAGTGGGTGGGATGGGTGATAAGGAGTGATTAGAAGATTAGAGTAATAGTAGTGCAGACTTTGTAATAGTTGAACAGTGTTGAAGGAATTATTTGTTTAGCAGAGTGATGGCTTTCGGGAAAAAACTGTTCTTGTGTCTAGTTGTTCTGGTATGCAGTGCTCTATAGCGTCATTTTGAGGGTAGGAGTTGAAACAGTTTATGTCCGGAATATGAGGGGTCTGTGAATATTTTCACAGCCCTCTTTTTGACTCGTACAGTATACAGGTCCTCGATTGAAGGCAGGTGGGTAGTAATTGTTTTTTCTGCAGTCCTAATTATCCTCTGAAGTCTATGTCTGTTATGTTGGGTTGCAGAACCAAACCAAACAGTTATAGAGGTGCAGATGATAGACTCAATACTTCCTCTGTAGAACTGGATCAGCAGCTCCTTGGGCACTTTGAGCTTTCTGAGTTGGCGCAGAAAGAACATTCTTTGTTGTGCTTTTTTGATGACGTTTTTGATGTTAGGTGTCCATTTTAGGTCATGTGATATAGTAGAACCTAGAAATTTGAAGGTCTCTACTGTTGATACTGTGTTGTCTAGTATTGTAAGAGGTGGTAGTATGGGAGGGTTTCTTCTAAAGTCTACCACCATTTCTACGGTTTTGAGTGTGTTCAGTTCCAGATTGTTCCGGTTACACCACAAGGCAAGTTGTACAACCTCCTGTCTGTATGCAGATTCATCATTGTCTCGAATGAGACCAATCACTGTTGTATCATCAACAAACTTCAGTATTTTAACAGATGGATCATTTGAGATGCAGTCATTGGTATATAGGGAGAAGAGAAGTGGAGATAGCACACAGCCTTGGGGGGCCCCTGTGCTGATCGTACAGGTATCGGATGTGATTCTGCCAGCTTCACCTGCTGCTTCCTGTCTGTTAAGAAGCTTATGATCCACTTACAAGTGTGTTCAGGTACTGCTGGTTGGTTTAATTTACTCAGAAGAGTGTCTGGAATGATGGTATTGAATGCTGAACTGAAGTCTACAAAGAGGACCCTTGCATAGATATTTGGAGAATCAAGGTGTTGTAGGATGTAATGCAGTGTTAACTATTTGCTCGGTATGCAAACTGCATGGGATCTAACAACGGATCCGTGATGGTTTTCAGGTGGGACAGCACAAGCCTTTCAAAAAATTTTCATAACAACAGATGTTAGAGCAACTGTTCTATAGTCATTCAGTTCCTTGATGGAGGGCTTCTTTGGCACTGGGATGATGGTAGAACGTTTGAAGCAGGAAGGAACATAGCACATCTCTAGTGATCTATTGAAGATTGGGTGAAGATGAGGGCCAATTGCTCAGCACAGACGTTTAAGCAAGAAGGAGTTATCTTGTCTGGCCCTGGTGCTTTTCCTGGCTTTTGTCTGTGTAATAGATCTTGCACTTCTTTTTCTGTGATCACCAGAGGTTGTGAGCCCGATGGATTGGGGCCTGTTGTAGCAGACTTGGCTGTGGTTGGTGTGTTTTGAGATGTGGGTTGTGGAGATAGGTGGCTGTAGTTTCTTTTCAAACCTGCAGTAAAACACATTCAAGTCATCTGCTAGTTGTTGATTTCCTTCTGCCTGGGAAGGAGGTTTGCTGAAGCAAGGTTTTTGGGGTGAATACAGTTTGACCATGCCAGGACACTCTCAAAAATGCCCATCCATTACTCATTCCATTCATCAAATGAATAATTTGGGGGTGAGCATGGCCATCAGTACTCCCTTCTCAAAATACAAATGGGTGAGACCAAAAACAAAGCAAAGGTGGAGATTCAGAACCTAAATCCACATTGTTGAGTCCTGGTTTTTGTCACCAAACCTTTTGCATAAAAGATAAGCTAATGAGATTCGAAAGCCAGTAACATGATCCAGAAAGAAGTACAGGTCAGGAGTCAAAACTAAGTCATATTAAGTAACTTCATCCCATAAAATGTAACAGTTACCCATTTCACAGGAGTTAAGAATAAATAAGATTAGATAGAATAAGGGCAATCAACTCCTTATGTATAGTGAGAATGAAAGAAAGCTATATATTTTCTCCTCACTTTACAACTGCAATTCACTCCAACAAAATGGTTACTAAGCAAACCGTGTGTGTGTGTGAGAGAGAGAGAGAGAGAGAGAGAGAGGGAGAGAGAGAGAGAGAGAGAGAGAATTGATGCCATCTAATTTAGCTAAAATTCCCTCATCAGCAATACGAGCCTCACTGCAGTGTGCATTGTTATCAGGTACAGAAATTTGGTCTTAAGTACATGAATTGATTGAAAAATGATTTTTTTTACTACTGTTTACAACTGCTTCTTACCATCGTATTTGCAAATGGCCACTTAATAAAGCAATCCACTAAATGAGGAGTGGCTGTAGTGAGCTTCAGTTTTTATATTTATTTATTCTGTAAATTTATAAAGCTAGGGAAGAAAGCACAGTGGAGGAAAAGCAATGTAGTGGAGCATGCCAGGCTGAGCAGAGGATTACTTAGGGTAGAAATGAGGTATGTATATAAAATCAGAGTTGAGGAAAAGATAAGTGAATGAAAGAGAAGAGCAAATGGGAAGCAGTGACATTTGAATAATGTAGTGGATTTAAACTTTCCACTCATCATTTTGAAAAAGATTGTGGGATTTTCCAAACAATTACCTTTTATTTAAATTCAAATTACTAAAGCAGTACATGCATGTATGAATGGTTGATTGATTGATTCAGAGGAAGACTGATAGTATTTTCTTATTACCAGTCTAAAAAGATAAGAAATGTCCTGAAAATGAAATAGTGGTCCCAATTCCTCAGCATTTTTTAAGCTCTTTAACTTTTCTCAGAGAAGAAGAGCCCCTGAGGCTGGATTAGAAAAAGGATTTACCTAGCCCAGGATCCATTTTCCACACTACTTTTCCGATGCTTTGGAGAGCATGTATTCAGCAACTCTCTTCTGGACACATTAATTAAATGTTGGTCTAAGGCAGTATAGGGACCAGCATTTAGTTTTATTTATTTATAGCAGGTTTTTTGGGAAATATATACAATTTCCAATTATAAAATTTCAGTAGAGCAATAAATAGTATTATAGCTTTCCCTTCCACAAATTTGTCTAAAACTTGAAGGTCATTCAAATAACAGATCTTATAGCAGAGAATTTCCATCATGCAACCTCAGTGGGTTAATTTAGGGAGAAACAGAGGGGGGAAAGTTCTAGCTTCATAACTTTCCAGCTGCTTTATAGTGATCCATTTTCCTGCAATTCAGCCTTTCCTCAGCCAGCTCTTGATAATATTGGTTGCCCTTTTCTGCCCTTTTTCAAGTCTCCTTTTTGAAATGCATCATCCAGAGGTCTCGGCCCCTTAGAAAAAAGGAGTCATTTATCTTGATCATTTCCCCATTGTCCTGCCAGCCCCAAGACTCTACTGCTTTGTGGGGGGGGCGGGTTGTTTTGTAGCCAATGATCACTATAATTCCCATTAGCCAATTAGCAGAAAAATTATGTGCCAAGGCTGAAGCTGCGTATCAATCTAGGTGTAATGAATTGAAGCAACAATGGAACAGACTCCCTCAAGAAATCCTGGGCTCTCTTTTTCTGGTAGGAAATAACAGGAGCTGGATGGGCATCTCACAGAGATGCTATAATAGTGGATTCCTACAATGAGCAGAAGAGTGAACTGAGATGGTGATCTAGAACCCTTCCAGACCTTCCCTTCCATAATCCTTTGAATCAATTAGACACCATATCTGGGAGCATGCAGCCAATAGGGCACCAAAGATTCTTATCTTTCCAGGTCACAGGAATCTGAATTGCACCTTAGCTTTCCAATGTTTGTACTCTTCCTACAGATATGGTGGGATTTGGTAGAACAGGCACAGTTGCCTGTGGCATTTGAAAGATGTGATATAGATAGATAGATAGATAGATAGATAGATAGATAGATAGATAGATAGATAGATAGATAGATAGATAGATAGATAGATAGATCTGCCAAGCCTGACACATGATTAAAAAGAACCCAATACACAAGCCTGAGGATGGCAGATGAGATTCTGCCGAAACGTCGCTATAATAAAAGCGCAAATATTAAGACGGGGGAAAATACCCGAAGAAACCTAAATACCATATAGTCTTTTCCCATGTAAGATTGTGACTATCTGGGCAACGTTTCGACGAGATCTCACTTGCCATCTTCAGGCTGGTGCTTTCGGCTTCGTGCTTGTGCAAGCAAAGTGTCATCTGAGCTGCTGTCTCCCTATATATACTGGTGGGGAGGTTGGCTGTGTTGTCATTTCTTGATTGGTTGATGGAGTTGATATTTGCAAATTGGCTGGCTTTTTCTTAATCTCTATCTTATGTGTGTGTGTGTGTGTGTGTGTGAGTGTGTGTGTGTGTGTGTATTTATGTATATGTATATGTATATCTTTTCTCCTCTTCACCACACAGGGCATCAATCTTTCCGGTGGCCAGCGGCAACGAGTGAGCCTTGCCCGTGCTGTGTTCAGCAACACTGATGTTTATTTGTTAGATGACCCTCTTTCAGCAGTAGATTCTCATGTGGCAAAACACATCTTTGACAATGTTATTGGACCAGAAGGAGCACTTAAAGGAAAGGTGAGCCCAAAGAGATCTAAAATCTTCATATTTATAGGTACACATCATTTTTGAAAGAGAGAGTCTCATTGCTAGTCCTAAAATTGATGATTTTTTTTAAAAAAAAGTTTAATAAGTCAGATTTCCTCAGTGTGTTGCCTACATGATCCAATGGATTAAAATGAGGCCACTCCAGGGATGGCTGTTCTTGGTATAGCTATAAGCTATGCAACAAGATGGAATTTGTACTCTCTATTACTGCTCATCCATTCCATCCTAGAATTCCAATCCTGTTTTTCTTAAATCATTCAATCGTTTGATGTACAGTTACATCATACTTTTTTCTTGAACTTCAAGGTAGCATAGTCCCTGCTCGTATTTTACACTCAGGACAACCACCTTTTTTATTTATTTATTTATTTATTTACACATTTATATAGCGCCCTTCTCCCGAAGGACTCAGGGCGGTGTACAGCCAACTATAACACATTACACTTTACAAAAGTTAAAAGAAAATTAAATATCTTAAGTCTGCCATTAAAAAAATACCCAACCCCAATAAATTACAATAAAAACCCCGAATTTAAAACCCCAAAATTTAAAACCCCAATATCTAAAATTAGACTTTAAAACTCCCATTTAAAATCAGCCCAGGCCAGCCTGCTTGAAGAGCCAAGTTTTCAGCACATGTCTGAATGCTCTCAGGTCGGCAATCTTATGTAGCTCAGGAGGCAACCCATTCCAGAGGGTGGGTGCCCCCACAGAGAAGGCCCTATTCTTTGGGGTCACCAGGCGGCACATGGATGCCGTCGGGACCCGGAGGAGACCCTCCCTGTGGGAGTGCACAGGTCGGTGGGAGATTACCGGCAGAACGCGGTCTTGCAGATAGCCTGGTCCAATGCCATAGATCACTTTAAAGGTCAAGACCAGAACCTTGAAGCGAACCCGGAAGGCCACTGGCAACCAATGCAGCTCACGCAGGAGAGGCGTCACATGGGAGTTTCTTGACGCCCCCATAACCACCCGCGCGGCCGCATTTTGCACCAATTGAAGCCTCCGGGTGCTCCCTACAGGAAGCCCCATGTAGAGAGCGTTACAATATTCCAGGCAGGAGGTGACGAGGGCATGAGTGACCATGTGTAAGGCGTCCCGATCCAGAAAGGGCCACAACTGGCGAATCAGGCGAACCTAATAAAACGCCCCCCTGGAGACGGCCATAATATGATCTTCTAAAGACAGCCGTGCATCCAGGAGGATGTCCAAATTGCGAGCCCTCTCTGTGGGGTTTAAGATCTCTCCCCCAATAGCCAGCAATGGAGTCAGATGACTATATCGGGGCGCCGGAAACCACAGCCACTCAGTCTTGGGAGGGTTGAGCTGAAGCCTGTTTCCGCCCATCCAAATCCTCACGGCCTCCAGGCACCGGGAGATAGCCTCCACAGCATCGTTGGGGTGGTTTGGGGTAGAGATGTAAAGCTGAGTATCATCAGCATAAAGATGACATTGCACTCCAAAAGCACAGATGATCTCCCCCAGTGGCTTCACATAAACGTTGAACAAAAGAGGGGAGAGGACCGACCCCTGAGGTACTGAGGGAGCTGACGTACCACCATACTCTCAACAACCTTCGCCACAAAGGGAAGGTTGGAGACTGGACGATAGTTATTTAAAACAGCCGGGTCCAGGGCAGGCTTCTTGAGGAGGAGTCGCACCACCGCCGTTTTTCAAGGCAGTTGGAAGCGATCCCTCTCTCAACGAAGCGTTGACAATCCCCTGGAGCCAGCCTCGTGTCACCTCCCTGGAGGTCGAAACCAACCAGGAGGGACACGGGTCCAACAAACATGTGGTGGTATTCAGCCTCCCCAGCAACCTGTCCACACCCTCAGCGGTCACAGGGTCAACCTCCTCCCAGATAACAATCTCAAGACTTGCCCCAGACACCTCCCCCGGGATCATCCAACTGGAGTCCAGCCCGCCCCAAATCTGAGCGATTTTATCATACAGAAATCGGGAAAACTCTTCGGCCCTGCCCTGCAAGAGGTCCTCCCGCACTCTCGGCTCAAGCAGGGAGCGGGTCACTCTAAACAGAGCGGCAGGCAGATTTTCTGCTGACGCAATAAGGGCGGAGAAATGCGAACGCTTCGCCGCCTCTATCGCCACAAGGTAGGTCCTAATATGGGACCTCACCTGTGTCCGGTCGGACTCGGTGCGACGAGCCCTCCAGACACTCTCCAGACATCTTTTCTGGCACTTCATCTCCCTCAGCTCCTCCGTAAACCACGGAGCTGGATGGGATCTGTGCCGGGTCAGAGGTCGCAAAGGCACAACTTGGTCCAGAGCCTCGGTGGCCAACCTGTCCCAGGTGGCCACCAAGTCTCCAGCCGAGTTATGAGCCAGAGTCTCAGGAAATGGCCCAAGCTCCATCTGGAACCGTTCAGGATCCATCAGGCGCCTGGGGCGGAACCATCTGCCCGGCTCCGCCTCCCTGCAGTGGGGGGTGGTGGCACAGAAGTCAAGTCTAAGAAGAGAATGATCCGACCATGACAAGGGTTTTGTCACTAAATCCCCAAAACTACAATCATTCAACCACTGATCAGAGACAAAAATCAGGTCCAGCGTGTGTCCCCCAATGTGGGTGAGGCCAGAAGCAAATTGGGTCAGGTCCATGGCCGTCATGGAAGCCATGAACTCCCGAGCCACCCCAGAGGTTTCCCTGAGCGAAGGCAGGTTGAAATCCCCCATGACTAAAAGCCTAGGGGTCTCAACCGCCAGCCCGGCTATCACCTCAAGGAGCCCGGGCAGGGCCGATGATACGTGGCAGGGAGCCAGGTACGTTATCAAAAGGCCCATCTGAACCCCCTGACCCCACTTCACAAAGAGAGACTCACAACCAGCCGTCTGAGGAGCAGTGGCCTCCCTAGGACAAAAGACTTCTCTAATAATCGCCGCCACCCCACCACCCCTTCCCGGAGACCTTAGCTGATGAAATGCTTGGAAACCTGGTGGGCACATCTCCTTCAGAGGAATATCACCCTCTGGGCCCAACTAGGTTTCAATGATATCTGCCAGGTCCACGCCCTCTTCCTGAATAAGGTCATAAATCAGGGGGGCCTTGTTGACAACAGACCTGGCATTGCACAACATCAGCCAGATACTCAGGGCCTGAGACTCTGGACAACCAGGCCTTCAAGATGGGTGAAGAGGGTCAGAGCGCGCTACCGCTTGGAGACAAGATCCTACAACCTGATATGACCCTCTACCCCCCCCAATGAATTTCTATAGTTGAAGCTTGATTTGACCCTGAATTTCCTGGCCCAAGGCTCTAATCTTTACATTACACTAGTCCTCCGTTACTGTTGCTTGATGTTTGATATTTTTCTGGTAGATTTTCCTACTATGTTTAATCATCTTTGGGCAGGAAGAAGAAACCCACACCCTTCCAGATATTGCTGAATCACCACTCTTATCATTCTTTAGCAACCATCATGTTGGCTGGGATTGCTGCAGGTTGTCATTGAGCACCATCTGGAGGGCTGGAAATTCCCTACACCTGTCTTGAAAGAAGATTTTTCCTTTCAATATTGTCTTGATTGCACCTAGTCATCATCTACTGTGTACAGGAAATCATCCAAAATACATGTAGTGTTTTCTTTGCTTAGGGTTCTTTTCTTTCAATTTTTAATATGCTGTATTGTTTTATTTAAAATAACAGCATTTCACAAAAGAAAAGAACATATTCTTCTTCTGTATTGATAGTCCACGACATACAACTGTTCAAAGTTACAAACGGCATTGAAAAAAGAGACTTATATCTATTTTCCACAGTTCTGACCATTGCAGCATCCCTATAGTTCCATGTTCAAAATTCAGGTGCTTGACAAATGGTTCATATTTATGATGGTTGCGCCATCCCAGGGTCATGTGATCAGTTTTTGGGACTTTTTGACAAGCAAAATCAATGAGGAAGCCAGATTCGCTTAACAACTAAGTTATTAACAATTGCAATGATTTATTTAGCAATTGTGGACAGAAAGGTCATAAAATGGGGCAAAACTCACTTAACAAAGGTCCCACCTGGTAACATAAATTTTGGGCTCATTTGTGGCCGTAAGTCAAGGACTACCTGTATCTTCTCTCTCTGGTTAGCATCTGATCACTTCTAAATGATGCTTGAAAATCAGATTGACAAGATGCCTATGCCATTCTTTGCTGTGAGGCCAGCTGGTAATATGTAAGGCGTTACAAGTTTGCAGTAGTGTTCATTTCATAAGATGTAATCAAGCTTCTCTTAATTGTAACTACTAAAATCAAATATAATTGCATTTTTAAGAATGTTTTAATTTTAAGCAAGACAGCCTTCCTGACCATTGTGTTGCTGTTTTTTTTTTATTTTCAGACTCGAATTTTGGTGACCCATGGCATTCATTTTTTGCCTCAGGTGGACTACATTGTAGTGGTTGTGGATGGAAGAATCTCTGAAATGGGATCCTATCAAGAGCTTTTGCAACAAAATAGGTCTTTTGCAGAATTCCTCCGCAATTATGCACCTGATGAAGACATAGAAGAAGATGAGCCAACAAGTGATAAGACTTTTATTGTTGCTGTTTTAGTTGTTTTTCTTCTGACATACTCAGTCTGTTAGATTATGCAGGAATCTCTCCCTCCCTCTCCCCCCTCCCTCTTGATTTGAAAAGCATCAGAATGTGTACTGAAAAAGAGAAGGTATCACAACTATCTAACATTTCAGAAATGTTTAAAACTGAGTAGGCCTAAACACCTGCATATTGATCTAGACACTTTACCAATTTATCATTTTTTAAAATAAATAAGATAAAAATAGGAAGCTAAATGGCTATGGAGATTCTCAGTCATTCAGGTCATGGTTTTTATTTATTTATTTTATTTATTAACACATTTATATACCACCCTTCTCCCGGAGGACTCAGGGCGGTGTACAGCCAAACATAAAACATTCTACAATTATAAAAGTTAAAAGAAGATTAAACATCCTAAGGCTGCCTTAAAAATTAAAATTATACCCCCCCAATAAATTAATAAAACCCTGAATATTAAAATCCCAAAATTTAAAACCCAAAATTCTAAAATTACTCTAAAATTACTCTTGGTTGTTCCCCAAGGTGTTTTTTCAAGAGGCAACTGGACTTTCTTGTTTCCCTTTGAAGACGTTTTGCTTCTGAGAACTGAAGCTTCTTCAACTCTGAAGAATCACGTAAGATTCAATCAGAATTGAAGAAGCTTTTTGGATGAGAAGCGAAACACCTCAAAGAAAAAAACCGAGAACGTCCAGGTGCCTCTGGAAAAAGTATCTTTGGGATGAAAATAGAAAGTTTCAGTTTTTCTATTAAATATATTCTTCTCTGTTTTTTTTCACTTCTTTTTCTTATCTTTTCTACCACCCCAAAAATTAGAACAAAGGACATAGTACAATAAGACACTTCCAAGTTACTTCAGAAATAATTGTTCTATAGTGCAGCCAAATATCTCAATGTCTGTGGTTTCTTGCTTTCATTTAGTGTAGGCTCACTCAAATGTGGTAGAGCCAGTATCTCAATCCCACCTAATATACTTGGTGATGAAACTGGAATGATGCGTTAAAAATCCAAATATGTTAAAATATTTTGTGCAACCAAACAGATAGTCCTCAACTTACAACAATTCATTTGTTGACCGTTTGAAATTACAGAGGCACTGAAAAAAGTGACTTATGACTGTTTTTCATATTTATGACCTTTGCAGCATCCCCATGGTCATGTGATCAAAATTCAGATATTTGGCAACTGACTCATATTTATGATGGCTGCAGTGTTCTGGGGTCATGTAATCTCCTTTTGCGACCTTCTGACAAGCAAAGTCAATGGGGAAGCCAGTTTCACTTAACAGCTGTGTTACTAACTTAACAACTGCAGTGATTCACTTAACAAATGTGGCAAGGAAGGTTGTAAAATTGATGCAAACTTCACTTAACAACGATTTCACCTAGCAACAGAAATGTGGGGCTCCATTGTGGTCGTAAGTCAAGGACTATCTGTGGTTGAGTTTCATTATTGCTCCTTATTCCTTGTGACTTAGAAAGCGCTGAACTCAGACTTTCTAGAAGATATTCTTTTAGAAAACCCAAATAATTAAATATTTGTCCCTCTGTAGTAATGGAGGATGAAGAGGTACTGCTTGCTGAAGATACTCTCAGCAACCACACAGATCTGGCAGATAGTGAACCAGTCACAAATGAAGTCCGCAAACAGTTCCTAAGGTAAACCTGGAATTGCTTTTTTAAGTGACTAGGCTGATCTCTGCAATCAAGTGCATGTACTTCATAGTAATGGAACTTTCTGTTCTTTTTTCTGAAAAAAAAAAATATCAGGGAACTCAGTGTAATATCTTCAGATGGTGAATTATCTAGCAAAAAGTCTACCAAACGAAAGGTCTGTGACAAAAAGTCCATGGAGCCTCCTATAAAAGGCACTTCTGAGAAACTCATCCAGGCAGAAACTGCTGAAACTGGCACAGTAAGGAACCTTTGCTCAACTTTAACTCTTTTTTGTGTGGTAGAATTATTGTCTTATTAACTATGTGGGATATCCCAAAGGTGTTTTTTCAAGAGACAACTGACTTTCTGGTTTTTCTTTGAAGATGGTTTGCTTCTCACTGAAGAAGCTGAAGAAGAGAGCTGAAGAAGAGCCGAAGAAGCTTCTTGGATGAGAACCAAAACATCTTCAAAGGAAAATCAGAAAGTCCAGTTGCCTCTTGAAAAAGCACCTTTGGGACAACCATGGCCTGGATGATTGAGAATCTCCATAGACATAAGTGGGATCTAGAATATGAGCAGACAAAAGAATACAGCTATTGGAGAGATTTAGCAGACATTTTGTGCCCAAATTTTTGGTGGGATTTTCTAAAATAAACTTTTTTAAGCTTTCTACCACATTGTTCATGTTTTGTTGGCAAGATGATAGAAACTACCACGTTCCTTAATTTTTCATAATTACTGTTCAAAGAGATTCTGCAGGCTGTAAAAGCGATCCAGAGATTTTAGGGTTATAGGTCGCCCACAGCTGTTTTATGATGAGAAAAAAGAATAATTCAACCTTTGTCCATCTAGCATGCCTTGTATGTGTTAAGAGTCTATAGTCCCTGGTATCATAGTAGTTTAGGGAGTTTAAGCATACTAGGTTGGGGAGGATTCTTTAATTTTGGGGACATATTCATAATGTGGTAGAATACTCAGGGCCGAATGCCCTCCTTGCCATCATCAGCTTCAGCTGAAGGACACCTTTTTGGGTGGGACAGGGAAAATGTGTTTTTGATAATCCTATCTCCAAAAGTGATCCAAACATTACTTATGTGAACAACAGTAACAAATGGAGAATCAAGGCATGGTTGCAGGTTCTTTTAAGAGTATCCTGGAAACTAGATTCATAGCAGAGTTCATGCAGTGATATTCTAAGACATTAGGCTAGAGTTTGCTTTAGTATTAAATTGTTTTACTGCTGGATTTTAAAAGCTGCTTGAAAATAGATAAGCTGGAGTGTTTGTCTTTGCTCTTGGTATGGAACACAGATACAGAAAATCTCTTTAATGCTTTAATATGGTAATTTCATAAATATTATAGAAGCTTACTTTGTCTAGATTTGTAACAAATGTATTTTCCTTACCAAATGAAACCATCTTTGATGTGGTACTTCTATTCAGGAATTTCCTTTGTTTCAGTTATGGGTTTTCCCCCCCAGAATAATCTGCATGTAAAGTATTCTAATTTTCAATTTTCCAATTCTTCTTGTGAGTTGCGGCTACTACGGTATTATTATAGGAGTTTTGCATCTACAGTATGTAAATATTTATTTTCCATCAATGTACAGGTCAAATTTACTGTTTTCTGGCAATACATGAAGGCTGTTGGTCCTGTTATTTCTTTGTTGATATGCTTCCTGTATTCCTGTCAAAATGGTGCTGCAATTGGGGCCAATGTATGGCTCAGTGAGTGGACCAATGACCCAGTGATAAATGGGACTCAACAGAATGTGAACATGCGAATTGGAGTCTATGCTGCCCTGGGTATCTTGCAAGGTAATTGTACTATGTGTTTCTGCCCATCTATACAGGACAATTACTCAAATTCCGGGTTAAGAGTGTTGATATAAATATTTTAAAATGGTGATAATTGTGGTTTCTAGCATTCTTTAATACTTATTCCAAAGATCCTTGGACAGACAATGAACAAAATACTGAAGAGTCATGTTGCTACAGCAATCCTTTTATTGCATTGTGGCAGCACCCCATTTTGATCTGCAGACCTTTTGTATCCTTCCTTTACCCCAAGCAATGATGATGTCCCTGTTCAATGCTTTCAACCCAGAAGCATTTCAGGGCTCCCAACATGCTTGTAGTGGTAATAATAGATACAAAGAGAGAAGATATTGTGGTCTGCAAAAAACAAAGGTGTCACTAATAAAGGAGAATATTTGTAGTTCAGGGTTGAAATCAGGGGTCCTTGGTGCTCCCTGAGCTTGCTTGTTTTCTTGCAGATGTTTTATTACCCAAACTAGGTAACATTATTAGCACTGATGATGTTGCCTAGTTTGGGTAATGAAACATTTGCAAGAAAACAAACTAGCTCAGAGAACACCAAGGACCCCTCACAAAGAAGACAGACTAACAATGTAATGAAGTTGCTTAAAACAGAATTTCTAAGGATTCTGGGATACAGTGTGATTAACATCTCCTTCCTATTGTCTCCTCTTTTGAAATAGGGTTGTTTGTTCTGATCTCCTCCTTTTCCCTAGCCATGGCTGGCATCAAGGCAGCCCGTATTCTGCATGCAGCACTGCTAGAAAATAAGCTTCACACTCCACAGTCTTTCTACGATACAACTCCCACAGGCCGAATCATTAACCGCTTTTCTAAGGACATCTATGTGATTGATGAAGTAATACCGCCAACCATATTGATGTTTCTTGGAACCTTCTTTAATTCTGTATCAACAATGATTGTGATCATAGCAAGCACTCCGCTATTTGCTGTGATTATAATACCTTTAGCAGTTGTCTATTATTTTGTACAGGTAATGCACGTCAATTTCCCCCCCTCCTTTTGTTACCTCATTATTTGCATGATTATTTTTGAAGTACCAGAAACCTGGGCAGTTAATGCACTCTTTCAATGTGAAAGAATTGATGTCTGATACTTACATAACTGCATCCTTTCCTGGATGCAGTTCTTTGAAATACAGCTCTTCTGATTGAGAGGAATCTCAGTTAGGTTTACAAAACTGAATAACTTATTCACAATCATTTACTTACTGCCCTATTCTAAATATTTTTGTGAAAGTCCAAATGGCTATTGTGTTTTTTCTTAAAATAATTATAACCTGCCCTTTGTCTATAAGCTGCTCCAGCAATGGTAGAAAATGCTTACCAGTAGAAACCAAAATAATAAAAAATAAAAACATTAAACATAATCAAAGTAAAAGCAATTGCTAACATTGAAAAAAAACATTTTAACAAACCAGAAACAGTACAGAAGAAAAATGGAAGATAAATTTAATCTCAACTGGTATAGATCACTTTAGCACTATTTTGGGATGTTTTTTATAATGCAGTGGGGATTTGACATTAACAATGGAAAAAGAATTTTATCATAATAAGTTAAGACTTCTTTTCCTGCCTCCTGAATTCCATAATTGGACAGCTTGTGTTCAAAATCACTGTTCTGGCAGTGATATTGATGCAGCTAATATACTAGGATGGAGTGGAGTGATGGTGAAATCCATATTTGAAATCTCTGCCAGAAAATAGATTATACCCTTGTAATCAAGGACAGACTAGCTTTTCCTCAGAAGTTGTTTTTCAGTCTATAAAACATTTTCATACTTAGAGCATTCAAGCATGTAAACATCACCTGAAGCTTAAAATGGCACAGTTCAGAAAAAGCTTTACTATTGATTCTGTCTCATAGGTTTTCCCAGGATTTAGTGAGAGAAACCCCAAAGAATTAGATACAACTTCTTTTTCCAAGGCCTTTCTCATTTGGGAACTGTATTAGTTATCTATGATGTGACAATCTTGATACCTGAGATCAAATATGTAAAATGTTTTAAGACAGTTTTGTTTTGTGTTTTTTTTTTAACATAATGCTTTTGAACTGGCAATGGCAGCGGTTCTATGTAGCTACCTCTCGTCAATTAAAGCGATTGGAATCCGTTAGCAGATCCCCCATATATTCACATTTTTCGGAAACAGTCACAGGAGCCAGCATCATCCGAGCATACCAAAGAGAGAAGTCTTTTGTTTACAGTAGTGACACAAAGGTGAATGATAATCAGAAAAGTTACTATCCTGGAATTGTAGCCAACAGGTAAAGTTGTTTTTAATGTCAGTCTCTCATTTGAAAAGACAAATAGTTCCAAATGAAGTGTGTATTCTGTACTAAAAAATTTTTCTCATTTTCTAGGTGGCTGGGAATTAGAGTTGAATTTGTGGGAAACTGCGTAGTATTCTTTGCAGCCCTTTTTGCCGTACTAAGTAAAAACAGTTTGAGTGCTGGTCTCGTTGGACTTTCTGTATCGTACGCACTTCAGGTGTGTATCATACATTGCTTATATTAAAAGTGGAAGTGAACCCTCATTATAATGTGACTTTTTCATTTGGCATTCTGGTTTTAATTGCATATTGCTACAGCATCTCTCCTCCCTCCCTCCCTTCCCCCCTCTCTCTCCCCCTCCCTCCCTCCCTCTCTTTTGGGAAAGTAAGAATATAAGAAGATATGGAATGAACAGCAGTGGGTTGCCTTTTATGTCTAGGGTTGTGATGATTTAGGAAGCAGTAATGAGCAGGACAGTAATGCCAAGGGAGTATGATTACATCATGTACATCAAAGGCATGTTAAGCAAAGATTGAACATTTGGGGGGGAATGTTTGCTTGGTACCCAAAAAACATTAACACAGGTACCAAATAACTGTGCATCTTGTGGAAGGAGTTCTCCATGTGGATGATAATATAGTTGAAAATGTCCCTCCCCTGCCATCTTCTGGACATGTTGTCCCATTTTGCAGATGTAGCTACAATTGTGGTTCTTATTGTGCCACTGTTTCAGAATGCATTTTTGCATCAGCATGCATGCCCAGCCTTGTTGCTAACTATGTTTCTTGGGCTTAGAAATCAGACTCTTTGTACAGCCTCAGTCTGAATAGCTTATCCCAACAGAAAAGATAATCATAAACAAGACTCAAATCAAGGTAGAGTTGCTTCTGGGAAGAGAAAGCCAATGGCAATATTAGAAGCAATTGCAGGGTGAAATGTGAGGAGGCTGGGAAAGGAAGGGAGGAAAGATCAGACATCAGCAGTCAAGAGATAATGGGTGAGTCATTTGACAGCTTATCTTATAAACAACAACTTGGTCCAGATGGAAAGAAATGGGGGGTGGGGGACATTTCACAATCTTCCTAGACTCTGGATTGTCCTTGTTTCTTTGATCTTGCCCAGCTGTGCATGCTTCACATGCAAGCTAGTAGGAAGTGACAATGATTGCTGAGACCAAAGTGGCAACCAATGTGGTAAATAAACCAGAATGCATAGGGGGCCCTTTTCCTCCTTTAACTGGGCCTGTCTAAGGTTGTGTTCTGGTTGTATTTGAGAAGAAACCATGTTAAGATTTACTTTTTGCTTCCACATCTTTTCTAACAAAAGGCCTTTAGTTAACAATAGCATATTAGGAAAGCTATTAGACTGCACAATCTGTCAGGGATTT
The DNA here is from genome assembly GCA_023653725.1 of Bungarus multicinctus. Taxonomy (NCBI): domain Eukaryota; kingdom Metazoa; phylum Chordata; class Lepidosauria; order Squamata; family Elapidae; genus Bungarus; species Bungarus multicinctus. The sequence continues at coordinate 120,766,914 of CM042834.1, forward strand.
AAGTTCACTTTTAGTGTGAAGGGAGGCGGGGAAGAAGACATCTGTTTGGCTAAGAGTAGGGTGGATTATGTGGCCCTGAAATTGAAAAGCAAAAGATTGGGCTTCACTTTAAAATGTGCAGAGCATTGACAAAGTGCATTCAGAAAAATGCAATCTGCAGTAATGAAATTGCTTGTGAAATTTGGGACTTACAGCATCTGGGAAGATCAAAGGATTTGAATTGGGCCTCCCAGCCTTAAAAGCTATTAAAGTTGAGATTATGGCAAGAGAAAGCACACTGATTGAATCTCTGTCCCAGGTAACAATAAGGTCACACATTCAGATTGGCAAAGCAATTAATTCTGGCTTTATGTATTTTTTAATGGAATGTAAGAAACAATACAAGCCTTAGGTAGTCTCAATATAATTAAAGATACTGTGACTTAGATAAAGTTTCCATCTCTATTTCGTTATTTAGTTTTCATTTTTATTCTGCACTTAAACCAGAGCACTTTGCAAGTTCAAAACAGACACAAACACAGAAAAGAAAAATGCAAACTCAGATACCAGTTCTTAATCTTTGAATATTAGTATATAAATACCTCATGTGAAAACTTGAAAAAAGCTCCTGAGGATTAACCATCCTCAATTTTGCTGTCATATAACTGGAAGCTAGTTGGTCTTCCAATGTGACGTTTCAGTTTTGATCCTCTTGTGGCATTGCCCTCCCGACGGGTAATGTCAATATCAGTGGGATCTTTCCAAGTAGAGAATCCTCTTTTTCTACCAAGAAGATAGATTATAAATATTGGAGATGTTGATCATCGCATAACATCTGGATTTCCGGTCTTATCTTTTAAAGATATGCTATGAAAAATATTGCTTTATTGTATTTTAGAAATATCTCTGCCAATGGTAGCTACAGTATGTGAGTTACTTTTTGTAACCATGATTAGTACTTCTGACACAGGTAATACTTTTTTAATCATTGTGTAGGTGACAATGTCTTTGAACTGGATGGTACGAATGACATCTGATCTGGAAAGCAACATTGTGGCTGTAGAAAGAGTGAAAGAATACTCTGAAAATGAAACTGAGGTGAGTTCCTCAGTAGGGAAAATTACTTCTCAAAAAACAAGCTGCAATGTAAATATATAACTCCTCTATTGACTGGTATTGATTGAGTGCTACATATTTCAGACTCTTCAGACTGAACTCAGCATAATTTACTCAGACTTTTGACCCAAAATAGCCAGTTAAGACTCTAGGTTCTATACTAGAATGAAGTCCTGTTAAGACACTGTTACTCTCTATCAACATGAAGTGGAAATCTTTTTAGAGCCATGATGGTTTAATTATACCTTTTTCACAGTTGCAGAGGTATCTAGCCTTGCATTCTTTAACCATTAAGTGATTTTTTTCGTGGTTGACATAACTGATATTTCTGCCCTGAGATACTCTAGCCCTGAATTGAACTCCAACAAGATTAATGGGTTATATATCTAATTTTTAAAAAACAAATAAATCCAGTTTGCTTTCATTTCAGAAATAACACAGTATTGGAAAATACATTGAATAGTTTAAAAACATAGATTGCTCCTAAATTAAAGAAAATAATTTATCTTATAAATTATTCCATACATATTATACAGTGGCTTCAGCCTGCACCATAACTAGTGTTGTGTTGTTTTGCTTTCATTGAGTTGCAACAATGAAAGATACAACAGTATATGGCAATATGTTTTCCTTGGTAAAAATTAGTACTATCATTGTTACTCAATATCATTCATTGTTACTATATTATTCAATATAGTAAGTAACATGCAAGTTTGCCATCCCCACGAATCTTTTAATGTTATTGAATTATAATTCCTCCCAGTATTCTTTGCCATTGGCTACACTAACTAGGTTGCTAGGGAGTTCTGTTATTCCAAATAACGTTAAAATTATTGTCAATATAATTGATTTTACCCACATTACTCATAGAATGTATTGTGTCACTTCTTTATTAATCTCTCAGTGCTGGAACTGTTAACTATTTGAAGCTCAACTATTTTCAGTGAGAGATTTTGTAACTTTCTAGTTGATTGAAATAGAAGTTTCTGGATGTTTATATTTGGCATCCTTATGATCATGCTGTTATGTCACTGAAACCGTACAAAGCCATGTGTGTGAGTGCCAATCTACTGTAAAAATAATCTAAGTAAAATGTTATATTCTATTTTACCTGACAAAGAGGTGTAACCTGAATGTTGCATGTTTTCATGCAACAAATAACTGATGTGATCAACAGATGTGCTCAACAGATATTAACAGATAATTGATATAAGATCTAGTACTATGCACATCTGTAATATTTATTTAAAAAAATAGGGACATTTGTGTCAGCTTTACAAGGTATACCAGATAGGAAACACAACCAGATGAGCTAATTCTACATTTTGTTGTAAGATTCTATTAATAGAATCTTGCAAGTCTGAAAGTACATCCCTCTTCACCCCATCGCCATCCCCTTTACAATCCAAGAAACTAGGCAGGGTCTCTTCTGAGCCTCTTGTCCTGCTCACAGTCCTCTGGATGTTCCCTTGGCTGTGTCTCATAGCCCTATCTCCCAGGGTCATTCCCACCTACCATTACAGTAAGTGCAGAATGCTCTGAAAGTGTGTATATTTTATACTTATTCAAGCTCAGAGTCAGTTTGGTGCAGTGATTAAAGGCATTCCGGGGGAGAAAACAGGAAACTGAGTTGTAGTCCTACCTTAAGGCACAAACCCAACTGAGTGACTTTGAGTCTCTGAGCCCTAGGAAGTAGGCAGTGGCAAACCACTTCTGAAATTACTACAAAAAAAATAGATAGCCAGGAATCAAGGCTGGCTTGAAGGCACAAAAAAAGAGTCTAAAGCTAGAAAAAGAAGAGATGGCTTCACGTCACTAGCTATTGGGTAGCTAATGAGATCTACAAGGCATATTCATTAACAAAGTAGCATATATTTCTGCCTTTGTGAGTCTTATCCTTAATGATATTGTGTACAAAATGCTTTGTATTCAAGAAAGGTTTATCTATTTGTTTATATATTGATTCATTAAATTTACAGCTGGCCTTTCCTCTTAGATCTCATGGCACCTTACACCTTCATTGTATTCCCACAATCAATTTGGGTGACAACAGGCAGATATACTGACCTTCCTTACGTGCATCTGAAAAGTTTATGCTCAGATATAGAGGCTGAAACTGTTTCACATGTGTTTCTGAAATGCCAATTATATACACAATGGCAAATTAACCTTGTACTACTTATTCTTGGTACCTTTTATAACTATGAGGCAATCATTCTCCTCCTTTGTGACCAATTTTCAGATATCTCCTAAGAAATTTGCAAAAGAAATTTTTATCAATTTCTCTGACTTATAGAATCCTTCTGATGCCCTCTTTATGTACGAATTGTTTCAGGCCTATTCCAACTTTTCACATGTGTGCATGTGTATATGTATTTAGTGTATTTGATGTATTTTTAATGATTGGTCTTAAGACTGCAACTAAATAAACCAACTCACTTCCTACAATTTTGGGAAGAAGAAGTGGCTGAACAAGAGTCCCAGAGTCACCAAGGCATTCCATGAATAAGGGTGGACATGAAACCTAGTCCAACACCTTACCACCCTACCAACTCTTTTAGATGATTCAGCAAACAAACTACTTGATGTTAATATGTAATGGAAGACAAAATACCACTATACTCATGGAACTTTTAGTATAATGTATTTTATCAGAGTTGAAAGCATGGTTCGAATGCTAACACAGTATCCTGTAACTCCTTCCACATTCAGGCTCCCTGGATCATTGAGGATAAAAGACCTCCAAAGGAATGGCCCACCAAGGGAGAAGTGATCTTTACAAAGTATTCTGTCAGGTATAGGAAAGGGTTGGATTTGGTGTTGAAAGACCTCAGCTTGGGTGTAAAAGGTGGAGAAAAGGTATGTTTCTAACATAGCAGTGAATCAACTTGCATTCTCTGTTGCCTGCATTTAAAAACAAAGAGTTCAGTTTTATTTAGCTGACAGAAGAAATAGAGTGTTGATAATTATCAGTGAAATATATCTTTGTCATCAGACAATAAATATTTGTGTTCAGACCTAACTGCATTTCTACCCAGAAGTTCTTCAATTGTCTGATAAAACAGACCACAGTTCCATTATCAAATTAATAAGAGGATATAAAGGGCAACCTTCATGAATTCTGTGAGATATCTCGATAGGTGAGAAAGTAATTTCATGTGAAATAACTTTCCCAATTAGATTTTTAGCCAATAAATAAAAAAGAATATATTTGCCCAAAAATTATTGCAAACTTTTGGCATCAACATTTAACAGGAAAAATGGGCAATAACTTATCCAATCAGCAGAACTTTCATCATGCATCGGCATCAATTATATAAACTTCATTAAAGGAAATTTAGAAAAACTCTGTGTGTGTGTATGTACACACACACCTCCAATAATGCAGGGGGGGAACCAAAACACCCCATTTTGAACCAAGGTACCTCAAATGGGCTAACTTACAGAATGCATCCAAAATCTGGCCATGGCTCCATGAAATTGAAATTTGGCAAAGTTTATAAAACATTTTAGAACATAAACTTTGTCATGAAGCAGCTTATGACATAATACAAAATGTCATAAAACGTTTCCCGTAGTAATGTTTGACATGTTGACAGCTCAAAATGGGCTATTTTCAAGGTAGATACATCTCTGAATGTATCCCTGAATTTTTTATGAACTTTTCAAGTCCATTACAAGTTCTCCTGTTGTTGAAGGCATTCGTTGGAATTTGGTAGGGAAATATCAATGAAACATTGACCCAATAAATCATGGATTGTCTAATTTCTTCATTTGTAACTTTTGACAATATGATAGTTTGAGTATTTTTTTTAAATGCTGTCCCATATAAAATTAAATCAGAGTCATTGCATACTTTGTCCTGAGCATCCTTAATTGTGGAACCGATACTTTGTTATTGTTATTTCAATGGAGCATCTTTGCATTTATGCAATTAATTAATTAATTTTATGTAATTTAAATATCAAATATACAAAGGAATTAAGTTCCTGTGTAAAAGACAGAAATATTTGATATAGCTGTCATAAAGGTTATTGTATGAATATGTGTGTATTTCCTTTATTTCCCAACTTTTCTTATATAGGATTTCTGACTATTCCCTTTTTTCATGAAAAATAGCAATAAGGTGATCACAGATAAGTGTCTTGTAAATGTAACATAAAGAAGAAAAAGAATACTGCATATAAACCATAACCTGTACAAGTTTCATATCATCTTTCAGTGGAACCATGATTTTAATCATTGCTGATTCTTCAAACCTGTGAATTAGGTTGGGATTGTTGGACGAACTGGAGCTGGCAAATCCTCAATGACCCTCTGCCTCTTCAGGATACTAGAAGCCACAAAGGGAGAGATTACTATTGATGGGGTGAAAATTGCAGATATTGGCCTTCATGACTTGCGATCCAAGCTGACTATAATTCCCCAAGTAAGCCTACTTTTATGCATTAAACCATTTTAGTAGGGATTATTTGCTTGTTTATATTTATTGGCTGCCCAACTCCAGTGAATTTTGGATTGCAAATGTGTACTCAACAGTTAGAATTGCAGATTTTTGTATCAGAATAATTATATCACAGGACATATGTAAGTTGGGAACCAAACACCATAGGTTAAATAAGATGTAGAAATGGAATGACAATGATCTTTGTACGTATAATCAATACCTTGTCCATTTATTTTGAGAAAAGATTTTTAAGGATGCCTAAAAGCAAGATTCCCTATTTCTATATCTTTTTGACCTAGAGTTTTCTATCTAAAAAGATATAAAATTTTGGTGAATAACAGAGTTGTATCATTTCCTATGCCAGAAAATAGAAGAATAAGTGAAGCTTTATTTATTACTAAAATTTATATAGCTACCCATCTCATACATATCTCACAAACAATTAAAACAAATATAGAACAGCAAAACAAACAATACAAGTTAAAAACTTCCATCCGGTACAAAACATGGCTGCATGGATGGTATCAGATATTCAGCATATGTAACACCACTACTCTGTGAGCTATAGAGAAACGCCTTATCAGGGAGATGGGCAGCATATAAATCAGGATCTGTGTTTCTCCAGGTATAATTCAAGGTGCTGGTGATCACCTGTAAAGCCCTTCATTATTTGGGGCTGGGTTACCTATGGGACCATTTTCTCCCAGTGTTTTCTGCCTTACAATTTGATCCAGCAGGTTGGGTATATTACAGGTATGGCTGCTCACTCTCGAAGAGTGCGGATTATAGACTCATCCTTGTTTCAATGTCTCTTTGAGTTAGAATTTACTTCAGAAATATTCTAATATATATTTCCTTAGTGTTAGGTAACTCATCTTTCTTTAGAATTGCATTCTAAATCCAGTCTGATCATTTTCCTAAGGACCCTGTTCTTTTTTCTGGAACACTCCGAATGAATTTGGATCCATTTAATAAATATTCTGAGGAAGAAATATGGAAAGCTCTTGAACTGTCCCATCTGAAGAAGTTTGTCAGCAGTCAGCCTACTATGCTCGAATTTGAATGTTCAGAAGGAGGAGAAAATCTGAGGTAATTACTGTTCTTATTTGGAAGACATAAACATAACAAGGAGGCATTTCAAGAAAAATGTTGAAATGTCTAGTGTCGCTCTTATGAGTTTCAGCAACTGCATTCCTATTTCCTTTCTCCCGGCAATTCACTGTCTATGCTCAGTTCTCATTAGATCTTTAATGTTTGGATCCCATCAACTCCTGCCCTACCTTTTGTTGCGAACTGTGTATGTGTGTGCATGCATATGAATACTGTCTATCTATTAATACAGTATCTGGGGGCAGTTCTCGCTTCTATCCCTGGAAATAGTCTAAAACAACTGTCAGTTTGAACTGGAAGTAACCTATCTAGTCAAATTAGTTATTTCTATTTTTTTTAATCCCAATCTTTTCTAGTGTCTTTCCCCAATCTGATTTTCTCCCATTTTCCTTTCTTCTTTCCCCAGCCATTTCATAATTTTCATTTTCCCCCAGCCATCCCATTTTATCAGTCTTACCATCCAGGTTGTTTCCTCTTGGGTCTCGCAACATTTCACACTATTGGATTATTTTGTTTTTAAGATAATAATTTTCATTGTTTATAGAAAGGTCTTCGATACTGTCAAGCTTTGGAATGTGCTTTGAAAAATAGGAATCACAAAACATCTCATTGTCCTCATGTAAAACTCATAGACAGGTCAGGAAATCATAGATATGGACAGAACATGACAGGTAGAAAGGGGGAAGGAAAGAAGATGACCAGCAGCAAGACGAATGATTCTATTGCAGCAAGATGGATACACTATTGGAAAACCTGAAAGACCCAGCTGGGAACAAATCCTCCTGGAGAAAATCTAATGTAATTGCTAAGAGTCAGCATCAACTTCATGCTGACTTCATGGGTGCACATAATCAATAAATCAACTGAGGGAAACAACATAAAATATAACATTAGAATATACTGCAGGGCTGGGACTCTTTGTATTTTGTCTTCCTTTTGCTTGTATCTATAAATTATTGGAAGAGACTTCTTCTTCTCTTGCTCTCTTTGAATGCACAAAAGAAATGTCTGTGGCCCCATGGAGCTTTATGTTCATGATACAGGACTTGGTGCTAATCATAACCAAAACATGATAGAGGCAGGGTGGAGAGGAAATGAAATAGTTGATCAGAATCTCATATTTGTTTTGGTTTGTTTTTTTTCCCCACTAAGAAAAATGTTAAGGGCAGTGTTGTTTTTTATGGAACTATATTTTTTCCATTTTTAAGTATGTGTTACCTAAGATCCTACCTGCTAGAAGAGGAAGAACAAGAGTTATAGCAAAATAAGGAATGTTTTGAATAAGATTTCTTACTAAAATCTTTCTGGGACTGGATGAGAGAGGGAGAAAGGGAGAAGGAGAGAGAGGGAGATGGCAGATAGAGTAGTATTTTGAGAGAAGCTGTGATTTGTGCTTCACTGACCAGGATTGCCAGTCCCCAAATTTCTTGCAGAAACAGGTTGGAGGACTATTGATGAAAGCTGGAACCCACAACCTTCCTGCCACTAATTTTTTTAGAAAAAGTATAGGATATTGTTTTCTGTGTTTTTCAACTCCTATTCCATTTTTGAGACTGCTGCCTAAGCAGGAAAGAGCATGCTGAATAAAAATTGTACCATGTCATGTTTCCTCTTTTTCAAGAGTTTCCATGGGATATACAGTATACAGTCAGGCACCACTGCTTAACAATTGTTTCTGCCGTGAATCATTCTTTGGCACAGCATTAGGTATTCTTAATGTCACATCCTTCACATGCCCACTGATTAAAAGAAAATTTTCACCTACCTTTTTTCCAGCGTTGGCCAAAGGCAGCTTGTTTGCTTGGCAAGAGCTCTCCTTCGCAAAACAAAGATACTTATTCTGGATGAAGCCACAGCAGCTATTGACCTTGAGACAGATGATCTCATTCAGATGACAATAAGAACGCAGTTTGAAGACTGTACAGTACTAACAATTGCTCATAGACTGAATACAATTATGGATTATACCAGGTAATTAATTATGACCAATACTTAACACTAACTTTGGGGTCGGGAGAGGGAGTTTTTTCCCCCACAAGCTATCTCTCCAGTTGAGTACCACTCTTGAAAGTGTGTACCTTTTATTGGGCAATTGTGATAGATTGGTGGTTTGGTTAATGTCTGGCCGACTCAGCTTGGGCAGATAGACATGATAACCTGAGCAGACTGTCAGAGTCGAGATATGAGGTCAATGTGCTACAGAGTTTGGGAGTGTTCCTAGATTCACCATTTGTAACTTAAAAGACAGTTAAATGTTTTTCACATTATCTCCAACTGTTAGTGGTTTTAAAAGTGTTTCTTGGATTCTGTTCTGATATATTCCTGTACTCTTCAAAACAAACATTTGTACTAAAGTGGACCCAATTATTTTGCACATTTGGCCTTTCCTTTCTCATGTCTTTTTTTGCTCATGTGGTGTAGCAATAATGCTTCAGAGCATTTGTAGAACTGAAAAGGATTCTGTTGGATTCCATAATTAGGAAAGGAATGGTTTTATGGCCATCACCTCTCTTCAGCAATCAATTTTTTCTTCGCTTGTTTGCTTTGCAGAGTCCTAGTTCTGGACAGAGGAAGAATTGCAGAGTTTGACTCTCCTACAAATCTTATTGCATCCAGAGGGATTTTTTATGGTATGGCTAAAGATGCCGGATTGGCATAACAGCAAGCTACTCTGCTCCATGGAAGGAGTGATTATTGGGCTGTGTTATTTTCACTCCAAAACAGCATCCTGAATGAACTGTGCTTTTCAGAGCAGGCCTCTCTATCCGATTTAGTGATAGAGAATCAAAACTGTTTCATAGGACTGAGAAACAGAAAATGTCATTTTCTATTTTAAAATATATTTTCTACATACTGAAATATTTTTAATTGAGAAACATCTTAAGTAATTGGATACAAGTACGTATGCATACCTGTACTCTATTTCATTTCTAATAAATTACATTTGATGATATAAAAATACTGAAGTCTTCCTATTAGCTCCCCATTTCTAGTGGACATATATTTTAAAGATGGCACCTGAAAAAATACTTTCTTTTTGATCTCAGAAATAACTAGCTGGGGCCACAATTATTTAATCAACTGGAATTTCTAATCAATAACCACAGCAACTCTCTTTTTGTTTCTTTGTAAATTTCTTCATGAAGTTAACTTCAGTCAAAAAACTGTGCATTTGATCAATTGCTTCTAATAGCATGGCAGATAATAAATTTTTTAAGGTAAAAATGTTAATTCAAAATTAAACTCTTAGCTGGGATTGTTAATCTTCCACAACAAAACTAGCATACAATTATTCCAATTTAAGATAAAGGTGAACCAATCATTTAAGATGCAAAAAGCAAATCACTCATTTTATGGGCAATAACATTTTATTAACTATAAAAAGGATACAACCCAAAAGAAATAGTATGAAACTTAAAACATGTAAGTAATTTTTTATTTTAACCAGGTTTTTTATGTAACAATGCAGGAAGTTCTGATTTTGTTATATCCAGTGATGTCAAGAAAGGATTACTCAATAGATTAGATTAATATATTTGGTTAGCAAAGCTAATAAAATCATCTGTTACAAATTGCAGAAGTTACACAATATAAAAATATTTCTCATAGTGCATAGAAAGATGTCAGCAATTGTGCCTTATGATCAAGTGACTTGTATTGTACTGTATTTATAAAACAATGATTATTCAACAACATTCTAGATCAATGTTGATACCTGCTTATAAATGAGTAGCCTAATACTGTACATTTCCAACACTTTTCCAACACATAATAGAGCATTCTTAAGCACACTGATTCTATGCTGGGTTGTGGCCTCTCTTTTTCCATTTACTTCTTCCTAAAAGATGTTGAAATGTACAAGTTGAATCTTTTATCTGAAACGGCACATTTTTCTTCCCAGACTTCAAATTTTAGCTCTTAATGAATCTGATTTTAATTGGGCATCTACGTTCTACCTTCAAGCATTAAGTCCTAGGCCTTTTAAATAGCAACAGAAGGTCAGGTAAAACTAGTTTCTTTAAGTCCTAATTAATATGCCCTAGGCAAACTTGATCAATAACAATCAGTATCCTTTCATTTATCTGTGATTTAGTAGGACTAAATACTTGCAATCCTAATCATAGAATATGGCTTAATCTCCTACGTTTAGGCTATGTCACAAAATGGCTCTATTGCCCTCAATTATTTCACTGATGTAAAACATTTTGTTTTAAGAGAATGGCAGGGGCTCTAAACCCAACTGGTATTGAATATGTCAGCATATTAAATTCTAAATTAGGCAGATGGATATTTAAGCTGAGAAAATATCTAAAAAGAGAACTTTGTTTATTGAATCAAGACTCAGCAACATTTACATGAGAAGCTGTAACCTTGCAACAACACTGCTCTAGGCAAACATGAACTGAAGGATACTTCAGCTATGTACCTTTGGCAGTTGTCACTGATTGTCATAAACCAACTGACTTTCTCTGTGGAGCTGCAAACTCCAGTTCCTAGGAGAAACAAGGACCCTGTTAGTGTTTAAATTACAACCTGTTCCAGAGTTAAATATGGATCTCTTTCAATCAGGCTACTCTGAAGAAATTCAGATCATTTCAGAACTTTTATTATTTATTTATTGAATTTATGTGCCACCTATGTCATCCAGAAATTACTCTGGGTGGCTTACAAACATTAAAATTAGTATATATTAAAATAACAAAACAATAAATAACAAAAATGACATTGAAATATGGAGAGGAGAGGAATATGAAGTGTGCAGGGAGAGATATGGGGGGGGGGCGGGCGGTCCTTTCCTAATCCAATAGCTACCTTCGGAATGGTTTCCTCCTCTTGGAGCTCCAGGCCAATTAGCAGAGCCAAGTCTTCAGGCCCTTACAGAAGGTTAAAAGGATGCAGATCTCACTTCAGGAGGTACAATTTCCAAAGGGCAAGAGCTATGGAAGAAAAAGCTCTTCTCCTGGACCCCATCAGGTGTGACCAATGTTGTTTCTATCCCATAATCGGGCTTGAATCCTGATTGGAAGGGGTCTAGAAGTTGCCAAGCAACCACTTAAAGAGGGAAGATTGGAAACTGGATGAAAATTGTCCAGGCAGGTAGGATCAAGAGATGATATTTTTAGGAGGGCAAATCAGGACCTTCTTAAATGGCCCCAGAAATGGCCCCTTCTGCAGTGAAGAGTTAATCACTGCCTGTTACTGGCAGTTACCATCCTGGAGGCTTTCCCCAATCAGGAGATATGAGGCTCTAATTGACAGGTAGTTGCACTGACAGCATTGAGGATCCTGTCCACTTCATCAGGTCCAACAGGACTGAAACTGTTCCCAGATAAAAGCTTCCCAAGCATCCAGTGCAATGTATGGGTTTTACTTGGGAATGAATCCAAGCAACTGTCTGAAAAGTGTTGAACAAATTCCTAGGTGTGACCCTTAAAATGAATATCCAAGCCCCCCTGCCCTAGGAGGGACTGGATAACCTTGAACAAGGCCATTGGGCAATGCTCTGGGGGTGCCATTAAAAGTGGGGAAATGTTTTGCTACTTTTACTGCCATGAGAAAGGCCTCAATGGCAGCTATAAGTAATAATCACAGTCATCCCTTGTCGTCCTCCAGCAGCGTTCTAGGCATCTTTTAATCCTTTTCAAAACTGCAGCTCCTCCATGAAACACAGGGAGGGATGGGAGTGAAGGGTTAAAAGAGAATACACAGGCACAATCTGGTTTAAAGCCTTGGCTGTCCTTTGATTCCAAAATACTACCAGAACTTCGGCAGGACTGTTTAGCAAAACCCCAGGGATATGCACCAGTTACTTCTGGAATCTATTCTGGTCCATCAGTCACCAGGGGAGGACCGCTTGGATGGATCCAGTTTCCCTGCGGAAAGAGGGTGGCATAAGAGAATCTCAGGGACACCAAGCAGGATTGGACGATGACAAGGAGGGTGGGGGGAGACACGTCCCTGGGATAGGCCCATGGCTGTCATGATAGTCATGAACTCCTGGTCCGAAACTTGGGGAGCAAGGCTCCTGAAGACCAAGACAGATTCTCAGATGATCACTATCACCCCACCCCACCCTGTCCTGGGGTCTTAGCTGGGGCAAAACCCTAAATCCCATTTAAAGGGACGCTTGCATAGTTACCTGTGAATGTCCTTTCTTGTTTGACTGCGAGAGAGTTTAGTGTGGGTTGTTCTCATCTCATCACGTGACTGAGTCTGCCAAATCATTGATCTTGCCACCGTTGCCATGGATACCCCAGCTTTCGGCGAAGGATTCTTGACAGATGTCTTCGTGTTCTGAAAAAGACATCCTTCTCCCCCCCCCCCCAACCAGGCCTCCTCAGGGTGGGCCTAGACTCTCTCGCAGTCCAATGAGAAAGGATGTTCACAGGTAACTATACCAACGTCCCTTCTCCATTAGACTGCTGCGAGAGTCTAGTGTGGAACTTAGCAAAGGCTTAGCAGTCCCTGGGAGGGTTAGGTCTGGTCCTCATCTGTCTGCTCCAATACAACTCGTTGGAGCACTCGTCTGCCAAAGGCCACATCCACAGAGGCAAAAGAGTCCAGATGGTAATAACGAATAAACGGGGAATGACATGACCAGGTGGCAACCCAACAAATCTCCTCAATAGATGCTTGAGTAGCCCAAGCTTCTGTTGTGGCTGTACTCCTTGTGGAGTAAGCCGTAAGTCTACCGGGCACAGGGAGTCCCTGAGTCTCGTAAGCTGATGCTATGCAGGATCAAATCCACCTGCCTATCGTAGAAGGGGAAATCTTGTTTCCTAATGATGCCAGTTGAAAGGAAACAAAAAGATTCCATCTTTCGGAACGAAGAAGTCCTTTTAACATAAATCTTCAATGCCCTGCGAACATCCAGAGCATGCCATTTCTTCTCAGGTTCATCAGTCAGGTTAGGACAAAAATCTGGTAATACCAGTTCCTGCTGTCTGTGAAACAAAGAGTTAACTTTCAGAACAAAAGTGGGATCTAGTCTCAGGACCACCCTGTATGATGAAAGATGCAAAGATCTGCCCTAACAGAGAGCGCTGCCAGTTCCGAAATCCTTCTAGCCGACGTGATGGCCACCAAGAAGGCCACCTTAATAGTCATGAAACACAGGTTCTAAGTGGCTCGAAGGGAGTTCCTGTAAGAGTCCGCAAGAGTTTGGACAGGTCGCAAGTAGGATACCTGTGGACTACCGGAGGACGTAGATTCGATGCCCCACTGAGAAATATGCAGACTAGATCATGGTGAGAAATAGATTCCAATGACCCCATGGATAAGACAGAAGAGAAAGCTGCTACCTGTCTGTGAAGAGTATTAGGCGACAGCCCTTTGTCCAACCCGTCCTGCAGAAATTTAAGAATGTCCCCAATAGAGGCCTCCATGGCTGAACGATTAGTCTACACCAAGTGCAAAAACTCCTCCAAGTTACATCATAAATGCGGTTGGTAGATGCTTTTCTAGATGCCTGTATAGTATCTATGATTCTAGCAAAGAAACCGTCCTTGGTTAACGATCCCTGCTCAATCTCCATACGGCTAACTGAAGCCATTGGGGTTCTGGATGCAGCAGTGCCCCTTGGCTGAGGGAAATCTTGGATGGGGAAATCCTCCATGGGGCAGTCACCGATAGGTTCACCAGATCCGTGAACCAGGGTCATCTGGGCCAATGAGGGGCCAGAAGTAAGACATCTGCCCTCTCCGCTAACGATTTCCTGATTACAAGCGGAATGAGAGGGAGCAGAGGAAAAGCATACATTAGACCTTCTGGTCATTGGCACCGAAGGGCACTGATCTCCTCCGCCCCGGTGTGTAGAACCTGGTGAAATACCTGGGGAGTTGAGCATTGTCTGGGGAAGCAAAAAAGTCTGGGGCTCCAAAAATTCCAGTCATCTCCCTGAATAGATCCGGAGGGAGACGCCATTCGGAGTGGTCTATCTTGGCCCTCCTCAGCAATCTGCTGTACATTGTTGACTCCCGAAATGTGCTCCGCCCTCAGAGATAGGTGTCTCTCTGCCCAAAGGCCAAATCTCTCTGCTTCCTGCATAAGGGCCCTGGACCTGGATCTCCTTTGACGGTTGATGTGTGCCTTGGCTGCCACATTATCTGTCATTATATGTACATGGTTCCCAACTATACTGCCCCAAAACTGCTTGACGGCCAGATGGATAGCCCTGAGCTCCAGCCAATTGATGGAGCGTGTGGTCTCCAGATGAAACCACCACCCCTGAGCCATCTCCGACTGAAAATGGGCTTCCCAGCTGTACAGGCTGGCGTCTGTGGTGATAACCACTCCGCTGGGCTCCTTGAAGGGCTGACCCACTGTGATGCTTGGAGACAACCACCAGAAAGACCTGAGAACCGCTCGGGGAACTGACACCTTGATGGCCGAATGGCTTTTACCTGCCTGTTGATAGGGAAGGAGGAACCATTGTAACACACATGCATGAAGTCTTGCCCATGGAACGATGGATATGCATGATACCATCTTGCCCAAAAGTTGAGGTAGAAGAGACAAGGGCACAGTTTGACGCTGTCTGATCTACTTGGCCAGTAACTGCAAGCTCTGCTGACAATCTGGAGATAGGAAGACCTCGCAGGCCACTGTGTCTATTACTGCTCCCAAGTTTAGAAGACAGTTGGTCGGGTTCAGATGACTCTTCTTGATGTTTATTGAGAACCCATGCGACTGCAGCACCTGTAGAGTAATTTAGAGATCTCTCCTGGCAGTGAATTCTGAGAACAATTGAATTAAAATATCATCCAAGTAACATTGAACTCTCATTGGCCAGGCTTGCAATGAAGCCGCCAGAAACTTGGTGATCACCCTGGGGGCCGAAGAAGGCCCAAATGGTAAGACCCTATATTGATACTGTCTTCTGTTGTAACAAAAACAGAGAAATTTACAATGAAATGTCCAAATTGGCACATGGAGGTAAGTCTCCATCAAGTCAATGGAAGTGAGGAAGTCATCCTCCCAAACTCTAAGATAGTTTGGAGTGACTGCATTTTAAAACACTGGTAAAGGACATAGTTATTCATACGTTTGAGGTCTAAGATAGCCCTCCCCGAGGCCTTGGGGATGACAAACAACCGGGAATAGAATCCCTGCCCTTGCTGATCTTCCAGAATCACCTGTATAGCATGAATATCCACTAAGTGTTGAATGGTGGGTTCCATGAGGACCCTTCTAGCATTATCCCTAGAAATGGGGCAGCTAATAAAAAACCTTGGAGGGGAGGAAAGGAATTTGAGGCGAAGTCCTGACCTCACAGTCTGCAGAACCCAGGCATCAGATGTTGTATCTCCCATCAAGTGGCAAAGAGAAACAAGCGACCACTGATGGGGGAATCAGAAATGCAGTTATTTGGAATGCCGGACCAAACGACTTCTTCCCCCTCGAAAGGGCCGCCTGCTGAGGGAGGAAATTGTCTACCTGACCGTTCCTGGTGTTGATCTGGCTGAGCTGGGAAGGACCTCTGGGAACCTGGAACCCGAGTCTTGCCAGAAGGATGATGGCTGGTAATACGGTGCTGGTCTCGTTTCAGATCTCTTGAACATCAAGGGAAGAATCTTCTGTTTGTCCTGGGTCTCCATTAAATAGGGTTTCAAGGCATCTCCAAACAGTTAGGGCTGAAGCCACATTCCACTTCCTCCAGGCGTATGTCTGCCAGTTGCAGAGCCATAAAAGACTCTGCGCAGTGACAGAGGTAGTCATGGCCTTGGTGGCAAATTTAGCCGAATCAAGAGTAGCATTAGTGGTGAACTCCGTGGTGGCTATAGTTCTGCTCAGATCCTGATGCACCCTGATGTCTGACACCGGCACTCGATCCTGCAATTGTTTTAGCCAGTGGAGTGACGCCCACGTGAAAAAAAGATGCCGCTGTAGAGGCACGGACCACCCAGGCCAAAACCAGGTGAGACCTTTGCAGGATGTGTTCAAAGCAC
Organism: Bungarus multicinctus; assembly: GCA_023653725.1. Classification (NCBI taxonomy): domain Eukaryota; kingdom Metazoa; phylum Chordata; class Lepidosauria; order Squamata; family Elapidae; genus Bungarus; species Bungarus multicinctus. Next base: position 120,783,513 of record CM042834.1, read on the forward strand.
TTATCTTCCCCTTTCAACACATCCTCTGGTTCAGTGGGGGTCCCTGAGGAAGATGCGGAACTGACTACTGGGGGGGTCCACTGATGGGAGCTGCAAGGCCTTGGCCAAATTCGGACCCACATTATAGAATTTTTTAACAGGATAGGTTAAGGCCAGTGCCTAGAGAAGCACATTGCTTCAGCACTACATCCTGGAACAATCTAGGTAAGGCCTCTGCCTAGACAATGGGTTGGGAGAATAAAGAATCCCCTTGAGGCTGTCCTTGAGGGCTTGGCTGTCCTTGAGGTCTCATCTGGGGCTAACTAGGCCATATTTTTGACCTTGTGTAACAAGGATTTGAATAGGGAATAGTCAAATAAACCTGAAAGGACAGGTATTTCTGGTGAAACATCCTCATCTTCTGAGAAGTTTGAGCCCCTTACCTCACCTTCCTCCACCCCGAGGCAGGGAAGTGACTGTGTTCCGAATCATCCATAGAAGCAGTCTCCTGATAGCCCACCTATTCAATGTGGGTTAGGGTAGGGGCCTGCCTGGCAATACTGGAAGATTCAGGCCTAACACTGGTGGTTGGTGCACAAGGGCAAATCTGGCTAGGATGGCCCCTCCACAACCCAGGGGAAATCCCAGAAGGGCCTAGCAGATGGTGGATCCCATCTGCAATACCCTGCCTGAAGGCTGAAGACACCACCTCTCTCATAGAATCTGACACGTCAGTCCCTGAAGGGCCCCCTGGGTGAAGACCTGCAGCTGTGGGGGTAAAAGTGGATTGAGCCATAGTCAAGAGGTTGGCTAAAAGGCTGACTAAATTGAGGGAGGGCAGGAGCAGCCCAAGTAACAGGCCTGTTGCTGGGTCCTTTTCTGCTTAAATCTTGAGGAAGAGCAGGATTCAACCCAGCAGCTCCCTCTGGTGACCAAGACTGTGGGATTTGAATATTAACCGTTTCCAAATCTCTCCCAGCAACAATTGATGGGGTGACAGTTTATTTATTTATTTAATTATTTAATTAATTTAATTTATATACCGCCCCCTCTCCCAGTTTGGGACTCGGGGCGGTGCACAGCCCAGCTAAAAATGATATACTATCAAATATAAAATTTAAAAAAATTAAATAAATGGCTGAAAGATTAAAATTATAATCAATTAATAAAAAGCAGGGTAAAAAATTACAAAAATTAAAACCTTCCAATCGTACTAGGCCAGACCGGCTTGCTGAAAAAGATAGGTCTTCAATGCGTGCTGGAAGGTTCGCAGGTCAGGGAGTCCGCATCTCCGGGGGTAATTCATTCCAAAGGGACGGTGCTCCCACAAAGAGTTAGCTCCTTTGCTGCTGGCCCTTTGCAAACTGCCTTTCAAGGGCCTCGTGTCTTCTTTTTTCCACTCGTTCCTCAGCCTTGGATTTTTTCTTTGTGATAACAGCTTTGGCCTTAATTCTTGCTGCTGCACTTGGGCTGAGGAATGCTTTCTGGATCTCCTGCTGTGCCTTGAAGAGGCTTGTGCCACTGCAGGGGACAGGGGCTCTTCTCTGCCTGTTTCCCCTTCCATCCCTTAATTGGGAGTTACTGCCAAGCAGTGACTTATGCCTAGGCCATGTGGGCTAGAAAGCCCTGAGGCCTCAGAATCAAGTAGGAGATTGATCTCTCCCACCTTGCAATTAAAGCCAGTCAGCTGTGCAGCGGGAGCTTCGGGCGGCTTGTAAAAAGAGGAATTAGCCGTTAAGGGCAGTGTAAACCTTATCGCCGCTCCGCTCGCTCCCCACAACGACTTTCAGTCTTTGGTCTTGATTTGCTAGTGTCCTCAACGCCAGAATCAATCCCTGGCCCTGGAATCACCTTGTGGTGGGGAAGAGCCCTTCCCGCCCCGGGAGCCGCTGCAATCTTTGTGCCGATCAGCTGTTTGTACCAAGCCAATAGCACTTATTTTTGCTTTGAATTTGATTTTTCTGAATTTTTTAGCTTTCTCTCTGAGAGAGCCTTTTCAGAACACGACTGCCACAACCAGCAGACTGAGTTGGTGAAAGCTGGGGTATCCATAGCAATGGTGGCAAGATCAATGATTTGGCAGACTCAGTCACATGATGAAGAGATGAGGACAACCCATACTAGACTCTTGCAGCAGTCTAAGGAAGAACGGCTTAGCTCCATGATGGCGAACCTATGCCACGTGTGCTGAAAGTGGCACACATAGCCATCTCTCTGGGCATGCCAGCCATTGCCTATTGCTCTTCTGGGTTCTGGCAAGCGCATGCGTGCTGGCCAGCTTGTCTTCACATGCATGGGAGCGCCAGAAACTGGGAGAGCAGTTCCCGGTGCGCGCATATGCACCAGACACTTAGTCTTCCGGTTTCCAATGTGCATGCGTGCGCAAAAACCAGCTGGCCACCGCACATATATGTGTGAAGACCAGCGGGCCTGCATGCACATTAGAAACTGGCCAGCCAGCTGGTCTTCACGCACACATGCACATTAGAAGCCTGAAGACCATGTGGCATGTGCATGCCGGGAGCTGCTCTTCCAGTTTCCGGTGCATGCGTTTCGGCACGGTGCCTTTTCAGTGCGCGCACACTCTCATTTTGGCAGTCGGTGCTGAAAAGGTTAACCACTACTGGTTCAGCTGTTAAACATTTTAGTTAAAAAATGCTTTACTTACATGTTTTTTTCCATTTTAATATATATCAAACTGGCATTCCAAATATTAATTACCTTTAATCTAACCAAACCATATTTTTCTACTTTCTCTTTAAAAATTTCTAGCCTACACTTCCATCATTAGAGCAGGCTCAGAGGGAATTTGATATTTAAAATAAAACATTGTTTATATAAACTGATTGTTCATCAACTTTAAGCTGCCTTCATAAAAGACCCCTCAGATTTTAAAGATAAAATTAAGCATTAAATTTTATCAATTACTGTTATTTGTGCCATTTTGAAGTTCTATTTTGAGATGGGCAATATTTGGGAAAGCTGAAAATTCTGCATCCCCCACTTACAATTTTGTCCAGCTTTGTTAGGGTTTGGGAGCAGTCTTAAGAATGAAAATGGGCTTCCTTGTCCATTGAAGGAAGAAAAATCTTTGTCATCGAAGTGTGATCAAACTGATCAAGCTAAGAAGGCAATGGGATCTCAGTGATGGATAAAGGAACACTCAGCCTATAGATTACCTATCCTTTTAGGCCCAATCGTAAACAGAACATGTGATCAATATGGATCACTGAAGATAAATGATAGTTTTTCATCAATATGTTTGTCAAAAGCATGAGAGGAGGAGATGAAAATGCAAAAATCAAGAACGGAATTTAACTTCTCTAAAAAACCTGTCCAGAATAGGGAAAATTCCTAAGCTTCTGCTAGACAAGCTACCTTTCTCCCCTAGCAAATCCAACTGAATACTAAAGACCCTCTTCATAATGACGTGGCAAACATAGAACATAGAGCATAGAATCATAAGGCTGGAAGGGACTTCATAGTTCCTTGTAGTCCAATCCCCTATTCAAGGCAGGAATCCTTATACCATCCTGGTCAAATGGTTGTCCAGTCTAATTTTGGAAACCTCCAGTGATGGAGCATTTATATATAAATGAGCTGTTTGAGAAAACATTGCACCTAAAGACCCAGATGAGCTCTCCTTTCCAGACTGGTCCTTATAAGATCCAAAAGGGGAAAAGTGACACAGAACACATTTTGATCCTGTAGGTTTCCAAGAGCTGATTCTATAAAATATATTCAGTTTTACCAAGCAAGTTAAATTCAGACAGATAAAACAAAAGCAATGACCACAGAACAAAGGGCTAGAATTAAACCATCCAGCTCTCCACTTAATGGAAAAAACCTAGATCCTCAAAGTTCTTTCTGGCTCTACTTCCTGAAAATCAGTGGGGGAGAGGGGGGAATAGACATAAAAATCTTTACCTTTAAGGCACTCTTCCTCCCCACTCATTTTTTAAGGATGCATGGAGAGGATAGAAACTGGAAAACTGAGCACGAGCAGACCACCAAATTTAATCCTGCAGAGCATACAGTGTAACTCTTCCTATTATGAAGACATGGATTGAATCAGTTTTCTAAATCATTCTGATTTAGCAAATATAACAACTCAAGGCTTAGATTGGCAATTCTGGAATTTGTTTTTTTCACTGGTTATTTTAAAAACGTTATAAAGGTTACTTCTTTCAGGTTTGTCTTAATTCTCTAGTACTGGGTCAATCTTTCCCCCCCACCACCACACCAACGGCTCAAATTTAAGTTCACAGCACTTGTACACACATTCCTGAATCTGTAGACAAGGAACACTGACATCTGGCAACTGAAATTAGCAGCTAAATACACCTGTTAAATCCTAACTGCCCAGGTAGCTATATAGTCCATCTATAGCATATAGTCATTGGACTACAAATAAATGAACTGATATCAATCCACTAGCCACACAGAATCCTAAAACTAGGTTAATAATTTATTCTTAATTGCATCCCATGCTTTTTCATACTGTTTTTTTTTTTCTGGGATTTGGCATCAGAGTATTATTACAAAACTTGAACTAGCAAGATAATGAAAAGTTTAAACATGCTTATATGGAATGCAAGCAACACTGTCAAAAATTCATAGAAATTCCAAGATGTATTATTTATCTTGATATTAAAGTATTTCTGCTATCTAAGATGCTACAAGCTTTCCTTTAAATACGTAACAGTTTTAAAGAACCTGAGGATAAATAGGATAAAAAATTAGAGGCAGAAGAAACTTGTGCTAATTTCATCTGTAGAACCAGGCTACAGTGTAGACATCCCGATTGCTCCTCAGGAAACCTCCCAAGGTTACAGAGACAGAAGAAAAGCAAAGAAAGAAAATTAGTCCAAACAGTACCAATTATTTTGCATTATTTACTGCTAAGCAGTTCTTGGTTATACTCACATACACAGAGTTTTGGTTAACACTATTTAAAGTTTGGATTAATACAGTAAAGTATATTTTCTAATATTTTATCTGAGCACCATTTCAAAGAAATCACAACTGATTTAGCTACTTGGCTAGATTGTTAAAACAGTCAATGTGCTTCTTTCTGAAATACAAATTTTCCTAAGGACATTGGCAGCATCCCTTGCTGCAGTGTATCAACAAGTGGAAGGAACCATTTCTTTAATTTCTAAATTGTACGGCCTCTGTTTCTTACAGAAGCTCTTCGATGTTTTATCCCAGGCAGGATAAGTAAAGGTAGCAAGATAGGTTTTTCTCTGGGATCACAAAATTAGCTGCTCCTCTTGCCATCAGCAATGGAAAAACACACTTCACTTATATATTTGCAAGGCGCTGCTGCCAAAAATATGTAAATGTGCATTAGTGTGATTACTTTTAAAATTAATCTCGACTCAATAGGCCAATGTCCAAAAGTCCACATCTCTCCTTGCTCCTTCCTGTAAAATTATCTCAGTTTCTCAAGTTGCACATTCAGATCTAGACAACTAACTGCATTTGAAATATCCTGTTCCCAGCATTAAATGCATTACATATTCAGTTTTTTCAATGTACTGTGCCTCCTTTTTACTAGTAGCAATTATTAGAACAATTAATTTATTTCCCTGAGAACTTTTATTTTGTTGTACTACAAGAAGAAACAATTTCCTTTTAAGAAAGATCATACATGGGGTTAGGGTATTCCACTTGTCACTTTATGAAATGCAGGTATATCATCACCTTTAGCATATTAAATTAAAAACAAGTCCAACTCTTTCAACTGAGCTGGTTTTCAAAGATATACGCTCAGTCATTTAATTATACTTTGCATGGTACAGTAAAAGTTAATGATATAGCCCTTAGAGTGTTCTAGGTTTAATAGTTAAATACTAGAATGAAACTTTTAATTCAATATTTAGTAAGTTAGTTTTGATGCTTTCTTGTTATAACAAGGCCTTTCAGTCAGTGCTGGTGCTGCATTTTTAAACATAAAGTCATTATCACTCATCATTAGAACAAGCTCCAGTTCTTGGAAATCTTGAAGTCTCGAGATGTCTTTGTCCTTAAAGAAATAAACAGAGAAAATTAGAAGCAATGCTAGAATCACAAGACACCAAAACATTTGGCCATTTTTTTTATGATCTGCTTGGCTGGAACAGACATTTTATGCCTCTTTAAACTCTTTTTCCACAGTTGTTCTTAGTTAGATTTTTAATTATACTTCTGTGTATAATTAAAGAGGTTTAAATTTTATTTTAATTGGAAAATTAGAAATGTCTGGAAATCTTATTGGAGTGCAGCAATCTAGAACAGTGGTTCTCAATCTTTTCTTCAACAACCCCCTTTAAATACCTTTTGTGGCCAAGGACTATGGCCACGGACCCTTAAGACTTGAGATTTAAATCATATATTTCTTCAGGCCTTCCCCTGTGACAACATTGCAAACACACTCCAAAGCTCCATGGATCACAGGTAACTACTGATCTAGAATATTAAATAATTAGAAAAACATTGCTTATTGATTTCTTCTTTCTGTTCCTTTCTCCTTTTACAAGCTTGTGAACTATGTTATTGCAATTTTTAGGATATGTGAGTTTTTTGTGATAAATTTTAGATTCTTTATAAATACAAAGATTAGGTTTTTAGCAATTTTAGGAATTAGATCCTCCTGAAATCAATCTGAAAAAGTTAGTTGAGATTAAATGAATTTCTGTGAAGTTTTCAGCGAACGTAATTTGGAGTCAAACAAATGGCAAACTTGATGTTATACAGGTTTAAAAGGAGGTTGAAAGAAATAACTGAAGCAAGATGCTGGTAGTAAAGCATTAGAATGTAACCAAAAAAGGATAGTTATGCAAATATGCACTAGTTATTGTAATGCCTTTGGGGCTCAGTTTCAGCTCATTGCTGTGTTGTTCTTACAAGTTATGAGCTTTATCTGGAAGCAGATGTTTGCAAAATCTAAAAAGAGCCCCATGTACAATAACTCCAGAAACTGCTGAAGGACAACATTTCTTTAAAAGGTGGGTGGATTGTGTACAGTTAATCTGCACTGAGTACTGGGCAACACAGAACAAACATTATTATTATTCACATAACAATATTTCTTCCATGTCTGCTAATTTTGCAGCATTTGCACATGTCAGTCTATTTCTCTGGGAATAATTGCTCAGAATTTTCATGCCCCCAGGTTGCAGCATTTCACATATCCACAAATCCCTTACAGAGTTCATTGGAAATAAAACAGAGTTTCAGCAGAGCAAAAGAATGTAACATTGATGCCTAACAAATCTACTCATAAAAAAGGAATGTTTACTCAGACTGCATCCCAATATTTCTGTTTTTAGGCATTTTTATGGAAGAATTCCATTTTTAGCCTTTATAAACTGAGGTTCCATGTATATCACAGTCTTGGAAACTGACATTTGACATTATCACCAAACATTATGAACTTCAAAGTGACCAGTGAAGAAGAAATTAGGTTTGTGAGTAATCCATTACATTGGTATTTAATTAATCCATTTTTGTGTAGGAAATGCCTCACTATATGCAATTAATTAGGCAATCTTTGACGTACTAATTTATTTCCCATGGCAGCAACTATGTATAAAATTCAACTTTAAGTTCCTTGTAATGACAAAGTACAGTATTATCTATTGTGAGACTGACAAAAATACCAATAGAGCAATCCTATACAAGTAGTTCTTGACTAGTTGTTTAATGACCATTCACAGTCATACCAGCTTCAGAACAGGTGGTTTGCCATCCATGTCACAGCTCGTAACACTTCTAGCCATTGCAAAATGTCATGCTAGCCCCTCCTTTTCATCACAAAACCACATTTTGGGTGTTCAGCAACCTATTCACATTGAGAACCAGTTGTCAAGTGGCCTGCAATCATGTGATTGTCATTTGCAATCTTCTCTGCCAGCTTCCCCAGAAAAACAATGGGGAAGCCAGCAGGGAAGGTTGTGAGCACAGGGAACGGTGGGTTTAAGCTTCATTCCCCCAGCATGTCAAAGGATTAACATACTCCTCTGTGCAGGGAGGGGATATCTTCTTACACACTGGAGGAACAGAGCTCAAATCTGGTGAAAATGCTAGCTAATGCCATTATTCTGGAAAACTCAGAATGCTGGGCTTCACTAGCGTTTTCCCTTCTGAAGGTGCAGAAATGAGAGCATTCACCAAAGTACTAGCAAATACCAGCATTCTGAGCCTTCCAGAACAATGGTGTTTCACCAGCATTTTTGTCAGATTTGAGGTCCATTCCTCCAGCACACCAAAACTTCTTCGCCCTTCATCCCGATGAAAGAATGGACCTTAAATCTGACACAAATGCTAGTGAATGGGTTTTAGTCTGAAGGCTCAGAATTCTGGCATTCACCAGAAGGGGAAATGGTAGCAAGCGCTATAGTTTGAAAAGCTCAGCAGACTAACATTTGCTGGCATCTGAGCAAATGCCATCATCTTCACCCTCATGAACTTCTCATGATCAGGTGTAATTGGAACCCCTCTCCCCACTCCACCATGTCAGGGAGGCCAGGGCTGTCTCCTGCGCACTCTGTTTAACAACCTGCATAGTCACTTAATTACCACAAGTGGGAGAGTCAGGATTCTGGTTGCTGAGCAAAGTGATCATGTAGCATCCTATTTAACAACCACTTCACTCAACAATCAAATTCTGGGCCCAACTGTGGTCATTAGTGGAGGACTACTTGTACATGATTATTGAAAAGAACTTAATAAATAAATAATTCAGAGATTTCCCCTCACATAAAGGGGGAATTAAAATGCTGTAGAGATTCATACATTCAGACTCACATATATATTCAATGTAGCCCTTAAATATATAACAAAGGCTGCCAAATGAGATTTACTAAGAGAAATGCAGCCCTCCAGCTAGACATTTTGGTTAGGCTAGCCAAATGCTTCTAGGTTTGTGCAATCCCCTTGAGATTTCAAAAAGCAAGGCTGTTGTGCAACATTAAACAGACCAAAATACATATCTGCTGGACTGAATTGCATTTGACTTAGAAAGTCATAAATTCTCCAAGCCACTCATAAATAACTTGAAATAAAGCACAGTACCTTTCTTAACACTGTATTTGGAAGCTTCCTGATCTTCTCCACATATTCGGGGTTAACACCCAATTCACAGCAGCTCACCCTAAGCAGTTCTTTGTATGTCAATTCTTGTCGATCCAATTCAATTTCAATGAAGTCATTCTCCTTCAAGGTACGATTTTGAATTCTGACCTTAAGTACTAGTTCTAATTAAAATAGAAAGACTGTGGTTAGTAGACATGTAACAGTTTTCTCAATCTTGATTCCATTTTAACAATTTGCCCTATTTATTCTGACAAAGACATGCAGCGCAGAGAGCAGGCAGTGGGAATTTGTGACTCTCTAATGAGCCCTCCATCCTGCACTCTTGGGTTATGTTGTGGATCAACAATACATAAAAAAATCAGTTTCTTCAACTTGGGGGGGGGGGGTCAGCAGGGATTATATTTGTAGTACAGATAATCCTCGACTTACAACAGTTCATTTAGTGACTGTTACAACGGCACTGAAAAAAAGCAACTTATGACCATTTTTCACACTTATAACCGTTGCAGCATCTCCTTGGTCATCTGATCCAAATTTGGATGCTTGGCAAATGACTGATATTTATAACGGCTGCAGTGTCCTGGAGTGATGTGAACAGCTTTGGAGAACTTCTGACAAACAAAGTCAATGGGGAAGCCAAATTTGCTTAACAACCGCATTACTAGTCCAACAACTGCAATGATTCACTTAACTAATGTAGTAAAAAAACAAAGTTGTAAAATGGGGCAAAACTCACTTAACATATCTCATTTTAACAATATAAATTTTGGGCTCAATTGTGGTCATTAAGTCGAGGACTACCTGTAATAACATCCAGGGTGTCAAAGCAAGCATGGAGCATGTTGTAAACGTAAATGTGATTCTTTCAGTTGGCCCAATTTATGGATTAATATTTGATGGCTTATCGTGGGAGCAATGGGAGCCCACAACTCACAGAAGGAAATGTGGCTCTTACACGGATAGTGCTTGACAAGCATTACTGTGGGGTGGGAACGGGGGAGTGGGGGGTATGAATCATTCCTTTGATTGCTAGTCTAACTCTGTTCTTAGTAGAAAAAAAGTTGCACTTCAGAAATGTGACTCAAATTTAAACAACAGTAATAAAGACTTGTGAGCTTTGCTCTTTGGAGAAATGGAAAATCACTGCAATGAATCATTGGCACCTTGGCAGTCTTCAATTTAGAAGTTATCCATAAATGTTTTATTAAAAGCCCGGAAAATTGAGTTCCTACAGAGGATGATAGCTATCTTAAATGAACAGCACTTAATACCAACATCTTATCTACCAAATGCACAATAATACAAGTGGTTATCTTCAATAACAAAAATCATGCCCCATTCATGCTCAGATTTTAAAATGGGCTTCCCAAAGATGTTTTAATTTTAGCTCAAACTTTTTTTCAGGATTAGTTTTTTACGAAATTGTATTGCTTGTGTAATTTTTGTAAAGAAACCTGGATTTTAATATTTAAAAAATATTAAAAATATTAAATAATAAAAAAAATATTAAAAATATTAAATATTAAAAAATATTTAAAAATAAAAATATTTTTAAATATTTTGATTATTGTAAATCTTGTAGAACAATAAAAAAGCAAGCTGAAATATTTTATAGGCTAAATCCAGCCCCCCGCCCCCTTTGTCCTTGGCTACTTGTGAGGAGCAGATTTTAGATTAAGAATATTTAAAAGCAATGAGCTGGATTTCCTTTTTCCTATGGGATCCAATTCATAAATAAATTGCTGTAGTACAATCAGAATCTGATTGTGACTGGGAAGGCCCAGGTTCAAATCACCCTTAGTGATATATATATTCAGTGGATGATTTGGAGGTTAATCACTCCCTCTCAGTCCAAACTGCCTCCCAGAATTGCTATTATAGGAATAAAATGAAGGGAGCTCCTCACAATAGCTGCTATATGACCTTTTGCAGGAGGTAAATGAAAAAATAAACTTTAAATAAATATAACCAAATTTATTTCTACTTTCTATCAGGAATACTTCCAGTAAAAATCATTGCTGCCATTTTTTTTAAACTATATATTTTTTTTACCAAAACCCAGGGGCATGCATTGAAGTGACAAAAGCAATAAAATACAGAAAATAGCACCCCATAAATACACTCTGATTAATTTGGCAGGTCCAAAACCAATTCTGATAAGTAGCTGAAGAGTGACATCTCATGCTAAAAGAAGATTAAAGTGTTAGGCAGTGTCTGAAAAAAATATTTCACAACACTAAGCAGCTGGTTTCCTGTGCGCCAACCAGTCGTGGGATTCAATTTTTTTTACTACCAGTTCTGTGGGTGTGGCTTATTTGGTGGGCGTGGCTTAGGGTCACGTGACTGGGTGGGCATGGTTTGGTGGCCATATGACTGGGTGGGTGTGACCAACTCAATGTCACTTACGTCAAGGGGTGCCTCACCTGCCCCCCCCCCCCCCGGCATTCCTTGTCACACGCAGACTCAACCTATCTATAATTCTGTAAAAATGTTGTTCACCTTTTTTTATTATCTACGTACTATAGATGTACTTTCATGGACCACTGAAAAGAGGAAATGGCTCACATGCTTTGCCCAAAAAGGTGATAGGCAACAGGCTTTTAGGGAGCTGCCAGAAAGAAGTGAGGGGGCAATATATTTTCCAAAGCACAGAGAAGGCAAACAATGTATTTTCTAAAGCACCAGAAGCATGGAAACTGAACAGAGAGAGAAGCAACCTAAAAGGAGAAACTTCCTGACAATGAGAACAATTAACCAGTGGAATTGCTTGCCACCAGAAGTTCTGGCTGCTCCAACACTGGAAGTTTTTAACAAAAGACTGGACAGCCATTTCTCTGAAATGGTATAGAGTTCCCTCTAAGGTCCCTTCTAAGTGTTATTCTGACACCTTTCCCAGGACCTCTAGTCAGATTTTGGCATCCTCAGAGTTTTCCTGCCTGAGCAGGGGGTTGGACTAAGAACAGGGGTCTTCAAACTTGACAGCTTTAACACTTGTGGACTTCAACTCCCAGAATTCTTCCCCCAGTCATGTTAGCTCAGGAATTCTGGGAGTTGAAATCCACAAGTCTTAAACTTGCCAAGTTTGACTAGAAGATTACCTCCAAGATCCCTTCCAGCCCTAGATTGCTGTTCTGTTTCAGAGTCTTCTGAAGCCAGGGTTTGTGTCCTTCCTTCCTCTCCTTTTTTCTCTCTCCCTCATTCCCTCCTTCCATGTATCTATCCATCCACTCATCCATATATCTTTCGTTTTCCCCTCCCTCCGTCTTTCTCTCCCTTCCATCCCATTTTTCTTTGTCCATCCCTTTTCTTCCTTTCTCTTTTTCTTTCTTTCTTTCCCTTTTCTCTTTCTTTTCTTTCTTCTCTCTTCTCTTTCTCTCTCCCTCTTTCCCTCTCTCCCTCCCTCTCTCTTTCTCTCTGTCTCTCTCTTTCCCCCTCTCTTCCTCTCTCCTTTCCCTTTAGGAAAGGAGACCTATCTGAAACATACACAGGCTTCCAAGTGCCCAGCAGAATCTCTCATTACAAGGGTTCATCCCAGCCAGTCTTCTGTCCTGCATTGCCTGAAAAAAACTTCCTACCCTCCCGTTTTTGGGGCTGGAAAATTCAAGTGAGGCATGTGCTGCAGCCTCGCCCTCCACCCACACACCAGCAGCTCTGGGTTAGGCAGCTTTCTCGACTGCCTGAATCCTTACCTTCCTTCCTTTCACACTGAAAAAAACACGCAGTGGCTAGAGACTTCTTCAAGAGGCTTTGCTGTGCTTCTCCAACCCGCCGCCACCGGTGCTGCATCCTAGCGACTGGCCATGCAGGTCTACCCCATTGAGCCTGCTGGTGCAGCACTCCAAAAGAGGTGGTTGGAAATGACTTTTTTTCGGTCCCAGCCACTCCTTTTTCAGCGCAACCGGAGGGACAGCTGCTCCCTTCCTTCTCTGCCCGTTTGTTCTATATGGTTGAGGAGGAAGAGAGTAGTCGGCCAGCTGGGAGAGGCTTCCGGCGCTGCAAAAGGGACGGCTGGACATGTGGCCACCTACTGGCTAGCTGTGCCAGGCCAGGCCGGGCTGGAGGAGGCATGTCCACTGGGAGAAGTGTGCTCCGGGCGGATAGGCAGGTGGGAGGATGTCCCAGGGTCGCTGCATATGCGCGCTGCATATGTAGTGGCTGCACTCACAGTGCGCATGTGCAGCAGCTGCGGGACATTTGCCCGAGCAGCGCCCAGCCACTATGTGGTACGGAAAGCTAGGAGAGCGACCGGGGCAATTGAGCGACCGGGCAACCGGGTTGGGGGCATGGCCAGCTAGGAGTCACCACCGGTTCGGCAACCCATACCAAATTACCGCTACCGGTTCGCCCGAACTGGTGCAAACCGGTTGAATACCACCTCTAGCGCCAACCACATATACATTTCAAAGCAACCAGGCTAGCCTTGCAAAAACAATATAGATCCTCTTTGAAGAGAAGTTATTAATTATTAACAACTTATTAATGCTTACATGTGTTATAAAGCATTTCTTTTAAATGTTTCTCACAGCTACTTATCTAACGAAAGAGACTCAGATGCAAGTTTTGTAAATCTAAAGTAGCCATATTGCTCTGTGGATACACATACTGTACGCAACACTTGAGCTAGTTATATCACAGAAAAAGATGTTCGGGGTAGAGCCTGTGGTCAATTCCCATGTACGTTTAATATAACTCCTGAAAAAAAAACCCGGAATGACAGATTCTGCTCACATGTTGGCCTGTAGAGCGGGTTCCCAATCATTCAGACAGAGCTCATGTACATAAGCTTTTTTTAAAACTTTCTAAGCTCTTTCAAGCATCATGCTGAATATACACAAAAATCAGAATTAGAAGCTGTGCACGTCACAATCCTCTTGGCTGTCACGCACATTCAGATCAACGTATGGTTATATGAATGATTTTGAAGGGAATGTTTTCTCAGCATGTCACAAAAAAGGAACCAGAAACTCTACTGGATTTTACTCACAGTTACCTAAAGATCTTCTTGCCCTGACTACAACAGCAGACAAAAAGCAGCAAAAGTAAATAATTTTTGTGCAGTTTTGTGAAATTGTGATAATGATGCCTGTACTTATATTGTCTGGAAACCGTACAATTTCTCTACATAAGGTTACCTTGCATATTACTGAAGGGAATTGCTCCAGTAAAGAAGAAGGGCTGAAATGTTGGGACAGCTCCTGTGTAAGGGCCACTGGGTTGCTGGGTTTCTGGTTGTATAGATCCAGCTGGGGAACAGTGTGTCCTACTCGGAGGAACAGACAGCTGATGAGCATGGCCATTCTGAACAACGGGCTCCAAGCATTCTATAGCAATTGCCTTTGTCACATCTCCATCACATCCTACAGAAGCCTTTCCATGTTGCAATACTGCTGTGCCAGATGTTTGTAGTGGAGGCAAAGAAACTGGAGTGTCCATGTTGTGTTTTTGTAAAGGAGGAGAAAGTCTTCCATTCAAAGAGGAAGTTGAGGTGCTGGTAGTGCTGTTACTCATGGAGTTATATACATAAGGAAAAGGTGGGTTAGATAAATAATTTGGGATAATTGGCAAGTCTTTCTTCACATCCAAAAGATCATCATCTTCCACTACAGAAAGGGAGGAAAAAGGTTTGGTTACAATATGTACATAAAAATATATGTCATTATTTATGTTTAGCCACAAAAGTTATGATATAATAAAATCCTTTTGAGAAAATAGGTATTAAATATACAGCACACATAGTATGTACGGTAATATATTTGTATGTGATACAGGGATTCATTTTCAGCAAATTAAAATTCAACAGTCTGTTTCTTTTATTAAACACTTGAAAGGTTCAAATATAGGAAGCCCTTGACCACAATTGAGCATGAAATTTCTGTTTTTTCTAAGCAAGACAGTTAAGTGAATTTTGCCCCATTTTACAACTTTTCTTGCCACAGTTAACTGAACTGCAGTTAACAATACCACTGTTAAGTGAATCTGGCTTCCCCAATGATTTTGCTTATCAAGTGGTCACAAAAGGTGATCACATCACTTCATCAGAAATACACATCATTTGCCATGATAATAGTGGGGAGGCTCATGCAATAGTGGGGAGGCTACAACAATCATAAGTTAGTTTTTTCCGTACCATTGTAACTTAGAAGAATCACTAAATGAATGATTGTAAGTTGAGGACTACCTGTAGTCACATTACTAATAATTCTAATTCAAGGTCACAAAATAAAAAGAGACCACTTAGGGTTTCAATAGAGATTCAAATCATCTCCTTAGCATTCTAATTTTCTATAATACATTAGACCTGTCAAATTATATTTTACCTCCCAGCATCTTCCTAATTTCCCTTTTGGATGTTAACTGGAGTGCTTTTTCTTCTTTAACAGTGAGAATGTCTTTATCTGCGCCAGCCTCTAGAAGGTATGCCACGATCTGGGCGTGATTTCGTTTACAGGCCCAGTGCAAGCAAGTCCTGTACGAGAAAAAGATACAGACTTATTGAGAAGTTTTATTAAGGGAAAAAAGGGAAAATGACCCTTCCACTAAGCAATTGTGTCACAATTTAGATATCCTTAGAGTGACATCTACTGGACAACTCTCAGAAAAAAAAACCTGCTAGAAATGTCATGCTTTTTAGCTGTAGCTCTTCAAGCAGCAATAATATTTTTTAAGTTTTCCAATATCTGAGGCTCATACTCCTTATTTTCATCCTACCCCAAATGAAAATTAAAAGCACACTTCACCCCCAAAGGGTTTGTTTTTATCTTGACCGATCAAAGAATTAGTTCTGTTCACAATGTGAAACTTTCACATGTATTTTATATTTTGCCAATAAGACTCACTCATTAATTGGTCAAGATGCAATTTTTTTCCAGAATAAATATTTTCCTCACAGTAAATCAATCATTTTCAGTTCAACAATCTCAAATTATGTTGGATAGCAAAATGTTATACTGCTGGGGTAAATTCCCTTTCCCAATTTAAATCCTCAATGTTTGAGCTAACTCCTAATACAGTGGTCACCAACTGGTGGGCCGTGGCCAACTGGTGGGCTGTAAGAAAATTTTGGTGGGCTGCAGAGAAATCTCACCTCCAGAACATCCCCCCCCAAAGATTTTAATCCAGGCTGCACAGAAACACAAGGCTGCTCAGCCCACATGGCCCGCGGGAACCGTCCCCATCCACTCACTCATTACCCGGCAAACTTGTCTGCTAAGTTGCTATTTTTCCTTTTTCTGACCATCATCTGTTCTGCTGCACTGGGAGATTTAGATTAGCTAGGAAGCAGGAAATGGTTGGATTTCTTGCTTTCTAGCTAAGCACAGCCGAACCTCCCTTAGGACTGAAGGTTTTCTTGCAAGCAAATTCAGTGAAGACTCACTGCAAGCAAATTTGAGAGACTGAGCTAGCCGATGGTAGATAGATAGATAGATCACTGAATGATTCTGTGAGCAACTCAATCTGCCTGCCTGCTTTGCCTGATTTTGGGTAAAAGTTGTTCTTTTTTTAAATAAAAAATTCAATATTTATATAAATATTTATAATATTTACATACAAGCCATGCCAAGCCAGTCACATGACACCAAGCCACACCCACAGAACCAGTTAATGGTCCCTGAGGTCCAAAAGGTTGGCGACCCCTATCCTAATACATATGTTGGTCTTATACCAAAGTATTTGGATTTAGAAGTTCTTCCAAGAAAACCAATACCTTACTGGTGGACACAGATGCTACTTTAGCTAGACAATAGTTTGGAAACAAAAGGACTAAAGATAATTATAATTTCTGTCAGCCTGATGCAACAATCCCTCCAGTAACTTTGCTCCCTTTCAATCAGACTCCACCAAAGACAAATAATTCTAATGGAAGAAAGTATCTGTGGCTCAGGATTGGATTGTAAGGTTCTTGGTGCTCTCTGAGCTTAGTTGTTTGTTTGCAGACCTTTTGTTAGCCAACCAAGTAACATTAATGCTAGTGTCTGTGAAGTTTGCATATCTTGTGGTTCTAATACTATTTTGGTTGCTTCCGATCTGGTCTTGATGTATGATACTATTATCCTTTTCATAGTTGGTGTTAGTTGCACTATAGTGGGTTGTGTGGTCAAGTATTTTTTGATAAAATTGTTCGGGTATCCATTTTGTTGGAAGATTGGTTTGGGGTCTGTTACGTGTGTGTGTGTGTGTGTGTGTGTGTTCTGGGGTGCTGCAGTGCATTTGTACTAATTTAAATGTTCTTATACAGCTCCTCCTGTAGGGAATTTGGCTGTTACTTTAGTAATGGAGCATTTGGTTACTGTGGATTGTTGTTATTTTATAGCCTTGCATTTCTAATTTGCGATTTTTAGAAAGGGCAGAGTATTATTTTCTTCTTCCCTTCTGAATTTTATTCCTCTGAAGATATTATTGTTTCATTATTGTGTCTTCTCTAGCTGTTCCTTTATAATATGACAAAGGTGTTGTCTACATACCGAATTCATATTTTGGTTGAAGGTGTGGGAATGCTAGAATTTCTAGATGCTGCATTACAGTCTCCTCTATAAGTCCTGACAGTAGTGATTCCATGGGTGTTCCTCTGATTTGTTGGTATATTTATCTATCAAACTGAAATTAAGTAGTGAGGTCCATGATTCTAGGTATTTAAATCGTACTGTATTTGGCTAGGTCAGGTGTGTTGTGCAGTAGGGCTGCCATGAATATTTTCCCTAATTCTGGATCTGTAAGTGTAAAGAGTGCTGTGACATTAAAAACATAACTTCAGCTTCTGTTTTTAGGTCTTTGGTTTTCTGGAGGCACTCTAGTGAGGAATTAATAGAATATTGGTTTCCCCACTGTGGGATGTCTAAGGTCTTTAGTAAGTTCTTTGGCTATGGTGTATATTGGGGAGCCTGATAATAATACAACTGGGCAAAGAGGTATATCAGGCTTGTGTATTTTTCTCTGTTCATAGAAAAATATGGGAGGACAGATCCATCGCTTTTCTTCTGCTATTGTTCTTTCTTTTGACATGTAGCCTTTGAGGAAACTGAGCATCCTACATCAAGCTAAATCCAAAATAAATGATCCATATTTACACATCATTCAAAAGAAAAAATAAACTGGCTAAGAAAAAAAATAAAGGAACACACCCTCTTCAACACCTACATAAACAGAAATCAACACCAAACAAGCAAGCAGAAAATACTCTGATCAAAGAACTACCAGACAGAAAACCACCCCACCACCAAAACTGGCAGAGCAAGCTACTGTGTATAAACAGAAAGCAAACCCACACTCAGCTGCACAGATGTTATCTAGTTGATTGATCTACAAGCATATAACCAAGCTCAGAGAGCACAAGTAATTATGCTACATCTGGCTGATATAGCTGGTGGAATGGAATCACTGAGCTGAGACGCAACAGAATGATCTCTAATATTATCACCTTGTTATCCTTAAAATCACTTCTTTCTGTACCATGTGTACCCTTTGTCTCTCTGAAAGCTATGTCACATATATTTAGTTCAACAAAATTAAGATAATAGTGCTAAATTTCAGCCAGGAAGTGAACTTGCTAGACAAACAGGTATTTGAATGCAATTATTTCTGATCAAAACTGAACCTCTTGTTTACCATTACAGTATCTAAGGTTTTGTGGGTTTTTTGCTATTCAGCTAGAAAACGATAAGATATAACCTAAGAACACTATACATAAAAATTATAAATATAACACTACTGTTTCATAGCAATAGGGCTGGTTTCCTTTGAGACTACCAAAAATTTACGTCAACTTTCATAAA
This sequence comes from Bungarus multicinctus, assembly GCA_023653725.1. Lineage (NCBI taxonomy): Eukaryota > Metazoa > Chordata > Lepidosauria > Squamata > Elapidae > Bungarus > Bungarus multicinctus. Next base: position 120,802,340 of record CM042834.1, read on the forward strand.
ACACTAGATAAAACCATAAATGTCTAACTAATTCTATGTTTTGTAAGGAATTTGCAGTGTTATCCTTGTTGTTAAATTATTAACAATTTCATATCAGAACTATTGTGCAAGGATATCATTTTAAGGAACTCTAGGTAATAATGGTATAAATGAAGAAGATGATTAGCAGCAAGATGGATGAACTTGATTGCAGTGGCAAATTGGAACATCTAAAGGGCCAAGTTGGGAACAAATCGTCCTAGAAGGCTATCGATACAGTTGCTAAACGTTTTGATGGCACATAATAAATTTATATAGAATCACTTCATCTATCAAAAAGTTTTCAAACACTTTTGATGTGATCAAAATTATCTCAGAATGGTTTGTAACATATACTGTACAAATGTCCTTTTTATTTGTCCCTTCCTTTTCTACAACAATTTGGCAATATATTACTAACACAGAAAATTCTGAAATCAGGTCTCCATATTACATTACAAAACAATCACAATAAATTCAATGTATAAATAAATTCAATGCACTGACTGAATATAAAAAATAGATTATATTATCTCCACATTTTCTAGCATCAAGATATTATTAAAATCAACAGAATAACAGATTCACCCACAAAGCCTAACAATAGATTACAATAGATTTATCTTTTAAAGTTAAGCTTTGTTTTGTAATTCCAGATCTTCTGAAACATATCAGGCACTTCTAAAAAACCTTGTAAATAATTTTAAAAGCAATAAAACCTGAAAATATATTTTCAAATTTTTAACAATTATTTCATAGTTTCCCATAACTATGAAAATATATAAGTGATTGGATTTTATGTATTACTCTATGGTAATAATAATAACAACCTATTTACAACAACGATCTATTATTATTATATGGTAATATAGGATTACAACCAAATGTAAGAAACCAACTTAAGTAGAATAAATTCAAAGAATACTTAAATATACTATGCCAAGTTTATAAACCAGTATTAATCATTTTTTTCAACAAGCTATGCATATGTAATATGTCAAAGCTGAGCAATAATAAAAATAATTAATTTACTTTTAACGAATTTTTTTTTAAGCAAGATTACCATAAGATGCTTTAAAAGACACGAACGGGAAACTTGTCAGGTAATTTACCGGTCAAATACTTACCAGCCGTTGATTTCATTCTGAGAGTTCACACTCACTCCAAAATCCACCAATCGCCGAACTTCCTCAATATCCCCCAAAGCAGCAGCTTCTCTCAGTCTCTCTTCTAGCTCTTTTTCCTCTATTGCAGAAGTCATGTTGTGAAATTCTCTCCTCAGTCAACTTTGGGATTACTAATTGCCTGCTTACCTACTGTAGATGATGGATCATTTTATCACGCTAGTCAATCAGAGGCCGACAGAATCCATCAGTCCCCCAAAAAGAAGACTCGGGTTTTATTCTTTTAATTATAAACGCGTCGGCAATTATTTTCTATCTACTGCTCATAAATCAGCCTGACACTTCTGAAGGCCATTTTCCCTAATTGCATAGTTAAGAGTAAGTCTCGGTCGTTTCTGCTTCCGTTTTCTCTGGGGGACTCTATTAAATGAGACAACAGCGACCTGCACATTTCGTTCCCACCAGTCGTCCGACGCGCAGACCATCGGCACACAACAAAAAGGGGAAAAAAGAAAAGGAAATAGTTTCATTCTCCGTTTGATAAACCGAATGATTGTTTAAAATATATCCACTTTGCCACAATCAATCCTGTATATTATTGTCAAAAGAGCTTGTGGAATTATGCATTTGTGCTTCTACTGAGATAGTAAATTGCTCGGCAGTTTCCGTTTGATCTCTCTTAAACTGCTTCGAGCAGTCTTAAATTGATATCGGGCAGGCTGAAACAGATTAACAGAAATCCACCTCTTTTCAAACAGCGTGGTAGCCTTAAAATACGTTTCCACCAGCCTATATATTGTAGTGAGTCTTTTCGGGATTGTTTCCAATGCAATCAGTTTAAAAGAGTGCCACCGTATTTCTTTGGATTTATGGCAAGCAGCACAATTTCCAATTCCCCTCTTTATATAGGTCTCTTAATGTTTTTGTTAATTGTAGATACTCCAATCTAATTGTAAATAGGTATCTCCACAATTAGCCTTTTTTGTGCATTCAGTTTTTTGTTTTTCAGAAAAGGATCACCCAGTTTTATTGCCATTGTAAGCCCAGAGCAAAGTAGGTAATTTTAGTGTGTTAAGAATCTTTTCCAGAAATTATGGGAAGAAGTCCAGGAATACAAGTGATTGACATATAACGATAATTTTTAGTCTTTTGGTACATTTAAGTGTTTCCCAAAGGTAACTTACCGAGGTTTGGGAAAAGACTAAAAATTATCATTATGTCAATCACTTGTACTCCTGGGACTTCTTTCCCATTTCTGGAAAAAGTTCTTAACACACTAAAATTACCTTTTAAAAACTTTTCTTTGGATTATAACAACCAATTACCCAATCACAATACTGGAATTTAAATAATGGCTTTGTGATAAGTGGTTTTCGGTAATGAAGGAAAGTTTGAGAAGTACTAATCTTAACATTTATAGTGAAGATCCACTTTTCATACCATTCCCGATCAATACAGGGACAGGCAAGGAAGCATTTTCTTGGCAAAGTAGAGGGATCGGTATTAAAACCTACTAGAAAAGTATTTTCCCTATTACAGAAAATTAAGTGTTATTACCATGTTTACTCAAAAGTAAATTCTATGGAATTCAGCAACACTAACAATCATGGTATGCATCTGTAATGTACTTACTTCTCTGAGACAATTTCTAGCAGTTCCAAACAAAAAACAAATTGAAAGTTTTATTTTCTTAAGAGAAAAAACAAGACAAAGGCCTCAAAAATGGAAGACAATGAACAAATAACAGTGTAGTCAAATGATTAACAATATTAATGTATTTAGGAATATTTGATAGATAATATGAGAACATATACAAGTAATTGTAAGTGATGACTATGAAGTGGATGTACAAAACAATTTGTAAACCAACTGACACTGTGTACGTACATAAGTGGAAGATGGCTTGATGTTTTTATGTTGTGTTTGTGTATGTTTGTTTAAAAAACAAAATTTGGATTAAAAAAAGGAAGACAATGAAATCTATACCACCTAAAGAATCACAAACAAGACTGGGCAATTACAACTTCTTTAGAAGCCAGGGTCATTAGTTGTGATTTTAAAAAGCTGAATGTAATGAATGTTAATAAACGTGTTCAGATTCTGACATACAGTTCTTTCTTTTTAAACTTTTGCTTTACTATTTATGGGTTGGTGATGCTAATTATCTGTATGCCTCTTTTCTTATTTAGAACTCTTCTGGATTGAACCTTGGTGATCCTATGGGGCAAATTATTTAAGTTTTATGTGAATCAATCAATGTAGGTTTTTTTATAAAGATTTTAAAAACGTGCGATGCAAAAGGACGAAAACTACACTCTGTAAAGTTTTGAAATTCAGGATTTGATTTTTCTAAACAATCCCAAATCCACAAATATGCTGTAGGCCGATGGTAAAGAAGGATATGAGTAATCAGCATTAAAACCTTGTTTGCAATATTTAAACTTCTTGCTAGGCAATCTTCGTTACAAGACTCCACAGAGAACTTGTTTGGGCAAATCAAATCATATGGTAAATAGCTGCCGGTTTCTTCTTGTCCTGCAGATGAGAAGAGAAAGTAAATGGGTCCCGACCGCGCCTCTTCCATAACAACCCGGGCTGCCTTACAGACGCCTCGCGAGCCCTTGACGACAAGCCCCGGGCGGCGATTATGCGAGGGAAGCGCAGTGCATTGTGGGAAACGCCCGGGCTCGACAGTGCCGCCATTTTGTCTCTGTCACTCTCGGAGCGGCGCGGCTGCATCGTTTTGTAAGGGAGTGGAAGTAGTCGAGGCGGTAATAATTGGGTCGGCGGTGGACAGGGCACCATGATTTCGGCAGCCCAGCTTTTGGACGAGCTTATGGGCCGGGACAGAAACCTCGCCCCAGATGAAAAGCGCAGTAACGTGCGGTGGGACCACGAAAGCGTGAGTGTTGCTGAGCTTGGGCCTCCTCTGTCCTCAGCCGTTTTAGCGGTGTTTCGGGTGTTGGGGATGGGAAAAAGAAAACGCGGAAGAGTCCGAAGTTTGCCTGGGCCGAGCCTAAGCTAGGAAGAACGAGGAGCCAGACCCTTGTGAAGTGTGGCGTGGAAGAAAGCGATTGCGCGGGTTAGAGGGAGTTAGGCCTCTCGAAGGGAGAAAGAGGTAATGGGTGGGAAAACTCCTGGGGTGGGGGGGTGCTGTGCAAAACGACCTGGCCCTGAAGATGGAGGACAAGCCAGGCCACGAGGCCCGTCGCGCACCCTCTATTAAGACACTGTATATTGAATTATTGTATTTAATGTCTGGAAATGTGGCGCCTAAGAACGTGGGGGGTGGAGAGGTAGGTGTGCGCCGGAAAGGGAGCGAAGGTTTTGAAGTGTGCGAGTCAAAGTTTTCAACCCTAACCCTTTTCTTCTATTGAGTAGGGAATGTTACTTCACAGTCATAAATCTTTTTATCATTCTTATCATGAATTTGTGCCACATTTCTAATTCAGAGCAGAACTATATGGCTTGCAGAGAGCACGAAGGACAAAGAATCATAAAGCATTGAATAGGGTTAAAGCAGGAAAAAACTATTATAGCTAAGTTAAAAAAAGTAAAGATGAAATAAGTAGGTAATCAAACAAAGACCAGAATTTAAAAGACTCACATCAAAGAGAAACACAGCATTTTCTCCTATCCATTATGCCACTGTGATGTTACTTCAGAAAATTCTTAGAAGACTCCCTTGAATTAGGGCAAATGTTTCTGAATTTGAGATGTTAATAAAACTAGGTTATAACCTGCCATGGAGTAAATAGATTGAAGTTTCTTAAGATAATAGAAAAAAAACTTGTTTCACTTCAGAAACAATCCATGCATTTATTTCAGCAGGTATTGAAAAAATGAGGCATCTTGCCTTGGAGTAATTTATAGTACTAAGCATATCTATTCAAGGTAAATTCTGTTGAGTTCATTGGGACTTATTTACAAGCAAGTGTATGGAATCCTAACTTGCATTGTCTCAAATGAACCCAATTTAAAACATGACAGCATTTGCCTTTTATTTGTTGCTCAAGAAAGTAGAAATCTTAATAGGCAGCGAAATGCATAAAATCTTGTAGTACCACTTCTCTGATTCAGAGTGTTGATTAAATTAGACTAATTCAGTTTAAATTAGTTATCTAAATCTAGTAGTTTTGAAGGAAATTTAAATGGTTTTAAGTCCCATTTTTAGGTTAAAACGCTAGACTCGATGAATGGATGGTTTGTTTTTCTAAAAAAAAATAGTATCTGGATTGAGTTCTAGTGCAGTGGTCACCAACTGGTGGGCTGCGAGAAAATTTTGGTGGGCCACAGAAATTTCACACCCAGAGCACCCTCCCAAAGCAATTAATTCAGGCTGCGCAGAAACACAAGGCTGCACAGCCCACATGGCCCGGGAACCCTCCCCGCCCACTCACTTCTTACCCAGCAAACTTGTCTGCTAAATTGCTATTTTTCCTTTTTCCGACCATCATCTGTTCTGCTGTGCCGGGAGATTTAGATTAGCTAGGAAGCAGGAAATGGTTGGATTTCTTGAATTCTAGCTAGTCTTTAGATCTTTGGCTCTGCTTTTAAGCACAGCTGAACCTCCCTTAGGACTGAAGGTTCTATTATTCAGTGCAGACTCACAGCAAGCAAATTTTATGTGACAGACTGAGCTAGCCGATGGCAGATAGATAAATCACTGAATGATTCTGTGAGCAACTCAATCTGCCTGCCTGCTTTGCCTGATTTTGAGTAAAAGTTGCTCTTTTTTTATAAAAAAATTCAATATTTATATAAATATTTATAATATTTACATACAAGCCATGCCCAGCCAGTCACATGACCACCAAGCCACATCCACAAATTAGGCCATGCCCACAGAACCGATTAGTGGTCCCTGGGATTTAAAATTATGAGTTTGGTCTCTGAGGTCCAAAAGGTTGGTGACTCCTGTTCTAGTGCACAGTGAATAAAAAAGTGACATTTGCTTATAACTGCTTTACTGTACTACCTATCTTATTATTTTCCATCAAGTAAGAGGCAATACTATGGTATCTGTTTATTTTAAAGCTTAAGTACTTGCTAAATGTATCATAAGCTTTTGACTTTAAAACTATGCTATTCAAGTTTATTGGTATATCAACAAATAATCACAACCACTCAAAAATATGGAAATATTACAGCTTATTCACAGAATTATGAAGGGGACTTGAGGTTTCTCTTGGAATCTAGATGGGGATGAACAAACTTCAGTTGAACTATACAGTAGCAAGATAGAATGACTGGTTCTTCCTTGGATTCATGACTCCTGCTCAAAGTGCTGGGGGACTTTACATACTATACCTTCATGTTGTGTACCAATTTTGCCCTTTCCTGGATCACAGGCACTGTGTTCAGTCATGCTTTGGTCACCTCCTGAATGGGTCATTGTAATGCATTCTACATGGGACTGCCCCCAAAGAACATCCAAAAGCTTAAGTTAGTTCAGAATGCAGTAGCATAGGCAATTGTATGTCTTCACTTTTTTTCCACCTTATACCTTTGTTTCTCAAGCTGCACTGGCTTCTGGGTGCAATTTAAGGTGCTGGCTATTATCTCTAAAGCCCTAATGGCATGGTACCAGGGTATTTGAGGGACTGCCTCACTTCCATTATTTGTACCTATTCCATTGGGTTGGGCAGGAGGAACATGCTCTGGGTCCCATCTACTTGGGATTGTCATCTCACAGGATCCAGAAAGCAATGCTTTTCCATAATGGCCCTGAGTTCTGGAACTCCACACTTCTTAAAATTCAGTTGAATCTGACACAGCTCACCTTAAAATCCTAGACAATTTTGACTTTTCACAGGCATGGGAACCAGGAGAGTGATTAATTCCATGCTACTGGTAGTATGTTCCAGAGCCACTTTGTGTTAGTCATCTGGGAACTCTGGTAGTGTATGACTGGTGTTTTTTTTAATATACAATGGCCTTATAATGTATAGATAGCGACTATTCAAAGATTCAGATACTCCTGGACTTACTATTATAATTGAGCCTGGAATTTAGGTTGTAAATTGTTGTGATCTTTAAGCAAAATATCCATGTGACTACTCTGCTCAATGACTGCAATCTCAGCTCTCCTTATTGCAATTGTTAAATGACTGAACTGTTAACAAGACAACAAAACTGATTGTCAACGGTGGGGAGGCAGCTCCCTTCAATGTACAGAATGGAACTCCAGTGCTGGATTGGAGTTCCCCTTCCCTCTGTGTACAGAAGGGAGCTCCATCCCAAAATCTAAACCAGAATCTCAGCCAAACAACACTTTTGTTGTCAGGACGGTTGAATGAAACAGTTCTTTCTGAAATCTAAGCAGAATTTCCTGCTTCTATTTCATGACATACCATTTTCATCCAGCTTCCAGAAAAAGAGGGGAGTCCTTTGAGCAGGCTATAGCAGCTTGTGACTCTGCTGGCTTCCCCATTGACTTTCTGGAGAAACCAGCAGGGAGATTGCACATGGCAATCACATGATTACAAGGTTCTTGGCAACCCACTGTAAGTACATACGGGTTGCCAAGTGCCCAGATCACAATCATGTAACTGCAGGAGTGCTGCAATAGTCATAAGTTCAGGCATGGTCCATTCAGCATTATTGCAATGTTGAACAGTCATTAAACAAGTGGTTGTTAATCAAGGACTATCTGTGGCAGCCCACCCACACTTAAGACTGCAAATGGACTTCAGCTCCACCCCCCCAAAAAAATCTCTTTTTGGTGCCCTGCATAGCAGCATTCTTTGGCAGCACTGGAACTGAAGTAGAGACCTGGGCCTTCAACAGTTTCAACTAGCCACTACTGCCTCTGAGCTTTTACTTTAGCTCCAATGCTACCTCCTGGAGATTCTGTTTTGCTTCTGTTCTCTTAATGCATTGGCTTTTTTTAGCAGCTCTCCTTGCACTGTGTGCTCATGTTAAACTTGTGGTTGATAAACACACCCAGATTCTTTTCTCAGCTGCTACTTCTAAGCCCAAATCTCCCTTACCCAATATTTAGGCTTTACATCTTTTCCTATCCAATACTTAGGCATATTTCACCTTGACAAATTCCATCTTACTGATTTAGCCCATGTGAAACTTCACGGTTTCATCTAATTTTTTGTTGGTCTACCTAATTACTTAACATGATTACTTGGCTTTTATACTACTAGTCATACTTGACTCTGAGTAATTTAATGACCTAATAGTAATAAAATTAAAATAATGTAAAATACTCTTCATAACAACACCAGTAATGTTGTTGTGAGGCTGTTTGGTGTAATGGTTATGATGCTGATGTGGAAACTAGGAAATGATGAATACTGAATCCATGGTTATTTACTTATTTAGCGTATAGCATACAATGTCAGGGAAATCTACAAATGCTCCAGTGATAGGTGTCTTCGGTTCAGTTCCAAAATAATTGGAGTACTACTTGAAATCTATTCGCATTGACAAAATCACCATCAGTTTTTCAAAAGACAGTTTACTTAGGACAGCTTGCACTCTGCAACAATACTTTAACACCATCAAACAACATCCTTTGAAAGGATTGACTAAATGGAGAAAAATGCCAAATCTAGTCTAAACATCTATATGACTGAGTATACGATAAACTGTAATGATGAAATCTAGTCACTGACAAACAGTATAAGAATTATTAGCACAGATTAGTAATGGAAGTTGGCCTAGAGCCGTAATGGCGAACCTATGGCATGCGTGCCAGAGGTGGCACGCAGAGCCCTCTCTGTGGGCATGCGCACTATCACCAGATGCTCTTCTGGTTTCGACACACCAGCAAGTCTTCGGGTTTCTGGTGCTCCGGTGCACACAAAGACCAGCTGGACCATACATGCATGTGCACCGGCCAACTGGTCTTCGCTTTCTGACGCATGCACATGTGTACTTCCAGTTTGGGCACTCGGTGCCGAAAAGGTTCGCCAACACTTACCTAGAGAAACGTATTACAGTTACAATAAACCAGGTTAAAATCACAATCAGTAATGAAATTTAAATGCTGAATGGCCAAATCATGAAGATGAAGTTTACAAATATCTGGGCATTTTACAGTTGGATAACATCAAGCATGGACAAGTTAAAAATGTGTGTAGTAAAGAATACATCCAAAGAATAAGAACATTGCTATAGAAATGCCATCAGAGCCCATCAATAATGAATCATACTTGTGACATAATACAGTGCTGGAATTATTAACTGGACATAAGCTGAAATGGACAGTTTGAATCGAAAAGCAAAATAATCTTATGACTGCATTACATCACCATAGTTATATTGATGGATTATTTTTGCACCTCAGAAATGGATGTAGAGGTTTACTTCAAGTCAAACTGTTAAAGAAGTAAGAATTGGCTGATAAAGACAGCCAACAACAAGCATTGATGCAAGTTAAAAATCAGAACTTACTGAAGATAGAGGACACAAATATGAAAATCAGAATTATGTAATAAAATCACAAATAGAATGCTGGCAAGGAAAAGCACTAATTTCTACAAAAGATTGAGAAGAAAATTGATAAAGGTAAAACCAATGGGTGCTACTATTCAATAACAGTAACAGAATAGTGTCATCCTAGAAATGAGACCAGCTCTAGGTGCAATGGGGGATGGGCGTGGCACTGGTACATTTTTATTTGAGTAAATTTAATATTGGCAAAAAAGAATTATAATCTTGTTCTTATGTTTCAGGTTTGTAAATACTATCTTTGTGGATTTTGTCCAGCTGAATTATTCACAAATACTCGTTCTGACTTAGGTGAGAGTGTGTTTTCCCTTTATGCAGTAATTGGTTTAAAGTTTAATAATAACTTCTCTATGTCTTTAGAATATTTTAAACATTACTTTAAAATGGATTAAAATCTAATTATGGAAATGTTTTAATAGATTATATTCTAAGCTTAAATGTTAAGTTTATTTTTAATATGCATATTAGGTTTCAAAACAACAAAATGTAACAACCAAAGGTATTTGGTTTTGCAAATACCATTTAGCATTAGTTTTTCAATCGTACCTTTCACAGCCTTTCTCCATGTACACTACATTCTGATGGATTGTCCAATATATTCTTTGAATCATTCTTTAGATCTAACAACTACAAAATTATATCCCAGTCTTAAGATTTGATGCTAATTCATGATATGAAGATTACACTAATATATTATTGCACACAGCTGTTTTAATAAATCGGTTGATTAATAAATGTACTGAAGCTGTTTATTAACTATATAATAAAATAAAAATATTCACTATAAATATGTCTCAGTATAATAATTAGAATCAAGACATTGAAAAATATATATTTCTGTATATATTCACAACTATAGCTTTATATCATTCTCCTAATGTCTCCTAATGTGACTTTATTATAGGTAGTCCTCAGCTTGCAACAGTTCATTTAGTGACTGGTTGAAGTTACAATGGAACTGAAAAATGAGATTTAAGATCATTTTTCACTCTTACAATGGTTGCAGCATCCCCATGGCGACATAATCAAAATTCATATATTTGGCAACTGACTCATATTTATGAGGCTTGCAGTGTCCCAGGGTCATCTGATCACCTTTTATGACCTAACAAGCAAAGTCAATGGGGAAACCAGATTCACTTAACTGTAGTGATTCACTTAATTGTGGTAAGAAAGGTTGTAAAATGGAGCAAATTCACTTAATTGTCTTGCTTAGCAACATAAATTTTGGGCTCAATTGTGGTTGTAAGTTGAAGGACTGCCTGTATTGTTTAAACATTGTGTGGCCCAAAATTTAACATTGCTTAGGGAAGAATTTTTTGAAATTTTATTGGGTCTTTGTTTTGCACAGTATTAACACTTTCCTATTAATAATAATATTTTTTTCAGGTCCATGTGAAAAGATTCATGATGAAAACCTAAGAAAACAGTAAGTATATGTGTAATTTTGCTTTTAAAAGTTTCTAATAGGTTTAACTAAAAAGAATAATTTTAATACAAAAGTCACATTGAAATTGAATAATTAATAGTTTCTTTATGTATCTGCCATGTATTTTAGTTAAACATACACTATCTTTATTATTAACCTTCAGATACATTTTGGACATTGATAGGTATGAGAAGAGTTCTCGATTCATGAAAGTAGGCTATGAAAGAGAGTTCCTTCGCTATTTACAGAGCTTGCTTGCTGAAGTTGAGCGTCGGATTAGAAGAGGCCATGCCCGTTTAGCATTATCTCAAACTCAGCAGTCCTCTGGTGTAAGTATAAAAACGATAAATAATTTTGCATTTTTTAATTCACAGTTTTTCAAAAGTTTAAAATAGCATTGTCTTATATTCCATACAGTACATATGGACTTGCCTGGGGCTATAGCATAATTATGAAAAAAATCAATTTATTTAGAAAAGTCCATTTTATTTATTATGTGAGTAACAAGAGTAGAACCTCAGATTTACTGCATTACAAATGACTTCCTTCTAATTGTATTGGAATTTGTCAGAAATGAATTAATATGATCAGTAAAGCAAAGGACTGTTTTATTTGGATAATGATTACTTTCTTATATTTAGCAGGCAGCAGGACCTACTGGGAAAAATGAAGAAAAGATTCAAGTCTTAACTGATAAAATTGATGTACTTCTGCAACAGGTAGAATTATCTTAACTATATTTTTAAATAAAAGTAATATATAGAAACCTACATTAAAACTTAAACAGTGTTTTTGCTTTCTAATAGATTGAAGAACTAGGTTCTGAAGGAAAAGTAGAGGAGGCTCAAGGCATGATGAAACTTGTTGAACAGTTAAAAGAGGAGAGAGAATTGCTCAGATCTACAACTTCAGTAAGAGTCACAACACTTTTTCTTTAAGGTTAAAAATCATCAGATAAAATCAAATCTTATTTAGTAAAGTTTTTTCCCTGGGTTTTTATAAAATGTTTGTGTGCATTTCATATAAATATTTTTATTTTTCACAAGTCAGACAATTTTTATATAAGCTTCAACTAAATCTGATAGGTATTCGGTAGTGGGTAGGCATGAAAAGACCATATAAAAGTAATTTAAATTTTGTGACAAAGTAATAATTCATAGAATAAAGAAACATGGAATCAATTTCAAGATTTAGTATTTCAAATCCCGTTGAACCTACTCACATTAGAAATATAATTTCCTTCCAAAATATTCTGGGATTTTTCTCCAAATTCAAGTGGCTTCTTTTTTTTACTTGGTTTGCTCAAAGCTATGTTATTTTTGTTTTTAATATATAGAGGTAGTCCTTGACTTACAACTTGCAATTGAGCCTAAAATTTATGTTGCTAAGGTAGACAGTTGCTCAGTGAATTTTGCCCCATTTTACAATCTTTCTTTAATTTATTAAGTTAATCACTATAATTGTTAAGTTAGTGACATGAGTGTAAAGTGAAACTGGTTGCAATAGGGGACCCCAGAACACTGCAACCATCGTGAACATGAATCAGTTGTGAAGCACCTGAATTTTGATCATGGGATGTTGCAACGGTTGAAACTGAAAAATGGCATGTTGTTTTTTTTTCATTGCCATTGCAACTTTGAGCGGTCACCAAATGAACTGTTGTAAGTTGAGGACTACCTGTATTTTATTGAATTATGATTAACAAATATTACCAAACAATAAAATAACATTATATCCATGATGCATAGAGAAAAAAATTCAGAAAATACAAACAAAAATACTGAGAAGAAAATAAAGAAATGGATACTGTGTTTGCAAAATTGGCCAAATATATAAAATATTACCATACCATGAATCTATTGCTATGGAGATAAGCAATATTTTTTTTGATAGAATTATGGTTCATTCTCTGTTGTCTTATTATTTTAACTTTGTTTTTAAGTTATCTAGAGTTTTCCTATGTTAGGAAATTACTATTTTGGCTGTTAAAATTATATAATTTCCTTATTTTTAAGCTTGGGATTTGGTCCTATAAATGCTCTAAACCAATCTCTGGAACCATTCAATTGTACTAATCTCTCCCAAGATTTTATGCCAGCATGGTATAACTTTATTGCATGATCATCATAAATGAAAAAAATATATTTTTAAAAATAATATATCCAACATTTGGAAAAATAATTATGGTATATGTGTCAATCTAATTGGAGTCAAATGCCAGCAATGTATAAACTTTCACTGCAGTTCTTGAATTGAAGCTGAAGTAAATCTGCCTGATTTCCATAATTCTAGACTATTGTCTTCTGTAAGGATTTATTATGATCAGAATTCCATGATTTCTTTAAACCATGGTGTGGAACTCTTTTTCTAATTATAATAATAAGTACATTTTTTAGATTGTTCTTTTTGGTTAGTCTAATTCAGGAGTGTCAAACTGGCAGCCCTCGGGCTGGATGTGTCACATGCAGGCCCATTCCAGCTCTGAAGGCAAAAGTGTATCTGTATGTCACATGACTTCAATGTGACAGCAAGTTTGGCACCCATGGTCTAATTGATTATTAAATTCTCAAATTTGGAAGGACAGTGAAGTAGAATTCATGCAGATTGCAGGTACAGCATGTCAGGTTTTTCATAGCACTAGTATACAAAACCTACTATCTTATCTTCAATTATTGTCTCATAAGTAGGTTTTCTGTGGCATCTTTGAAGGAGCCTAGCCCAGTTTGCTATGGTTGGACTGGGATTGTCTCAAACCATAGTATTCTTTACAAAAGTCATGACTCCAAGAAATCCCATCTCTTTTGATGCTATTATTGCTGTGCTTTCTTCCAAGTCTTTCAACAGTCTGCTAATTGTTCTCTAATTATTGCTGATCTTGAATTTAGCTGGTAAAGGTCCTTAATGGGTTTTTTTAAAAAAAAACATTTTAAGCATATGGAGAGATTAATGCCTAGCCTTTGGTTACCACATTTTGGAATCCCTGAATTTTAAAATACTTGAACTGATAGATATATTCTTATATTGTGGAGATTGATTCTTGAATGAAGAATCAAATATTTACTGCTGTTGTGTGGTTCTTCAAATTAATGCCTGAGTGTTTCTGATTTCATGAGACTAAAAATAATATACTATATTGGGTTAGGAACTACTGAAAATATTTATTTCTATCTCCTTTACCCCTGATCTTCTGGACATCTTCATCAAATTGTCTATAATATATCTTCAAAAATGCTTTGGAATTGGCTCACACAGCCTAGTAGAATTGAACATGAAGATAACTTCTTCATAGTTAAATATCTATTGTAAGGGAGAATTATTATAGAATTAACTTTCTTATGTGTGGGGCCAGTAAGCCCCAATTATATGCAGGTCATGTTCTTAGAGAAATATTTTTAATAACTTCTGATTTAAGTTTTTAATTAAAATTTTATTTTTCGAATTCAGATGTCAGTTTGTAAATAGGATACCTGTTTTGTTGTAATTTTAGAGCAAATTGAGAATTTTAGAGCATAGAAATGAAAAAATCTGAACTCTATGTTTAAAAGAATTTAAGATGTCTGCATTTATTTAAAAAAAAAAATTTTTTTTTCCCCAGACCATTGAAAGTTTTGCAGCCCAGGAAAAACAAATGGAAGTTTGTGAAGTCTGTGGAGCTTTTTTAATTGTAGGAGATGCACAGTCCAGGGTCGATGATCACTTGATGGGGAAACAGCATATGGGTTATGCTAAAATTAAAGCTACAGTAGAAGAATTAAAAGTATGTTGTGCTATTTTTTCATGGATATACAAAACAATGTATTTATATATGTGAACATATGAAACAAAATGTGTTGTTTGATGAAAATTCTGTTTGGACTCATGACTATTGCTAATATCTAATATTTTCAGTATATACAGGTAGTCCTCAATACCAGTTGGGACTAGAATATCTATTACCAAGTGATGCATTTGTAAAGTGCATCACTTAGTGATAATAATCTCTGCAGGCCCAGTTGCCTTTTGTTAGTTGAAACCCATTTTTGTTAGGCAAGGAACTTCCTGCCAACTTCCCAGAACCAAAGTCTGTTGGGAAGCTAGTAGAAAGTTCCAGTTCCACAAGCAGCTTCTGCTGGGTGGAGGGGAGCCAGGGAGGATGCATAAGAAGTCCAGGGAGGGTGTAAGGGAACGTGAAGGCAGCCAGCACTAAATGAGTACAGAGGGGTTGATGTAGGGACACATGGATGTGGGTTTCACAACACTGCCAGCATCCCTGTTTACTTTCTTGAGAACCTAGCGGGAAAGATTGTAAATGATGATCAGGCTTGGCAACCAATCGTAAGTGCAAATGATTGCCAAGCACCTAGATCACAATTATATTGGCTGCAAGGGTGCAAAGATAGCTGATGACTGGTAATCATTTGATGCTTCAATCACTGTCCAAATGATTGTAGGTCGAGGACTACCTGTATGGGAATGCTATTAGAAAAATTGTTTCAACATATACTATTTTGAATATTGAACCTCAGGTACTTGTAATAGGTCAATTGGTGTTTATATACTGTACTATACATAGAAAACTGGCTATTTCTATTTTAATCATATCCCAGAAAAGCTGAAATATCCAATATCGGGAACTGTTTTGAAATTTTGAACATAAAAATAAACTGTACCTTTCATAAATTGTGAAAACCAGTCCAATAGAAATAAGTATATATTTTGGTTCTTTGGGAATAACAGTTTACTAAAGTAACAAGAAAAGTTCACACTATTTTATGAATTTGAACCTATTGAAGACTATTCCATATGAAATTATGTTTTGTGCCAAGACTTTGTGGTGTGTGTGTGTGTGTGTGTGTGAGAGAGAGAGAGAGAGTGAGGATTGATTGATTTTGAACATCTTGCATATGTAAATTCCACATTACAACTTTTTCTCCTAAAAAGATTATGTGATAGGATTCCAACATCTTATTTGGTTGACTGACTACCATATGCTGAATTTGTAAATATAACACAATCAGGAACTAAATCTTATTTCTTTTAGACTTTAATTACAAAAATCTAATATAAATCTTAACTCTGTATTATTATTAGAGTTGAAATTCTGATACTGGAATATGCTGGGTTTGTATTTCATGTACAATCTTGCACAGTGCTAGAATGATGGTGATTCTCTGCAAAATAGAAAGGTTTTTCTTGTTACATTTAAATTCAAAAAAATTAGCTTTGTAAGGAATGTTACATCAACCTATATTTTACCATTCTTTGTGCTGTTTTCATTTAAAACTAAGCCATGCCTTCTTTAAAATTAAAGATGAAGATATTATCTTTAATGTACTGTAGTCAAATTTTGTTCTGGTAACATTTGGGGGAAATTTCTTTCTCAAGGAAAAATTAAGAAAAAGAACTGAAGAGCCTGAACGCGATGATCGATTAAAAAAAGAGAAATTAGAGCGAGAAGAGCGAGAGAGGGAACGTGAAAGGGAAGAAAAAGAAAGAAAGCGACGACGTGAGGAAGAAGAAAAGGAAAAAGAGAGAGCTCGTGATAGAGAAAGACGAAAAAGAAGCAGATCACGAAGCAGACATTCAAGCAGAACCTCTGACAGGAGAGCTAGTCGGTCAAGGGACCATAAACGGTCAAGAAGCAAGGACAGAAGACGAAGCAGGTAAATATCTAGGAAGTAGTGCAGTGATAGAAAATGAGGACATTACTGAAGTTATGTTTGAATGAAAACTGGCCTGAGGAATAGAATCCAGTTTTCTGATAACTTTCTAAACCCTCTTGGGATGTCAAGTTTTTTAATTCTTGTGATAGGTATTTAAATACAGTTATGTTTTTTATTAGTAGAAGTCGGGATCGACGCAGAAGCAGAAGCCATGACAGGTCAGATAGAAAACACAGATCACGCAGCAGAGATAGAAGACGGTCAAAAAGCCGAGATCGGAAATCATACAAGCACAGAAGCAAAAGCAGAGAACGAGAACAAGAAAGGAAATCCAAGGAAAAAGGTTAGTTCATCTCAGTGCTAATAAAATTGGCTGCAGAGCTATGTCGTCTCAAGGTGGACAGATACTCATTTTCTCATAACTTGTCCTGAACT
Organism: Bungarus multicinctus; assembly: GCA_023653725.1. Classification (NCBI taxonomy): domain Eukaryota; kingdom Metazoa; phylum Chordata; class Lepidosauria; order Squamata; family Elapidae; genus Bungarus; species Bungarus multicinctus. The sequence goes on from CM042834.1 coordinate 120,819,454, forward strand.
GTTGTAGTAAACTCTTAAAACAATTTTAACCTTATTCCTAGCACTGCCACATATTGCAGATTGCAAGTAGATAAAATTAAGTTACAGTGTCCATATGTTGTAGCCTCTTAGCTAGCCAACAGCTAGCTTTTTCAACCTCCCTCAACTTCTATATTCATCAGTATGTATATCTACTTCGTTGAATCTTGTTTTGCTATTTGTCCTCTATACAAATGTTAATAGTGCTGAAATATATTGAGGTATGGATTTTGTTTTGTTTTTTGTTTTTTTTTTAAATATATTTTGTATTAGCAAAGAACATCTATCACACAGTTATCTTTTCACACAGATTCATTTTTTTCCCAGCACCTCACTTTTTCCAACCCAGTCCATGGCATTCTAAACAAAAATTACAATAGACTAACTGAAGAAGTCTCTTGTTGGATCTTATAAAAATTAACAAGCATAGTAGTTTTCCTAATGGTGAAGATGACATTTCATTCATTTCTTGAAGGTACACTGCTTGTGCTTTTTCCAAACAAAAATTAACATTAACTCTTGATTTATCAGAGTATAGTATAATTTTAAAAAACCCAAGTAAAACTATTTTTAAGAGGTACTTTCCTCCAACAATGAGCTTGTTAATATTTCTTCCCCAAGATAGTCCTCTCAGTCTTGAGATTAAGTGTGCTTACAATTTGAAATTTTTTATTTTTTCAAAATAATTTAGAAATAGCCTCTTGCTTTGCCATACCTTGATTATATATTCACTGTTAGCCCTGAACTATTTTGTTCACTAGGCTCTGTCTTGGTCATTTGCAATGCAATTCTGTACATATCTACTAGTAATTTTATTCTACTGAATAAAATTGAGTAGATTTCAACTCTATAGATTAAGCCTTTAGTTGTAAGCAGTATTATTTACTCATTATGTAAATTGCTTTGTAATTGTTATATTAAACGTCTGAATTTTCCTGTCATGTGGAATTTTCATCTCTAGTTTTTTCCCCCACCCTTCCGCATGGGTAATAGTTAACAGAAATGTAGCATGTTACTTCACTGAATATAATTTTGGCTTTGCATTGCCTTCTGGTTTTGATACTGATTTGTCCAAAAAATTAACTGTTGTGATAATATTTTAATAATGGCTATATTTGATAAAATTGCCCGCTATGGGTCTCTCAAGAATCACTGTGTTTGAAATTGGAGTTGCCTATTTCTTTGTATTAATCTCCCATCTTCCAAAGAAATCAATAGCAACATTCTTAAATCTATAATGAACCAAAGCCACATGTTATTTGGTAGTAGATCCTTATCTGCAGGAATACTAGAAAACTTGTACTAGAAGATTTTTCATCATAGTATCAACACAGTGTAAAATTTGTAGCAGTTGATTCCCTTACTAAAGATACTGGTGAATTGAAGCAATAAATGAGACTTAAAAGAAAGTTCTACTAGTTCTACTTACTGTAGAAATAGTCTTGATATCTCCAGGAGATTGCATTTTTGATTGCTTCATTCCCTGTCAACAGTGAATTTTTGTTCAGAATTTACAAACACTGTCAACTACTTGAATTTGAACTGTTTCACACTTAATAAAGCAGTTCACAGTATTAATTGAACAAAACATTAGGTATTTAAATAAACTAATAATGTGGTTAAGTATTTCAGTTAATTTATTTTATTTGAGTTACTGTAACTAATTGGCTTCCTCTTAAATATGGGTAGTGTGACCAACCCTTCTGCATATATGCGACTTCTTACCTAAAAATGTAACTTTATCATTGTTCCCCACCACCATCCCTGCAATTTGAAATCTGACTTTACTTGAAAAGCTAATAGAAGCAGAAAAATAAAGTCACATGTAGATGGATATGCACGGTTATGTATTACTAAAACTGTGATGTTTAAACTTTAACTGGGCAAAATAACGCATCATAAGGACAAAACCTGAACCAAGGTAAACTCAAATGGGTGAACATAGAGGAAGTGTCCAAAATCCAGGACCCATGACTCCAATGGAATTGAAATTTTATAAAACATTTAATATAGATCATAAAGCATTTAATGACATGCAAAATGTCACAAAACATTTCCTGTGGTCAACTCCTGATGTTTAACTGTGCTATACAGTTCAGCATGGGCTACTTTCAAGACAGATACATCTGTGAATATGTCCCTGAATTTTTAAGAACTTTTCAAGTACTTTAGAAGCTCTGCCATTGTTGAAAGCATTGAAGAATCTGGTAAGGAAATATCTCTGAAACGATGGCCCAAGAGGTCATGTGTTGTCTACTATGTCTATATGAATGTGCGATATATATGTTTAGTTTGATCAATGTGGTTATAGGATTTTCATTCCTGTCCCTCAATTTGAATACCTCCAATGAAATATGGTACTGGCATTTCTCTTCCTTTATCAGATAGCGTTGGAACATATATGTTCTCATAAGCGTAAGTTTGTTTTTAAAGAATAATGTAAAAGATGCCTGGTCTTTGTAGATCTGTTTGAGAAAAGTCATTCAGTCAGTATTCTCAAATTCCAAACATCTACTATAGATACTTAAAAGCACAGTTTTCTTACTCTAAATTTATCTTCAACCCTGATGTTATTAACTTTTACATTAACCAAAGGATCCTTTTCCACTTGTCCAAACTCAAAGCAACAAGAACAGGAGACTTATCCTACCCATTTTTGAAGGGCTATTGAACACTATTTAATTTACATATAATAGAAGATAGGATTATTGAACTGGCTGGAACAGGCTGCTTTTTTCACAGTGGATCTACATTTGGCTGCCATAAAGCAAAAACGGATCCATTAATATAGCCTACCTAATCTTCCTAACCTCACTACAAAACAGACAAGATTTTAAAAGAATTTCAGTGATAACTGAACTTCTGAGACTGTTTTTCTTCAGGTTTCTATTTCCCTTAGAAAATAGTTTCATATACATTTTTCTTAAGATTTTTGAAAATTACCTATGTAATAAAGTTGTTTTAAGGGTTTTTTTTAGCAACAGAAATTGAAGTCATCCTAAGATTTAATTTTTTTTGTTCCTTGCTCAGTTATTCTAGAAGTTTCACTCAAAGGATAGTTTTTATTTGTCTCCAGATCTTTATTAGTAAATAAAGCCATTCCAAACAATGCATACTCTATTTGGCCATTACAAAACATTTGTGGGTGTCATGCTAGTAGAAAAGGATGATTAAAAAATTTGCGGTCCAGATATACCAAAGAAATATTACTTTAATGGCATAATAATTCAGTAATAATTCTCATATGAAAACTTTCTTGGAAGTCTATATACTGAGCATAAGAAGAATGCCGTTTATAATAAGAAGCAGGGCTAAATTTTTATTACAGTGGTTTAGCAAGGAATACATGCTTGCTTCTGGCTTTACTAATTTTACTGATAACTTGACAACACTCCATTGCAAGAGT